>CM068835.1:11580303-12180303 GCA_028554795.2 Sinohyriopsis cumingii
TTGGTTGTAAATTCAGGGCTTGTTGACAGTAGTGTAGCGACCAGCCGCAGAATTAAAAAAAACACGTCCGATCTTTGTCGCTGTGCAAAAAGGTACTGAAGTCAATTCGAAGCGAAAGCGGTAAGAAAATAAGTTTAGCCAATGAAATCGTTTATGATGAGTGATGCATTGGGGTTTTTTAAGGTAGGGTGGCAAAATAATGCCAACGCAAGAGCGATGTTACCATTGCAGTACAGACAGATTGGAGTGTAAACGTACAAACCCTTTGTTGCGTATTGTACCATTTCTTCTTGCCACATCAAATATTAAACGGCCACAGTACTGGTTCGCGTTTTGAAACTAACAAACATTTTTAATCTTACTCAAACATTTTGACAAGCACACTCACATCAACAGAGACAGAAGTGTAAAATATCGGTTAGCCAATGAAGTCAATTACAATGTGTAACACATTGTTTGGTTGTATTCAGGGCAAGTAGTGTAGCGACCAGACGCAGAATAAAAAAACACGTCCGATCTTGTCGCTGTGCGAAAAGGTACTGAAGTCAATTCGAAGCGAAAGCGGTAAGAAAATAAGTATAGCCAATGAAATCGTTTATGATGAGTGATGCATTGTTTTATTTAAAAGGTAGTGTGGCAAAATAATGCCAACGCAAGAGCGCTGTTACCATTGCAGTACAGACAGATTGGAGTGTAAACGTACAAACCCTTTGTTGCGTATTGTACCATTTCTTCTTGCCACATCAAATATTAAACGGACACAGTACTGGTTCGCGTTTTGAAACTGACAAACATTTTTAATCTTATTCAAACATTTTGACAAGCACACTCACGTTGTCGAGTAGCGTAGTTTTCTGGAGTACGTACGTACGTGTCCCAGCGACACAGTGCCGTCTCTAGCTCTCTTGAAGACACCAACTGTCTGTTTTATTTTTCTTGCAACTATTTTCTTTCGTGGTAGGGTTTGAATCGAAGGGTCGTCAAGATGCATGAGGTGTTTAAGACGCAACGCTGTCGTTGGGTTCCTATATGCTTGGCTTTCACTTGCCTTGTGAAATATACCAAGTCATTGTCACAACGAGAGGCAGAGAGGGTATATATGGAAAGAATGAACTTGGTTAAATCATTTCTGAATCAGCAATCGAGATGAAACGATCGAACGATTTCAGTGAGAGAGAAGAAGAACGTAAGAGGCAGCGAAGTGACGTATCGCCTCACACACGAAAAGAAGTGTTCGCTAAAATAGAAGACATGAGCGAACCTGAACCAACACCTTCCACGTCTGCGACCAGACAGAGAGAGTCTACTCCAAACCAAAGTTCACCAGTCAACCCTGAAAAGTACTGTCACATTCGAGAGACGGAAAAGCGCTCCTCTAGAAACTTTAGAACCACGGCTTACACCTACACGGTGAAGTTTAAAGATTTCAAGTCCGACGTACCGTTGGAGAAAGCAGAAGGGTTCATCACCGAGATGTGGGATTCTTTGCTCACCACACTCAAGCGACAATGTCAACCCAAAGAAGACCATCGCTTGACACTATCCATACAACACGACAGCTTGAAATCCCCTGTTTGGATCGAGTTTAGCAGACCCGCAGAACTGACCCCTTCCAAAGTCATGGACAAGATACAACAGGTGCAACAATCCAATGACAAGTTTGACATCACCGATGGTAAAGCCACACTGAAAATGGCTCACGTCTCTCTTCCTCAAGGGACAGGACGCAAAAAGGTCTTATTGGTGGACGACCTTCGCAACACCAAAACAAGTCTCGTCCGAATTAACAACCCTCATGACCAGATGTGTTTAGCCCGTGCCATCGTGGTGGGACGAACCTATGCCAACAAGAACGACACGGTAGAATGGAAAAGAACCTGGAAAACTATTCAACAATCCGACCGAGCCAAACAACGAAATGAAGCAGAACTCCTGTTACAACAAGCCGGACTGTCCAAAGACACACCCTGTGGCATTCCTGAGATGCAAAAATTGCAAGATGCCCTAGCTCCACGCTACACCTTGAAAGTGCACCCTCAAGAAATGCGCGGGCCTCTGTTGTTTCGAGGCCAACATTTTAAGGACGGAAAATACACTCACCTTTATCATCACGATGAACATTTCGATACCATTACCAGTATCGCTGGATTCCTGGGATATGTTTATTATTGTGAGAAATGTGACTATGGTTATAATAATCGAGAGCAACACAAACATTGTGGATGGAAATGCTCAGGATGTTTGGCCTCTCAACCCTGTCTGAGCGAAGAACCAGTGCCTTGTTCAACTTGTCTGCGCACGTTTGTCAGCCCTACCTGTTACCAACAACATTTGAAGACGCAAGGTTCACAGAAGAAATGCGCTTGTCAACTGCTGAGATTGTGCCCCGCGTGTGGACAAGGCATACGTACCAATAGTGTCAAGGCACACGTATGTTCAGGAAAGAAAAAATGTCACATTTGCCACCACATCGTGGACTTGGAACACCAATGTTACGTGCAAAAATACCAACCCCCACCAGAGAAAGAGGACGGTCACAAGAAGAAGGCAATTTCATCTTTTTCGATTTCGAATGCATGCAAGAGACTGGCATTCATATTCCTAATTTCTGCGTGGCTCATCGAGCGTGCGAGAAGTGTATTCAAGAACCTATCTTCAGTTATTGCCCTCACTGCAGCAAAATTCCTGGAGGGCGTGAAAAAATCTTTCGAGGACCAAAGACGCTAGACGATTTTGCCAAATGGGTCTTAGACCCCATCGACAAGACATGGAGGAAAGAGGACATCGAACGTTACCGAGATTGTCATCGCCATGCCACAGTGATGGCTCACAATTTCTCCGGATACGATGGACAGTTTCTTTTGAGGTACTATACGGAACATGGCACCGAACGTCCTAAAGTGACTTTGAACGGAGCCAAAATCATTTTCATGCAAGTGGGACAAGTGCAGTTTAAAGATTCGATGAGTTACTTGGCCATGCCTTTGAGTCGAATGCCTAAAACGTTTGGAATGACAGAAATGGCTAAAGGGTACTTTCCACACTTTTTCAATACGGAAGCCAATCAACATGCCGTTCTACCCCATTTGCCTGAGGCTCACTATTACGACCCCGACAACATGCGTACCGAACAACGAGAAGATTTCTACGCTTGGTACCAGGCTCATGCCTCTGACCCCTTCGACTTTCAGGAAGAAATGTTAAAGTATTGTCGTTCCGACGTGGATATTTTACGACGTTGCTGTGAAAAATTTCGAGAACTGTTCATGGAACACAGAGGGGTCGATCCTTTGAAAGAAGCTTGCACCATTGCCAAAGCGTGTTCCTTAGTGTACCGCCAACGATTCATGCCTGAAAAGACCGTGGCTGTCATCAGTCCTCAAACGACCAACTATGTCAAACGTCAATACTCGGTCAAAGCCCTACGCTGGTTACATTACTTGTGCGACAAGGAAGGCAAATGGATTCAGCATGCCCGCAACGGAGGAGGCGAAAGGACCATCGGAACGTATTCGGTCGATGGCTGGGACTTAAAAAACCCCAAGATCGTGTATGAGTTTAACGGTTGCTTATTTCACGGATGTCCCGTCTGCTACCCTGACCGTGACACTAAAAATCAGTTTTTACAACGGACCATGGAAGACCTGTACCAGGACACTTGTCAGCGACGCTTGAAGTTAGAACAGCAAGGATACCAAGTGGTGGAAATGTGGGAACACGAATACGATCACCGTTTGAAAATCGATCCTGAGTTTAAACGTGTCGTGGAAAGTTACCAGTTCATGGACCCGTTGAACCCGAGGGATAGTTTGTACGGAGGAAGAACCAA
Organism: Sinohyriopsis cumingii; assembly: GCA_028554795.2. Taxonomy (NCBI): domain Eukaryota; kingdom Metazoa; phylum Mollusca; class Bivalvia; order Unionida; family Unionidae; genus Sinohyriopsis; species Sinohyriopsis cumingii. The sequence continues at coordinate 11,584,133 of CM068835.1, forward strand.
TGCCACCTGTTTGCTGTACCAAGCCGACGAAGAGAAAGGAGAAGAAATCAAATACTTGGATGTGTGTTCGCTGTATCCCTACGTGTGCAAATATTGTCGCTTTCCTACAGGGCACCCGCGATTGCTGACGGAACACATCGACCTGGTCAACATTCGACAATACGAAGGCTTGATCAAGTGCAAAGTTTTGCCTCCCACGAACCTATACCATCCCGTCTTACCTCACCATTGTCAAGGCAAACTGATGTTTCCCTTGTGCCGTACTTGTGCCGAAACGTGCAACCAAGATCAGCCTTGTCAGCACACCCAGGAAGAACGTGCCTTGACGGGAACCTGGGTCAGCGTAGAATTGTTCAAAGCTATGGACATGGGATGTCAACTGTTAGAAGTGTACGAAATTTGCCACTTTCCCAAGACACAACAATACCACAAGGGTGACCCTACTCAGAAAGGCATTTTCGCAGACTACGTGGATGCCTTTTTGAAACTGAAGCAAGAAGCCAGCGGCTATCCTTCCTGGTGTCATACTCCCGAAGACCAAATAAAATTCAAAGAGAAATACCGGGAACAAGAAGGCATCACTTTAGACCACATCGAGAAAAACGAAGGCAGGCGATCGTTTGCCAAAGTGATGTTAAATTGCTTGTGGGGTAAAATGGCACAACGACCGTGTTTACCCAAGACGGAATATTTGACAGAACCTTCCCGCTACTTCCAGATGATTCACGACAAAACCAAATACATGAAACACGTGGACGTCGTTCGAGAGAATTTGATCTTGGTCAATTACGAAGAAGATCTGGACTTTGTACAAGACGACCCTTTTGGAAATGTCATCATTGCGGCTTACGTGACAGCTCATGCTCGCTTAAAATTGTACGAAGCTTTAGAACTGTTAGGGGATCGCGTCCTGTACCTTGACACGGACAGTTGCATCTACATCGATCGACCGGGTCAGCAACACCCTAACATCGAAGGAGACCGTTTAGGAGCCTGGACAGACGAACATCCTGACGACAAGATTCTAAGTTTCGCGAGTGACGGTCCTAAAAATTACGGCTACGAATACCGGGACCCACAAGGAGAAGTGCACACAGAGTGTAAAGTGAAAGGATTGACTCTGAATTATCGTACCAGTCGTGTGGTCAATTTTGGCGTATTGAAAGAAGCATTGCAGTCTGGAGAGGATGCAAACTTTAAAGTGACCACCTACCAGCCGAACAAGATTGTACGTTTACCCACTCACCACATCGTCAGTCGACCCTTGGAAAAAGTCTGTCAAATCGTGTACCAGAAGCGAGTGCGACTTCCCAACCACTTTACTTTGCCGTACGGTCACATCAATATTGGTCAGCATATAAAAAAGGACAACGTCCAAGACCAACAGTTCATTGTCACTACTAAGACCAACTGAGAAAAAATGAATCCCTTCAAACAGCAAGTATAGAGCGTAAGACTCAAGTCCAACGAGAAACTCAGGTGTGATTCTTTGCCTCACTATCACATCACCAATGCAGTAACACATCTTAGTTATTTATGTACTAACGCCATGACAAACTACGTGCAGCTAGTGAAACTTCCAGACCACAAAACTTTACCTTATGGACATACTGATATCACCCAGTATAAAAAGGGACGACTTCCAAGAACGACACTTCATTGCGAGGACAAGCAACGAGAAAGATGAATCACTCTACGCAGATGAAAAAAGAGAAGGAACAAATATCACTGACCTCTTTCACTACCATACCGTCACAGCAAAGTGCGTCCAAGAAGGGAAAGGATTCAGTAGACCTACAGGAGTATTTTAGCATCCAAATGACTCAGACAGCGACCTCAAGAAAATTTAGAACGACAACTTACACCTACACGGTGAAATTTAGAGACTTCGCGTCTGACATTTCAGCCGAGGAAGTAGCAGGTTTCATTACGGACCTACTTGACTCACTGTTAGAGGAACTCAAATGTCATTGCCAAGTCAAAGATCGAGGTCGTTTGAGCCTATCTATGTATCGCGACAGTTTGAACTCACCTGTATGTCTCGGATTTAGCACACCTGCAGAAATAACTTCGTCCAAACTTTTTAGGGCTATTGAAGACGTGCAGTCGATGAGAGGAAAATTTGACATCAACGAAGGAAAAGTAACCATTCATATGGTATACATTGTACCTCCATGGGAAGAAGACGATGACTGCACTTGATCTGCTTACTGATAAGTGTACCTAGCACGATGGATATAACAGCCGATTTATGAATGAAACGGATTAAGTGATGGGAAATATCTACGCTGGGACACAAGTGCTAGCTGACCAGATTTTTAACAACGTGTGAGACGAATAGAGAGAGAGAAACATGAACTTTGTCCTATTTGATTGCATGTTACTTGTTTTGTGTTAGCTTTTTCTTATAAATGAACATTAAATGTAAACAGGTTTACTAGAGCCAAGAACTAAATAACTAGTAAATAGGTTTGTTTGATGTAGAAATGTTTATGTATTAAATGGATAGTGCTTAGACCAAAGCACAGGCCAGAGAGCCCATGTATATACTTGAATAAATGTTTTGAACCCATACAATAGACTTTTCTTTTTTGAGCCATTATTCTCTCTGTGAGGTTTGTTTTAGAACATTTCTGTCGTCTTTTCTGTGTGTTTAAATGTGTATTTGTATGTTTGTCCCTATCTACCCTTTGTCCTTACAAATACATTAAAATCCCTATAAAATGTTTTGACCCTATAAACCTCATGACGTCACCCAAAGTTCAATTCCCATTGACATCCAGGTGACATTCCCATGTTCAATTTCCATTTACGACAAAGTGCAAACCCCATATTTTAACGTTAAAGTCCCATTGACGTTAAAGTACTGGTCCTGTTCAATTTCCATGTTCAATTCCCCTTGACGCTCTACAGTTCCATCCATGTTAAAATTTCCCATGTTAAATTCCCCTTGACGCCAGAGTGAATCGACTGTTTTTGCATGGTAAGTCCACTTGACGCTAGGGTGACCCCATATACTACTTACTACGCGACCAATATGACTTCTCTTACTTACAAAACGCTATCTAAAGGAGTTATGAATGACTATTAGAAGCTCGTTTGCAGTAGTGTGGCCTTTGTCGTTGCATTTGGTTTGCAATGAACACGCCTGGGATTCAACGACTTGAATATCCAAGGTAATTACTCAGGCGGTCCACTATGCAATGGCGAACGCTTCGATGCCTTCCGCTAATCTGGATCTTGTGCGACAGGACACATTACACCTTACCTCGCTCAAAACTCATTACGCAATCCTGCGAACAACTGCCTTCGGATTGCACTACTGTTCGGTGGAAAGATTCCGGAAGTAAGAACACGGGCAGCCCAGGAACAGTCCCTAAAGCTCTCAACATGATAGTCACATTATAAATCTTGACCCACTCTCCTTCAAAGACGATATGATAGAAGACGAGGAGATTAGAAATCTTTCGTTTCTAAACTCCAAAACAGCCACGATCCCAACCCTATACACGGAAATAATCTGCTAAAATTTCTCGGAGACATTCATCTCGTAGGGGTAAGAAACCAGTTTTATCTTCCTCTAAGCCTTCACTCTCTCAGTGCTGACTCGTGAGTCCGCCCGCTAACAGAAAACTCTGCGGAAGGCTCGAGACTATTGATTCCTTTCTTCAAACAACATTCAATTGATCTCTTCCCACAAGGGAGTGGGAGATCCAAATTGTATCAGAGGGGCTTCAGATCTTGTTTTGCCTTCCCCTTACCCTTTTGATCTCTCTATTTCTGACAAAAGTACCTACAACAAGATATCAGGGCGCTTATCAAGCGGGAGGTGGAGATTGTTCGGAATCCACAACGTCCGCAATTTTACACGTCAAGAACGCCAACTGCTGACTTATCCCTATCATTGATCTCAGTTATTTAAATTAATTAATTCTGGCACCGAACGTCAGAATAGAGACGGCCAAATTGACCGACGCATATTTCCACGTTCCCGTCCATGCATCCTCACAGAAATGCCTACGTTTCGCTTACCTAGGATCTTTTCATCAGTTTTATGCTATATCTCTTTCAGCTTAAACATAAGTCATTGTGCCTTTACTAAGCTATTAATCCCACGACGGCATATCTGGACGATAGTCTGGTGGAAGATATCGTAAGCTATATTCTAGTAGAAGGAAACCATCTGATTTCCATTTAGCGTCGTCAAGGTTGTTCTCATCAGTTGGGTAAAATCCCACCTTTATCCATCTCAACAATTCGTCCATATGGGTATGGATTTTCTCAGCCACCTGAACTTAATACGTCTTACCCACCCTCGGGTGGCTTGAATCGTCCATCTTGCAGAATCTATTTCAAACAAGAAAATGATAGCCAGGGAGTTTCTGCAACTTCTCTAATTATTCAATGTAGTAGCGGGGTTTTCCAGCTGCGTTACCGATACATGCGTCATTTGCGAATGCCTTTGCTGTCTGGGGTCGGGGAGCCCATCTGTTCCCTGACTTCGACACTTTAAGCGACCAGCGGAATCAGAACGTCAAAGGTCTCCACGTCAATCTTTTACAGATGAACGCTATCATCTAAGCTTTCCATTTCTGGGGCGATCGTCTTTAGAAGTTTGTGCTCATCCTTTCATACACCTCGGTGGTAATGACGTATCTCTTCAAAAATGTGGTACCAAATCACCCCAATTCTGCATTTTGGTCCGTGAATTTGTTTTGTTATACGCACAACTAAATATCGACATTCAGATCAGATTTATTCTCGGCAGAGTCAATATCTTGCCCGATTTTCCATACAGAATGGTCCCTCCATACGTAGGTCTTTCACCAGATTTGCCAGTTATGGGGGCGTCCGATAATATAACTTTCTGCAACCAGATTGAATCACAAACTGTCCAAATTCGTTTCCACAGTACCAGACACCGAGACTTGGTCGGTCAACACTCTTTCCCTCAGTTGGAATGGTCTGTGGGACTTTGCCTACATCTTCCTCCAACAATCTAAATTCCAATGTTTATACAGAAATTGAGTGGCCAAATGTGCAATGATGATGACTGCCCCTCTCCGCTGAGACAAATCCTGGATCAACGATCCTCTCCATCTAACCATAGATTTACCCAGGATCTTCTCTAACAGCCTCGGAATAAAGTAATATATTCTTACCGACAACTTCTTCTGCTTTGCCCGTTGGCCTTGGCTCTTGTCAGGACAACCTTGCGACATGATTTTCAGTTGTAGAAATAATTCCATGAGCGATAACACCTTCTACTTTAATGGAAGCGGCTCGTTTCAGGGGCTGGTGCAAAGTCAAAAATATTGTCCATTTGAATGCCTCTGTCCCACAAGTAATTGACATTTTTCTTCGCCTGTTCGAGAAGAAAAAGATGGCTCCAATCACTATTAAGGGATACCGTTATGTGATATGGGACACGTTCCGTCATCATGGCAGGGAGGATCTTGGATATAATTAAAACTTGTCTGATCTTTTGTTTAACTTTAACTTACAGAGGCCAAAATCACTCATTTCTTTCCTCAATGAAGTATAGGGCTCTGACTTGGCTGAAACCCAAACAAGTTCGAGCATTTAGCTAAGACCTCGTTGAAGCTCCTTTCATACAAATTTGTTTCCTGATCGCGTGATCTTCGGCATGCAGAGCCAGTGAATAGCATGCTCTCTACCTATTGATCAATTGCCTTCAGTTTCGATCAGATAGCTCGAAGGTCCTTATGACGTAACCTGGTTTCTTCGCCAAGAAGAGGTTTCTGTCAGTGGGCAATCAAAAAGTCATCATACGTTTATACTGTATGTACACATCACAAGAGGCTTTCAAGCAGATCCCGATAAGAGCGGTCAGACCTTATCTTAAACAATCTGCACCAATTCATTGAGCTTAAAAACGCCTTGTTATCACGGTTAAGCCTAGGAAAGTGGACATAAGCACTGAAGCCGTCTCATCGTGGCTGAAGTTGGTAATACGTACGGCGTACTCTGGCTTATCGCTAAAGCAAAAGTTGTATCATGAAGATCTCTGCTCACGAAATATGAGCAATCTCTACAAGCCTTGCCTTTGATCGTAATGTTTCTATCAAAAATTATTGTCGAGGAAGTCGGTTGGTATGCAATATAAACCTTCTCAAGTTCTAATTTTCGACACTTGCCTCCACAGTGACATACTCTATATCTGGTAGTCCCTGTTTAAGTCGCACAAGTGCCTAACAAACCCAGTTAACTTCAGCACAACCTCCAGATGCACATCCTGCGTAGCTTTCGCTGGATTCCCCCAAAAATTATGTGGTAAGAAGATCTCATTATTTCTCCTTCAAATACGTTCCCCAATCTCATTCAAGTTACGAATATTAGCCTGCTATCTCACGAATCCAGGTCTGCTAAAAGACGAAAATCGTCTTTTTGTGCTTATCTCATATAGACAAAGGGTAAAAATTCTTGTACAATACCTCCCCTTGCCACCGCCAAGTGTCGCTAGTTATTGCTTCGTTGCTGTACTGACAACCACGTACATTTTACCTCCGACAACCCGAGCCATCTTAGTGTTAAAATTAGACCATTGAACTTTAAGTGAGACTTTAATGTGTTAATCATTCTTCTACAGGTAGTATACATTATTTTTGAAATTTCTTCCAAATTTAAGTAACTTTGTCACCTATATGAAATTTGTCTATCTAAAACCACTTGTCAACACGCTGTTAGATTCATGTTGTCATTTAGAACTTCACGTAACACTATTTTAGCTTACACTGTTAGTAATGGAGTTGTGCTGAATTAATAATTTATGATTTGTTTTTCTTTTCTAACGTCAATTCAGTGGAAATGTAAACTAAATGCATGATGTGCAAAAAGTATCAATGAAAGGAAGGCAACAATGACTCTTGTATTGTATGTACTAAGTGTACATTGTCTATGCTATTCAGCGTGTGTAATAGGTTGACAAAGGAAGTCAGGCTTACGGTCATCCAGAAGGCAACAAAATGGAAGAAAAGAGGGAATAAGTCGGACAAAGATAACGCTGTCATCCTTAGTATACATACCAAATCAACCTCCAATGCGAGTCATGTACGCATGCTGGCGTCCCCCACCTAACTTTCATTGCTGGCAACCGTCAGCTACAGTAACATCAGCAAGGATAACGTTGAGATGGCACAATAATCCACCTCCGAACAGATGCGTCTTCTGGTTCAGGAAACAATGACGAAAGTACTGACATCGTATCAAATATTACTAACACCTTTTTCAGACTCATTGAGGAGTGACCACCAATTGTAGGCTGACCAATGAGCGTAAAGTCCATCGCACATCCAAGCATGGCTTTCGGGACTGTACGTCCAGACACATGAGGTGTGTACCAGATCCATTGGATCCGGCTCATTATACAGCCTCGACATCTCCTGTAATCCAGCCATCACTGGTGGTCCAGCCATCCCAGAATGGGGGCCTTATATATAAAACGGTCGGGCCAACTAAGAAGTACGAGAATCTTAGTGACAGGTCTGTTCGTTAAGCCATACCGTCTGCGACATATCCTTACTATGCGAGGAGTTTGGTGAGAAATCTCTCCGTCCTGGAGGTTTATTGGATCGGCCCGTACCAGTAATAGCCGAACTGTATTACGCCAGCATCATGGCCCACCATACAATATGCAAATTAGCCTTTCGTTCCGATAGTGCCAGACTAATATGTTCATTGCTTATCTACATGGGAGAGTTGGTGATATTTTTTAAAGAGGACGGAATTGAGTCATTGATGCCACCTGGCTGTAAGCGACAAAATATCAGGACTCGACACACAGTGAGTGTTACGAACCTCCTTCGAATCAGCCGCACTCAGATCCGACCATGGAATGGACTGAATTTAGTTCAAGACCGCAGTCATTGAAATAATAGGATGTTGGCAACTTCATAATGCTCTCAGCCACCTACCGCTACTCAAGAATATAAAGTTCAAACTGGTAGATTTCGACCAGACGGAAGAGACCATGTCCTTTCGACTCCTTCTCTGAAATTAAGAAGATCAATGACTATCTTTTCGGGTAGAATTGGCCAACCGGGGAATTCTAAAGCTTTCTTTTCAGATATCCATCTGCCAGAGACATTCTCACCTCGCTATTACATAATTCAGTAAGGCGCATTCAGGACTGATCTCCCGGCCCTTGACAAAAATCTCGACACCGTTCAAACGTTTGGTCCACTGTTTAATAACAAGATGACAAAAATGTATTTCATGCCACGTTAAAGCTAGACCAGAAGGTAGCCACTACTTCTTTAATATTATATTTGGCCTCAATTTAAATTTTCCTACTCGCGGAGAACCCCGGCAATAACCACGTATGGGAGGTGATGGCCAGGATTACTATTATCATTAACTAGGCTACTCACCATACCATGACATATTCGTTGACTGCTTCGGCAAATTTAGATCTGATACGACGTGACACATGTCTAAGGTCCACGTCACTTAAGCCTCATCATACTCTGACTTTACGGATGACACCGTTTCGGTCACCGTAGCTTTTTTGGAGGAAGATTTGAAGAAATTCGAAGGTAGGCAGCTCAGGAACTGCCCCTTTAACTCACAGTTCAGCTCACACAGGCGTTTCGAACCAATCAGCCAATGCAGGAGGACGATAAGCTGACGAAGGTCAAAGGATCTTTTTAGTCAAATGTGTAATATGGATCCCAGGACAATTCCGGGAGACAACGGTATGTCTAAGCTATGAGGCAACCATACAGAGGCTGTAAGAAACCAGGTTTCTCCATCTTCAAGCCTCCTAAGTCTAGATATTACCTACCCTTTTACCGCCACCAAACAGCCTACCTGAGGCGACCCACTCCTGCAATTGCAGGCTCAATGGATCACTTTACACCCTTGCAACGATTGGGTGATCCAGGTCAATTGGGAGGGGCTTTCGGTTTCATTTATATCACCCATTCCTCTTTCATCCTCCCTACTTTTCGTATAGTCAGATCGTGAGAAAGGTGTCATTCTACAACAGTAGATACTGTCACTCATCGACAATCAACAAGTGGAGATGGTGCAAAGACGACAATCGCCGGGGTCTTATTCTATGCTCTTTCTTATTCAGAAGGCGAACGGCAAGTTTAGGCCTATCTTTCGACCTGAGTTTTCTTAACCAATTCATTTTGCCACCGAAATTCAAGATGGGGACCCCAAGATCAATCCGTCTCTTTACCTACGGGAAAAGTATTCAGTCAGTCCCCATCTGACCGGCGCCTATTTTCACGCCTCTATCAACTCAGCTTCACGGAAATGTCTCCATTTTGCTTACCGAGACGCAGCTTATCAGTTCAAAGTCCAACCCTTTGGCCTAAGTATCAACCTTTTGGTTTTTACCAAGGTTATGGATGGCGTCGTCACCCAATTCTAATCGACTTTGTCTACAAAGACGGCATCGTACCTTAACGACATCGTCCAGAAAAGTTCTATTCTACTTCAACGCAGAAACGATCTTCTCTCACTTTTAGATCATCTAGGCTTTCTAGTGAACTGGTAAAAGTCCAAACTCCGTCCATCACAGCTTTTTGTCCATCTGGATATGGAGTTTATCACCAACCTAAATCTGGTACGGCTTCCTTGTATTCGTCTAATCAGAACTGTCGAACACGCCAAGTCAGCTTGCAACAGCACTTAGATTTCAACGAGAGCGATCTTGTAGCTCCTCTGATTATTTCAAGCGGAAGCCGTCTTTTTATGCGCCCCTTGCAAATAACGTTGCTAACACAATGGCACCCATTTTCAAGCCCCCTCGATCAAACCGTCATGCTCACATCCGAGATACGATAATCCCTGCATCAGTGGTGCTACCCAGGTTGGCTGACTGGGGTTCTCGCTGGGAAATGTACACAAGGAAACAGATGGCCCAATAACGGTACATACAAATAGAAACAGTTGGCCCCAATTACAATCAACGGCTACCGCTCTATGATATCGGACAAATTCCGGCATCATGGAAAAAGGGATATTTGGCATGATAAAGATATATCGAATCTTTAAGCCAATCGCCCAAAATCCTTCACCCTGTTTCCAAAATAGAATCTGTCAAGTCAAATTAATCTGAGCCTTTAGCCCAAACTTCGCTAATGCTACTGTCATACAAAACATGTTTCCTAATAGCTTTAGCTGCAACAGGGAAGGTATGCGAGTTACATGTCCTTCCTTTCCCCACCGTACTACCTTCAGTTCATATCAGAAGGTTCGGTCGTCCTATTGACACAATCAAGCGTTGTAGCCGAAAATAGGCTATCTTCTGTCGGCAATCAAACAGTTCTCATTCGCTCGCTCTCCTACGTAGACAGGTCGACAGTAGAGGCCACGCAAGATATGTTCGCGCACTCAAGCACTATACGAAACGAACAGAGACAAATCGTGGCGAAAGCTGGAAAACAGGATATTACCCCTCAAACCCTTGCTTCGTAACTGAAATGGGTTATACGCTCGGCGTACTAGAAGTTCTCACAAGATTAGAGTCGCCTCATGCAGATATACCATTATGTATTACCATTTCAAACGTTATGCTGTATATGTAGATACATAATGAAAAGAATCATTGGCAAACAGTCTCGACATATAGTGGAACTAATTTCTTCAGAAAGATCATTAATATATCAAACCCAACCGTTACCTTAAACAGGTTCACGTGGATCAACTGTACTGATACGTGTATTGTCTCATAAAGAAAAATTTTCATTCCTTTCTTATCTACAAGATAAGTAATCTTAAAATCAACTTAATACATTGCCAGAGATGCCATGTTAGTGTACTTTAGCAAATGCGCCTTGTCTTATATCTAACTACCTACCTACCTATTTACCTAACTATATGACATGCAGAAGACATACATACACATACCTACCTACCTACTTGGAGCCCGGAGTGGCCGAGTTGTCTAAAACGCTCACCGTTACGGCCATCTCTCCTCTGTCTGCATGGGTTCGAATCTCGAATTCGGCCAATGTGGGTATGGGAGAATGCTTGCCAGTAACTTCTCGTGGATCTGTGGTTCTTACCTGGATTTTCCTAGGTTCTTCCTCCACCATTAAAACCGGCCGTCATTTATAGCCTATCGTGTGCTGAAAGGTGGCGTTAAACTCTACAACAGCAACAACCTACCTACCTACCTACTTATACGCACACACACACACACATACATACGTACATACATACATACATACATACATACAACCCAGGGTAGAACCACCGACCCATGAGAAGCTACTGGCAGGCTTTCCCACGTACCCATGCTAGCCGAGCCTTGGACTCGAACTCACGCAGACAGAGGTGAGATGGCAGTGATCCGGAACGTTGAGCGCTTTAGACCATTAGGCCACTCGGGGCCCCATATATATTAAATGGATTTCATTGTCTGAGAACAATTATATTGTTTAAGGAACTCAAAGATGTAGAGCCTAAGCATTCGACCGAAGCGGCACAAATGCAGGCCTGCAGGTCCAAGAATCGATACACCAATATTTTGGCCTGTAAGCATATTTTTATTTTCCTGAACCTATAATTTCCATCCAAATGAATATTTCACTCATGTTTGCAATTCAAATATGTTTAAATATCTAAATTTGTTAACTTCCTAGAATCAACAATGTATTGAAGATTTCAGCGCTGTATCATTTTCTTTTAGTAAGACTAAAATCCATGCTGTATATAAATTTGGATTTACTTGTCCGTTTTGAGTCAATTTCTTTGATTCTTGTGTTTATTTTTCTCTTGTTTATTTTTTCTTTTTCAATTTTGTCTAACCGTCGAAGGCGTACTATCATGTACTTCCCAAATGTAAGTTGGTAATAATCTCTACTATTTTTTTTATTAAAAATTTGCATATATCATGGCCTCGTTTTATTAATGAATTTTTTTTTGTTCCAGTTGACCACTCAAGGGTTAAATTGCTACCAATCGAGGATGAGCCAGGTTCGGACTATATAAATGCAAACTACATTCAGGTGAAGAATTATTTAATCTTGTAATAAAATTTTGTGTTTCACCCTGTCAAAATGTGCCTACTAAGTACATGAATAACTTTTTTTATTGCATTTTTTTAATTAACATTCATTCAGCTATCAAAAAAATAGTGGTTTGCTCCAAGCCAATGGACGGCTGTCTCGGACGGACAAATTTGAATTGAGAAGAAATATTTTATGAAAGACAGGTTGGAAAATTAAGAATATATATGTATAAAGTATGCTATGTATAGGGTCTAGAAGGAAAGTCAGCACAATGCTGCAGTGGGGTACCGGCTGAAAGTTAATTTCTAAAATGAAACGATAAAGAAGAACACAAAAAAACTCTTCAGAAAGATAAAATCTTCCAATAAACATAAATATCTAACAGGCAAGTGTATCAAAACTTCTAGCGATATTGCACGTAATGTCTTTCTTGACTGTTATAAATTTGGTTTCTGATACTCATATTAGTAAGATAATCGATTGCTTAATATTGCAACTCTGTTAAGCAATGTGTTAGTTCAAGACGCATCAAAAATGTATATTGCAGGGTCTAAACGGTAAGAGGGAGTACATAGCGACCCAGGGACCTCTGCCGGCGACAAATAATGATTTCTGGAGGATGGTGTGGGAACAGGAAGCGGTCATTATCGTTATGCTCACCAAATGCATGGAAAATGGAAAGGTTTGATGCTTGTTGTAGTTTGTGTCTAAAATCATATTTCAAATAATAAAAAAGAGCTTTCGTTTGCATTTTTCAATAGTGTTTTTTGTGATGTGGTTGTGGGGAGGACATGCTGAATATGTACTTACATGCAACACTACCTCACTAACCTCCCCACCTCTACCTCTATGTTCATGACCATTTAGAATTTTAGTACAAACCAGTTGTTGTTTTCATACACTTACCAAAAGATGTCGTCTTAAGTGCTTGAATATTTTGTGATACACATTATCAAGAGTTGTATAAACTACGATTGACATCAACATCAAGAGAGGAGGCAAAGACATCGTTTATAAAAAAAAAATACAAGAAAAAAACAGGGACTCGTTTTTTTCCATTAAAATCAACAAAACCAAGCTATGAGGACAACAATTAATGCAACATTTGAAGTATTGTGTCTGAGTCATTTCTTACTTTCCATTGATGTTTTGTATTTAGATGTTACACTTGCTTCTATCTAAATCCATTAGCTGTTTTCCATCCATGTTTATTCGGGGACGGTGGAGGAGGGGGGAGGATGAGCGCATGGCCGATTGGAATTCGACCGCTTGTGCGTGGGAGCTATATGATGGGTGCTAGTAATAACGGCGAAGGTTCGAATCCTGCTTGTGACTAACTAGAAATCTCTAACATGTTTGGTTCATTCTGTTTGATTATATTGGTATCATACTATATAAATCCTTTTTAAATTCATGCATTCAAAAACATACAAACTGTGATCTAGAGATAATCGCTTTTCCCCCGTTAATTATGTGGGTGTCAATTTGTAATTATAATCTCAGGTACATGACATGCTTTTTTAAATAGATAATCAGTAATTTTGTGCATTATGCTGATGGTAAATTTGTGCTTTCCATGAGACACGAGGCAGCAATGCCAGGTATCCGAAGGTCATCAATAACTAACATAAAAGCAAATAACACTCTAGTATCTCACTTTGGGTCTCGATGGTGGTCGACAAAGACTTCAGCAGCATTTAAAGATTTTGTGGAAACCGTCGACTTTTTTGTGGTACTACTTGTATGTATTTGTTTACCACTGTAATCAGACGACATGGCACTTAACATAAACCTTTCTTAGTAGATTGAAACCTTAATCAATCATATTCTAAAAATTCAGGGAAACTTGGATGAAAATTGTTAAAGGTATGACTATCTAAAATTATTATTATTATTATTATTATTATTATTATTATTATTATTGCCCGTCCTAGGACGGGAATAAAAAAGGGGAGTAAAAGTAAAACTGGGATGAACGAGTTTATATATGACCCCCACGTCATAACACTTGACTCGACTCAACTCTTACTCAAATGCATTCTGACCAATGAAGAAGCTGCGATTGTACATTTCGAAAGTTCTCCATGCCTGGAGTAATAGTTGATGGTCGAAATGCTAACCATAGCTCTGTGAGAGAAGGGTCTGAAATCACCAACAATGACAAAGTGTATGTGTGCTTATGTGTCATCGATGGTATACTTCAACGGATTATTGGAATTATCGATGTGTTCACATTTAAAGAAAAGATAGACAAATGCGGCGACCAATCGATTTCAGTTATACGGAGTATAATTGTAAAACTTCTTTAATATACATTGTTCGTCTGTTTAAACAAACTAATAAACACATCTAGAAATAATAGGGTATTTTATAATATGAGATAAAATGCTTTTTTGCATTCATGAAAATTCTTTACAGGTAAAATGTGACAAATACTGGCCGGATGTCAAAGAACCTGTATACTACGGTGAACTAGTTGTTAACGTCACTTCAGAATCTTTCATCCACGATTACGTCATACGAGTCATTGAAATAACGCTGGTAACTATATAGTTTTAATGTTAAATCCGTACATGCCATATACCCAGTGTATATTTCATCAATTCATCATTCTGAAGTCATTACATTCATTACATGCAACCTTCCACACGTCCGTCCATCCGCACCTCGTGTTCGTCTTACAACGATTGAATGGAAAAAATAATAAAACTTTTCTTTTCATCCATCTTTACTTGACGTTTTGTCGAATATCATCACATCAAGGTTATTTGTACCCTTTCTACAATGTAAATTAGATACAACCTTCAGATAATTTTTATAAATATATTGCTATTGTTTTATGATTTTGTCGCCATATCCGCCAACGACCTTGGCTAAGAATTCTCTCTCTCTCTCTCTCTCTCTCTCTCTCTCTCTCTCTCTACACTTATTAATTGTTAATTATTCTTTTAATTGAAATTCCCATTCAATCCAATAATTATATCGCTAATATGTCCACCAAAATCGTACATTTTACGACAAAGTAACCCGAAATATTTATTCATTTTCATATGTAAAGATATAATGATGTTAAAACATGTGCAAGATACATTTTAGCTCGTAGTCTTTTAAGTATATGTGCATTTAATTAGGATAATGACAAAAGGAAAGTGTTCCACTTTTCCTATCTGAACTGGCCTGACATGGGTTGTCCGAAAGATCCGACTTCACTCATAAACTTTGTGACCACTGTGAGAAAGTACGTGAAACCAAACTTAAGGTCTCCAGTTATAGTCCATTGCAGGTATGTTCTCTTCTGTATAGACTTCATCCAATTTACATACATGCATATATAAATAAATGTATAAATGCATACATACATACATACATACATACATACATAAATACATGCATACATAAACGCACACACGCACGCACGCACGCGCACATATACATACATACATACATACATACATACATACATACATATCGGGAAAATGCTATCCCTGGATCCTACGTTATCTTGTAGATTAAAATTTAATATATACTGAGAAAGAACATTAACGTGCATTTTAGGGAATTTTTAATTCATTCTCGACAGAGCTTCAACCCAAGTCGCTGGTTAAGACAATAACTGCCTTGGCTGCACGCACCATCCCCCTATACGCTCTCGACTATGAACACATTCCCGAATAAAAAAAGAACATAGTCGTGCGTAACACTAACGCCCGCATGACGATACAGAAACTAACTTTCATCTAATACACAGACAATGATAGAAATTGAGGCATGTAGAAATTACTATAGGCAGGTAAAGTATATACCAGACAGAGCGGACAGTGCTAACCATATAGGTAATATTCGTTCTCAATATATAATTGATTAGCTGTTGTCATTACATACGGTATAAAATATTTTGATAAATGTTCCTTCCTAAGTTGCAGCTAAATAAATAAGTACAATGTCCTTTTTTAGTACGTTTTCCCGATATAGGGCAAAACAGCAATGGATGAAAGAATTAGAACCTCTATAGCATGGTATTATAGAATCCGCGACAAATTTCTGTATTCAGCAGTCCTATGTCACGAGATGAGCCATACTATTGTATGACGGCGGCTGTCTCCTCAGAAGCAGTGTCATAAACGGGATTTGAGATTTCCGTTACTGATTACGGTTAACTCCTTCTGTACCCCCGACTTGTTCATATGTACCGCGATAAATATCCGTGGGTGACAAAACAAGGGGTACGAAAGGGAGGCTAGCTTGAGAACCCCCGTGATACCCTCTCGCGACAACTCAAGGCCGCCGAAGGTGTATGCGACCGTTTACTTGATTTTTCAGCATGCAGATCAATTGCCTGTTTCGATTCTGTCTCCGCACTACCGCCCAGGTTCTGTACCCATTTCCGCCAACACGATCTCGAACTATTTTGTGGCAATGGTCACCTGGGAGAGTTTACCAACCGTAATGAGGCTGCTTTCGGGAACCTAGAGAATTTCCATCTTTTGTGAAATTATTATTTTTCAGCGCCACAGACCCGTCGTTTGCTATGGATGAATTTCTGACATTGTACCTCCGATAGGCATCGTGTCATAATTCCATCAACACCAGACCGAACTGTGATCGCGGAAGCGGTTATGCCAATATCGTTTGTATTTCGCGAATACAGCGGTCGTATTTTGGTTGTTGTTTGTTTTTCGTTTTTTTAAATAGGTTTTCGCATCCGTATCTTTTTTTGGTGGTCTATCACATTTCTTCAAATAATAATGTTACCCCTAAGTATAATTGTTCGACAGGCAGACCTTGTCCAAATGGAGCGCGGCCGGGTGAAACAGGCACACTCACGTGTAACCATGTATTTTTCTTTACTGGTAAAATTGACATACTGGGTGGGGTCGCATGAAGATGTCATCGGCGCTATAAAAATCTAAGGTTTGCCTCGAGGTAATCGGCGTAATCGGCTCCAACTTTATGGAACATCATGGACGAGTCAGCAGACATCGCGTAAATGTCGCTTTATCTGCCGAATCCGTCGGGGCAAAGTCGATGTATTCCAAAAATGCTTCAATTTTCTTTCAGTCGATGACATAGTGTGCACTGTTGAACAAGGTCATAATGACGTTGTTGACAAATCCATCCTTGGTACCGTCAGGGTAATCGCTACCTTCAGCTTGTATAAGTTTTCCATCGATTTCTTAACGGCATGCACCCGAAAAATACCAAAACTTCTCCTTCACTTGTAATTATATTCAATTGCATTGATCAGGGACCCCAGCTGAATGCGGATGATACTGAAAATCTCGGATGATTCTATCTACCGACACAGGCACGTCAATATCATGTGCGGTATCGGGTGCATCTCGGAAATTTTTCCATTATAAAACTTCACAAATAATCGGTTTCATCTCATACCTTTTGCGTCCCGCCCACAGTAGTAATCCCCTTTCCATTGCCAGATTTTCGACCATCGAACCAGTATTAGCTTGTGCAACTCAGTCAGACGTTGTTCAGCAGCTTCATTCGTGACTTTACTAACCAGCGCAGCCACTGTTGCCTTGACGATTGTGCTAAATCGCTTTTAGTATGCCGCACCAATTTTTTATGTCGATCTCGAATTGACAAAACCGCCTGCTCTCCCGTATTTTACAACTGAGTATCGACTTTATGGGTTTGTGTATCTGCACTTCAATAGCTGTACACAGAATTTCCCTCTGTCTCTTCGGGATGAGTATCATTTCCCGTTAATGCATTTATGTGCATACGTGTAAACACCATTGGTGTTCCATATATTATATGCTAAAGCCATCTCTCTAATTAAATTGTTCTTGACCATGATCACGAAGATCTTCATTGTCCGTGTCGTCTCCGTTGTCTTCGTTAAATATTTCGCTGCCTTCGCTGGATGTTTCACAATCGTCAAGATCGTTAACATCGCTTGCTCCCACTGGTCACTCGGCTAACGTTAACGATTTGAAGTATTATTGCACGACGTTACACAAAGATTTTACATGATTTTTGCTGTATTCTTCGTTATGTTTTCGTTGTGTTCACTCCATCGCGCTCCCTAAGCTGGTCAATTTATTAAGTGCATAGGAGACGTATTTGAAAAACTGTACATCATTTTGTATCCCTTCGATGAACCGATTTGGCACATTTAAGCTATACAATGATTTGACTTGGACATTACCATGTGGAATATTGATTAAATAAACGTCAGACGATATCTCCTGTCTCCGGTCAGATAGATGTATGTCGCAGTGGTAGAGGATCTGTACATCCAGCTCTCTCTCTCTCTCTCTCTCTCTCTCTCTCTCTCTGTGTGTGTGTGTGTGTGTGTGTAAAAAGATAAAGAGAAAGAAAGAAAGAGCATTTTTTAAAACTTAATTTAAGAAATAACATCAAAGTTAGGCATTAAACACTGATTGTATTTAACTTGCTGACCTATATGTCAACAATGATAGAGATATTTTGCTGGAACAAATTCCGCAAAACATAATTCTTGCAGTATATGAATATGTCCCAGAAAATAAAGAAATGCAGTATTTCCAGGCAACTATGGGTTGGACTGTTTGAAATCTGCTCTTCCAAGTTTTTCTTCATCTGAAAAAATGTTGGAAGTTTCCCTTAAACATTAAAAAGTTTTCAAGAAGTTGCCCAATTTCCATGGTAATAATATCAGTAACTATAGACATAGATAATGTCGTTACTTCCCAGCCTGATTTCAACATGGGCCAAAATCTGCAACAAAATAATATTGCACAGCACTGTCAACGCGCACGTACAAATGACGTGTTAATTAGAAATTTCGAAGAAAAAGGATTATGAACACGTGAACAGCCGAACATAATTGACCACATTTCATCCTGATATATATATGTTGTAACATTTTTCAAAAAAAAAGAAAAAATCCAAAATGATGGAGAAAGATGCGCATTGGGGTCAATTGTGAAGAGGACTGCTGTCATCATGCAGTGAATCATTTAGACACTATTTCCTCGTGTAAGAACAGTTATACCGTGCGTTGCGTGTGTGTCTGTTTTTGTCTGGAGGAAGGGAATTTAATGGCTATTGGCAGAGACAAATCTTTGCGCTAAAGAGCTCTCGCTTTCCCGACCAGAACCCTTTTCTTCGCCTCACCCTACACTACATTTGGTATCCCACTTGCTCATAGCGTTTATCTAATAATTACTGCATAATTTATTGTCGATTTCTGAAACGATGCATAAAGAAACTCTGGTTACTGCCAAATATAATGTTTACCAATTTTAGACCTCTCTATCAAAACTCTGCTATCAATAAGATTCTCGGGGAAACTTTTGGTTTTGTCCTGTTTTATTTTTTATTTATGTTGTCTTTGTTTTTCAGTGCCGGCGTGGGACGCACTGGCACATACATTGCAATAGATTACCTGATGCAGTTTGTCGAGAATCATGGCGAAATAGACATCTTTCACCTGGTGTATCAGCTGAGGGACCAGCGATGCAATATGGTGCAAACAGAGGTACGTGTTACAGAAAAATACCTGCAAAATATAATAATAAATAGTTGAAACGTGAGACAAATGTTACATACTTAAGTTAATTAAGCACCATCCCGGTCATGTTTTATGCAGAAGCAGACTGAACAAAATTTCTGAACATGACAAGCAAACTATTTTGCATCTGTTTTACAATGTATTAGTCAAATATGTCTATTGTTTTGTTATATCTCCTTCATATAAAAATATGACAAGTTTTCAAAACAGAAACTGAGCCATCTCATTTCTAGCAACAATGTGTGCACTTAATGTCCTACTGCATTATATCTTAAAATGGATAATTTGTTTTGAAAAGAAATATATATATATATATATATATATATATATATATATATATATATATATATATATATATATATATATATATATATATATATAATGAGGACTTTGTATAGCGCCTAATCTTTAGAAGCTCTAAGTGTTTTACAACTTTAGACAACACCTATAAGATAAGAAATATAATAATATTATTACATTAACAAACAACATGAAATTAGAAAAACATTATAAAAAAGCATGCTGAGAATATTTCAGGTAGGAAACATTATTAGGTCTTTAAGTTTTTTTCTTGCTGTCGAAATAAGTGAGTTTTGAGAGCCTTCTTGAATGTGATCACTGTGTCTTCGTGTCTAAGTTCAGTGGGCAATTCATTCCATGTTGCTGGGCCCTGGTATACAAAAGAACGCTGTCCATATGACTTTGTTTTCATACTTGGAATAATGAATATACGATTGTCAGAAGAGGAGCGTAAGTATCTTGCTAGTGTGTACACATGAGTGAGGTCCGATAGCTATATTGGACTAGAGTCAGACAGTGAAATGTAGCACAGAGAACAAATTTTGTGTTTGATTCTGGATCAAATGGATAGCCAGTATAGGGTACAGAGCAGCGGGGAGGTGTGCTATGATCGTGGTACTCTAAGTATGATCCGAGCAGCTGTGTTTTGAACTTTTTGAAGTTTCTGGAGTAGATATTGAGATGAACCAGACAGAACTGAATTACAATAGTCCAGTCTTGAAAGTACTAATGAACACACAAGAGTTTTAGTGGCATCAACTGAAAGATATTTGCGAATTGAGCTCATGCGTCTCAGCTTAAGATATGCATCCTTGCATATGTTCATGACATGTTGGTGCAATGTGAGAGTACTATCCAGAGTAACACCTCGGTTTCGTATTGATTGTGTGAATTTAATGTTGGCGTTGCTGATATGTATTGTTTTAGGTAAAGGATGTGAATGAGAAAGTATTTGTGTTGTGATCAGAATGGCCTCAGTTTTATCATCATTCATCTGCAGCTTGTTACAAGTCATCCATGATTTCACATCAGAAATGCACCTGTCTACACCTTGGATGGTAGCATCAACTTCAATTGGGTGGCTAGATTTGTATATTTGCGTGTCATCAGCGTACAATTGATGAGACACTGGATGACGGTGTATGACACTTGAGAGCGACTGAGTGTACAGAATGAAGAGAACAGGTCCGAGAACAGACCCCTGTGGAACACAACAACATAGATCAACTGGATTGGAGTGTATTCCATTTGCAGATACAACTTGTGCCCTGTTGGCCAAGTAGGACTTGAACCACAGTAAGGCTGTATCATGAATGCCAAATACATGCTAGAGACGGTGAAGTAATATATCATGGTCTATTTTGTCAAATGCTGCAGACAAATCAAGGAGGGTGAGGACTGTAATCTTTCCGCTATCCAATGCAGAGAGAATGTCATTAACTACTTTTAAAAGAGTAGTTTTAGTACTGTGGCAAGGGCGATATGCAGATTGTACATTGCTAAAAAGACTGTTTGAATTTAGATGAGATGCAAGCTGGGATAGAACAACATTTTCTAAGATTTTTGAAATGAATGGGAAATTAGAAACTGGGCGGTAGTTGGTCTAGTGTTGGTTTCTTCAGCAGAGGCTTTACAATGGCAGTTTTGAAAAATCATGGGAATTCCCCAGATGAGAGAGAGGTATTAATAACATCAGTTAGTGAAGGCAATACTGGATCTAAGCACTCAAGCAGCAGTGATGCTGGAATTGGATCAAGCTCACATGACTTTGGTGTACTCTTCATCACGTATGTACGTACGAAATCCATAGAGACAGGTTCAAATGCTGCTAATGGTTGCCGCTTAAATTCTCTATCCCAACTGTATGGTGACGACGAGTCAATTCAAATTGTGGTGTCAAGCTATTCTCTAATGGTTTGTACTTTGTCACGGAAAAAATTTGCAAACATGTCCGGAAGCTCGACTGGAGAGAAGGTAGTTGGAAGTGGTGTTGATTTGTTCCTTGACATTAGCTTGTTAGTAATATGGAAGAGCTCTTTGCAGCTGGAACTTTCCATGATCTTAGTAGTGTAGTGGGCTGCTTTCGCTGCATGGACTATATTTGTGACATTCTTCTTAGCGACTTCATAGATTTGCTTATGAATAGTGAGTCTGGTGGAAAGCCAGAGCCTATCGGCTTTACGGCGGTCTCTTTTAGCAGTGCGAAGATGGTCCCTAACACTGCTATACCATGGAGAACACTTTTTAACTGATACTCTGTACTTGGTAGCTGGGGCATATTTGTCAAGTAATGAACGCAGACAGTTATCGAGTTGTTCTGCGGTAGGAGGTAAGCAAGTTGTTAGGTTAGCTTGGATGTCGTGCATTAATTTAGTTCTATTTATCATAAGGATGTTTCTCTTAGTAGTAGATAAACGTGGTGGGTTAGGGACTGATACGTCAAGATGGCATAAAATGCAGAGGTAATCTGATGCAAGGTCATGGGATACCAGGGAGGACCGTAGAATGTTATCATCAGATCTATGAAGAATCCAGTCTAAAATGTGACCATGTTTATGGGTGGGTTGTTTAAATGACTGTTTGAGGTTGAAAACATTAATGGAATCTAGGAGTTTTGATGTGTATTTGAGTTTGTTGGACAGTCAAAGTGAAAGTTGAAATCTCCAAGAACAATTAGGTTGCCACCTATCAAATTTCCATAGTCCAGGAGATTCGGAAACTACTCCAAAAAGAGAGAGTCAGCCAGCTTGTTTTTTCTACTAAGAGGAGGGCGGTATAGGCAGAAAAAATGTACTGACCTTTGCTCCAGTGTGAGTGTGGTTTGGACCAGTTCAAACGATGTGTGGTCGACATTGAATGTTGTAGTGTAGTTCAGACGTTTTATCATGGAGTTCTTTGTGATGACAGCAATTCCACCTCCGCGAGAATTACGGGGGAACGACTTGATGGAGTAACCAGTGGGTGTTAGATCCGCACACTTGGGCTCATCGCCTGATGTTTTTAGCCATGTTTCTGTGAAGAATAATATGTCAACATCTTGGTCGTTGATAAAATTAACTATTTCTGTGCGTTTTTCCGGTGGTCCTACTGACTGGGCATTGAATAATGCAATGCACAGAGGTATTTCTCGGATAGTTGACACAAAGGTTGACGAATTAACTGGAATTTGAATAAGGTTATCTAAATTAACGGTCGAAATGTTTTTTAATGGTTGTGTCGAAATAAGGGAATTCTTCTTCCTGTTCTACGCCGGCCAGCTTTGAAACAACGTTTCTTTTGTCGCTTCTGTTTACATTTAGGTAATGATGAATATAGTCCCAGTTCGTTTAGTCTAGAGCACAATGTAGTGTGGAGAGCCAAGGAGTGAACATTTAAAGCAATTAATGAGGGTCCATCGTAGCATAAACGGGTTAACAGGAGAGTATCACGTGATGGCGGTTTGTTCAAAATCAGTGGAGCAAGACAGCTGAGAAAAATTCTAACTATTCTTGTTTCCAAAACAAGGAGATGAAGAAACACATACGAATTTAACAGCTAATACATAATGAACACAATAACGAAGATGAAAACAGGCAACAAGCACAAATATCGTGAAAACGGCACTAAAAAACGGAACAGCTGCTTCAAGCCGATTGAACGATAGCGGCCATCTTGTTCTTGCATCTTTTGTACAATGTGTATATATACATATTAATGTGCTCCTAAATCACGAACTATAACACTAAATTCAGGACATGTAAAACGTATTTCAATCATAGTGGGAGAGAGAGGCCACTTCTTTTATATCAATTTATCTAAATCTTCATATTATAGGAACGATTAAAACCAACTAGTGATTGAATTATATAATTATATATTTATAAATATAACAAATATATCAACACTTGCAATATTTTAAGAATTTCTTCTCATCATAATTTCAATTTGTAATTTTAGTGAATGTATTTTACGGACTTCCTCTATCTTATTCCCCAGAATCGTATTCAAAATTATATGAAATATTTCTTTCGTTTCATTAATTAATTAGACAGGCTACATTGTCTTTTGATGTTCTTATACCCATTTTCTCTTGCAGGATCAGTATGTCTTCATTCATGACAGCATTGTTCATTTTCTTGCTGAAGATGATGATGAAGACGAAGATAATCACGGTAAGCGTTGAACATTCCTACCACATGTATTTGTATATAGACACGATCAAAATCTGCTGTCACATAATGATCATTTCACCTATCCTTGCAATCCAACAGCATAAATTGTTATGGATCAGTAGATTTTAGTGTATACCACAGTGGAAAGAGGGGACACAGATTCCCCTTCCCCTACGATTTCGCCTCTGAAATATGTTTTGGCCTTCATCCGTAAAACTTAATATCTGACCACTATATCTTTACCCCATACCCGCATCTCCGCCCTGGTTTATTGCTGTAAGTTGTTGGATGCACGTTATACACAGATGCTCAGTTTTGTCTCGCAGTGTATCCCAGTTCGTCACATGATCTGTACACTTTATCTATAGTGTGTGCAGTCTGATATTTGTATAGTACATGCTAACATATCACTCTTTGTGATTAACATTGGCTAAAATGACCACATGAAATTCTTGCTCAATATGCTATTTACTGATTGGCTGCGATGGTGGGAAAATTTTTCTGACCCTCCTTCTGGTACGTTTTATTTTTGCTATTACTATCAATTTGGCTATCATTTTTAAAAAATATTGCCAAAAGAGAATTGGGGGGATAATGGTCAAGTCTGTCTGAATATGGCCAATTTTACCCCACTGTGGCTCGTTACGCCATGTGTATCATATCATGCACTGAAAAATGGCGTTAAATCCCAAAAACAACAACAACACAAATGGAACTAACGGTATTGGTCAATTAATAGCGAGCGTGGAAAGAGGGGTGGACGGCATACCTGTAACATGGAGTCAACCCTATATACAAGCGTGTTTTAAATGTTAACTTAGAGTAGTAAATAAATTCATCTCTGTTCACAGAAGAATGTGATCATAAACCGGTCTTCCAAAAGACAGAACTTGATCAAAAAACAGTTTTGTACGCAGTAAATTAAATAGCTCAAACGAGTTAATGTTCCTTATGTGATGCAATTCCGACTCCAAATAAAATTGGTCTTTGTCAACTATGGTCTACTGTTCCAAATCAAATAATGCAAACATCTTGTTATGAATACATTACAGCAAATCTGGAATTTTTCATCCAGTGATCATCCTTTCAAAAGCTGGACATTATTCAAATCTTTTCATAAATTCAATATTAAATCCTTACCCACTACAACTTACAAAATGTGAAAGCTTCTCCCAAATATTTGTACAGCTTGACATTAATGTATGCTATTTTTTTCGATACGATTCCTACTTACTTATCATAAACGACGAATTTTATCTTTCATAGATTAAATATTCACGATAATATTTGCATTGTTAGCATGGCGTTACCTCTTTATAACACTGTTCATGGCAGCCATAATGGTGATATACGTTTTAAGTGAGGTCGCCGAAACGTTACGTAAATTCGAGCAAAGATAAGTCACGTTAGTTCCACAAAAATTAAGGTTTTGCATTATAATTTATTTTAATTAACCAAGGACTGAAATTAAGCTAAATAATTTAATTAGCGAATAAAGAAACAAAACTGAACCAAATCAATGACATTCATGGCCATATTTGAGTAATAAGAGGGGCAATGGTGTGTTAAGGGAATTTTAAAAGAGGAACAACTTTATAAATGTTCCATAACTGATTAACCAACTAGGTGATTTGCACAAGTAGCTGCCTCTACTGAAATTCAGATTTTTTCTTTATTCCTAAAATTATTTATTCGCGTAAAACAAGTTTTATCAAGCAATCTATGTTTCTTGACGTTGAACATTTCT
This sequence comes from Sinohyriopsis cumingii, assembly GCA_028554795.2. Classification (NCBI taxonomy): domain Eukaryota; kingdom Metazoa; phylum Mollusca; class Bivalvia; order Unionida; family Unionidae; genus Sinohyriopsis; species Sinohyriopsis cumingii. Next base: position 11,609,831 of record CM068835.1, read on the forward strand.
GACGCATAGTTTCCCAAATTCATACAATATTTACAGTCTTTACAGAACCTCCCATAGGCCACACTGTATGAGAGGAGTAATTGGTGTTGCACGTCTACGTCCATTGCGTTGGTCTGCACATTGCGACTCTCAATTACGCTCAGTTACCTTTAAAAGACATATTAAGAAACCTAGTTCAACATTTTGAATATGCATCTTTCTTCCATCAGAATTTAACAAATGAAAGGTTCGTGTTTGACTTTTAAAGTGTCTTTCTCATCACAAATTTAATTTTTATTTAATGACGATTGAAAGACTGTCAATTGCATGTTAATTTGATACGAGTCTTTTCTTCTGACCGATACTGAGTTATGGACTCTGTTCAACTGCACAATGACAAGAGGAAGTGGGGTGGGGGCCCTTTCGTATGGAAGCATTCCTAGTTTTTATTGCCTTTTTACTCATTGTACTTCTAGGGTTATTAAAATGACAATTAGTTATTATATACATTTTAATTTTTCAGATCTCAGCCCAGATGGTGAGAACATCTATGAAAATACTGGATTCATCAAGGATTAAAGGAGAGAATGTCATTGTCAACAGCCATGGACGGAAATGATAAGTTTCGAATTCCTACCTGAAGTGTTAATGACAACGAATAGTGTATTAATATCAATATCTCTTGCACATAAGCTTTGCTTCATGTTACACATATTATGAACTTTACAGATTTAATTATAATTGTATTGTAAAAAGAATATTTGATACACGATACGTATAAAAATGTATTGATGATATCACCTGCATAATATAGTGTCACCTTAGCAAGGAACAAACACAACAAACATTTTAAACATTCACAACAGTAGTTACAATGTATTAATGTTTTCTGTTGTTAGGCTGCTCTCGGGGGGGGGGGGTTCTATTCTGCTAAACAGAAGCAACGGCCATTCCAAAGAGATCGTGCATATAAAATGCACGTTTAATCTACCAGCAACCAAACAGACATTCAATTCAAACATATGTTAAATTGTATTTAGCTATTTATATAAATGTATAATCATATGTAATTTAACAAAATATAAATTTACATTCATTCGTAATTGTATAGATTTTCTGTTTGTAATCATATGTATTACACAATATAAAATGCATAATCATCTCTAATAATACAAAACATACATTAATAATCAAATGTAATTGTATAAGTTTTCAATTTATAATCATATGTAACTTTGCACGATATAAATGTATGACCATATGTAATTGTACATAATATACATTTATTATCATGTCTAATTGATCAAGATATCAATTCATAATTATATGCAATTGTACAATATATAAATTTATAATTATATGTAATTTTACAACATATAAATTTATAATTATAAGTAGTTTAAAATACATACATTTATACTTATATATAATTTTACAAGATATGAATTGTAATCATGAGCAGTTAGGTAACTTTTATTTGTCATTGATTTTCTTTCCCAGAGTGTCATAGTTTTATGACTGCATCGATTATTTTCATAGTTCTATTTACAATTGTTTCGAAAAAATGTTTAACTAAATTGCTTCCGAATAAATATTTGTGTGAGAAAATTTATTTTAAAATGATGTTTTCACCAAAAACTTGTTATGACAAGTTCTGCCATTTTACCACCTTATTGTTAATCAGTTATCCAACCCGCGGTTTACATTATTGCATTCATCGTTTTCATATTTCTTTCAAATCTAATCATACAAGCGGTTAAACACACACACACACACACACATATATATATATATATATATATATATATATATATATATATATATATATATATATATATATATATATATATATATATATATATATATATTCTTATTTTACGTGTTTATGCCATAATACACATTGACAAAGTATGAGTGAAAACAACAAGCTTTGAAAATTTAAGAAATAATTTTTTTTCCTGGAAAAAAAACAATGTGAAAATGAAGACAAAAAATAACTTACTGTTATAAGAAGTCAAATCCAAAAATAATCCAAGAATAATCCACGAACTAAATGCTAGGAGATCTAGTAATGAAATGTTCTAACGAAATTTTAGTTCGAGACCAAAATGGAAAGCGATGACGTATGCTATCGCTAGTATTGTACTGTTGTGTATGCAGTTCTTTGCGGTTCCACAAACAATATTCTGGTGTTTGAATTTCCCAATAAAATGTCAAGAAATGTCTTTGTCCAAGAATTCTGTAGGAGCACTCAAATTTTTCCAGGAAAAAGAATTAATCTTTTAGAATCCAAATTATTTGAATATAAATTAAAAGGTAACTCCAAACTGGTCACAAACGAATAATTTCCAGTGTAAAATCCCAACTGACTAATTCCTCTATAGACAAAGGTTATACATTAACTTGAGACGCAAAACAGATTCCCGAATGAGGGTCAACCTCCAGAATTTAGAGAACAGCGTAGAAGTATTTACATCTAAAGTCACGAAGTCCCAGTCAGCCTCGATTTCACTATTATCATTCAAATATTAAGAATGAATTAAAAAAAAGAAGTTGTTTACGTGCTTCTCAATCAAGGTCAGGAACTAGATCAGAAAAAATACTAAGCTCTACTTTTAGGTGTTTTCGACTAGACAGTCAGGTCAGGCTAATTTCTGGAAAGTATCAAACTCCAGTTAACAAAATTACATTACTTTACATGTAATAAAAAAAAATTAAAACTTACAAACCATTACACTAGAACAAATATAAATTTTAAAAAAATATACATAACATTTCCCCCATAAGAAAAAGAAAGATTTATATAATAAAGCTTTCTTGTTACCATAGATTAATTATACATGAGGTTAAAAATAATATAAGAACTCTTTTGAATGATACACAGTACAGGAAATAATACATTTCTATACACGGGAAAGAGCATCTGCTATTAAAAATTATATTTTCTCTTGATGTGCCTGATGGCATTATCATGTTCCTATAACAACAAACTCCACTGTAGTAGTCTTTAGTTTTTATTGTTCATCCTGCTGATGAAAGTAAGGGTGTTGTGGTCACTAAACACAATAACCGAAGAAGGAGCTGAACTAATGTAAACTTCAAAATATTGTAATACCAATATCACAGTCAAACATTTCTTTTCGATTTTTGAATAATTTATTGGGTGCTTAGAAAAATAGCACACTGGATGATCAAAAACATTTTCGTCCTCTTGAATCAAACTGCTCCAACCCCAACATGACTATTACATGGAATAAAATTTCCGGTAGTATCCAGCTATACCCAAAAATCGCATCAGTTGCTCTTTATTAACAGGCACTGGGAATTCAGAGATAGCTTTGACCTTAGCATCTTGCTCATGTCCCACGATATGTTTTAGAAACGTTACACTATCACAGAAGAACTCACTTTTGGATAAGTTGTCAAACTTGCGTCTGTGAATCTATTTAAGAATTTCTGAATTGTTGCTAAATGTTCGTTCCAGATGTCGTTGTAAATAATATAATCGATCTAAGCATCACAATTGTCCAGACCAGATGTAATCATATTCATGAGACACTGAAAAGTACTTGGCGACCCTTTCATCTCAAACGGCATTGCTTTATATTGATCAAGTCCATCTCGAGTCATGAATGCCGAATTTTCCTTTGCTCTTTCCGTCAGTGGAATTTGCAAAACTCCCTTCAGAATGTAAAATTTGATGACATAATTAGCATTTCTGATCTTATCAATAGAGTCATCGATTCTTGGTAATGAAAATGAATCTGTCTTTGTCACACTATCCACCATCCTATAATTAGCATACATACGAAAAGCATTACCTGGTTTTGTAAAATATATGTATGGTGAACTCCAGTCATTTTTACTGGGCTCTATGAAATCGTTGTCCAGCAAATACTGAATTTCTTTGTTCAAGTGTTACTGTCTGAGAGGGTTAATCATGTACGGGTAATGTTTCACAGGTTTGGAATTTGCAATTTCAACGTCATTGAACATTTTGTTTGTTCTTGCTGGAACATCTGGAAATAAGTGCTCATATTCATATAATAGCTGTTTAAGATCATTTCTTTCTTCCTCTTATAAATGTGACAGTTTCTAGTCCATATCTTTCGTAATTTCTGAATTCCGATGATTTGTCATACTAATATCAGTAGGATTGGATGACATTCCTTCACTTAAATCTTCAATGAGTGGGCAGAAACACCTAACTTAATTGCATGTTTAACCTGGCTATTTCTTTTAATATACTAGTACTCCTATAATTTATTTAGATTCCAGAAGCACTAATATTATAATTTAACTCACTCATTTTCTTCTTAACTTTGTAAGGGCCGTAATATCTAATCTGAAGAAAATTTTAATGAATGAGCAAGAGAGACAGAACTCTCTTCCCGGACTCAAAAGTTTACTCCATTGTAGTTCTGTCAAACCGTAATTTCATTTTTGACTTAAATCGATGGATGCCAAATTCAAGCATAATAGGTTGGAAAGTTCCAGACCTAAAATTTGACCCATGACCCGATTGGACAGATTTGGGAAGCCAAATTGAGTAAAAGTCTTTATCAAAGATTTTAATATTCCTCATTAGTGAATGGGGATACCCTACGTACAATGGGAATTAGCATTAAAAACACCCCTGGGACACTCTACGTACAATGGGAATTTAACATGGCGAAAAATCGTGGGACACTCTACGTACAAGGGAATTTAACATGGCGAAAAATCGTGGGACACTCTACGTACAAGGGGAATTTAACATGGGGGGGAATAGAGTTTCGGCTTGTTTAGGGACAAGGGGAATTGAATATGGGATTATTTTTTTTTAAAAAAAATTTTAAATTTAAATTTAAATTTAGGCAATTGAAAAGTCATTCTCTTTTCGAGAAATATGCGTAGCCCTGAAAAGGGCCTTTGGGTTCTTCTTCTTCTTCTTCTAACTCCTTAACTTTTTCCACCATCCTCTTATTTTGTCCATCATTCCTTTCTTCTTCTTTTCTGTTTCCGGCAGCCAGTCCGGGTGACCCATTGCCCGGAATTTCTCTTGGATTTTCATCCAGTTTGCGTTCAGTTTTTCTAGTTCTTCCTTTTTTTCTATTTTCTTCTTCTTTTCTTTCCTTTGACCACTTTTCTTTGATCTTCTTGACCTCTTCTGTCAGCACATTTCTCATTACTTCTTCCGCTTTCTTAAGTTGTTCTAACCCCCACTTCGCGAAACACCAATCTGTGCATTCTACAATGTCTTCTAGAAAGCACCTTGCACTCGTCACATGAACTATCGCTTCTTTTAACTTACCCACTTTCACATACGGTGGGTTAATTAAACCTCTGATTCTCTTCTCCTCATCCTCTATCATTTCTTTTACAATATTTACGGATAAGTGGAGGCTGGTTACTTGTCTTGAGACGAAGTCTTTTGTCACTGCATACCTCCATTCCTGTTCAACCCTTTCTGCTACACTCAATCCATCCACCATCCAATACCAACTTCCCAGAAGATCGTTGTATAAAGCTGAAGCTGCTGGCATCTTCTTGCTTGTTTATTCCATAGAATGGGCTCCAATGGCCAACACTGTTAGTTTTATACTGAAAGCGCGGACGTGATGGAAAACATCCCCTAAAAACATAAAATTGATCTTACCTAGATCATGACCAAGCAACGCGCGGACGTGAAGGAAAACATCCCCCTACTTTCTCATTTCATATAATAAAACCCAAACTATACTCTCCACATACGCTAAGAAACCTATAATCTACTATTCACACAAACATACCTGAGCTCTTACAAACACTAACACAAAAACACACATTCACTCACATTTTTTAAAAAGAGTTAGTGTTTATATTCACACTACTCTACCTACACACATTGGCAAATTAATAGTTATTTCTTTTCTAGAGTATTGGGTAGCCCTGAAAAGGGCTGTTGTTTTTTTTTTTTTTTGAACTCCAGATGCACCTATCTAATGGTTGCACCTTCCTGGCCTGGCGCCACACACGCATCTTCTTCCCCAGTCTCCTTTCACCTCTCTTCTTGTGAGTGCAGAGGCAGGATATGTGGCTTCAGAATCCCAATTTTCGGTTTCTGGGATTCTGAAATTTCTTCTTCTCTCCTTTTCCTCCTCCTCTTCTTTGTTTCTTCTCTCCTCTTCTTTTCTTCTTTCCTCCTCCTCTTTCATTCTTGCTTCTTCGACAATGGCCTCCGCGGCCAGTTCATTTAGTATGCGCCTGGCATATTCCAGGTGCATTTGGAGTTCTAACAGTTTCACAATTCTGGTGTTCATTCTTCTGGTGGTGTTGATCAATCAACAAGGATAGCTAGACTGCCGAGCGAGTTTCAATTTATACTGAAAGCGCGGACGTGATGGAAAACATCCCCCTAAAAACATAAAATTGATCTTACCTAGATCATGACCAAAGAAATAACGCACGGACCTAAAAGAAACACTCACTCACTTTTTTATGCTACCCATCACTATTTTAAAATTTTTTATAAATCACTTCAATAGACTATTTACATACGCAAAGCAATCCAATCTAACCCCAAATATACACCTCAAACACCAAAAAAAAACATTATTTTAATCTACTATTCACACAAACTTACGTGAACTGTTACAAACACAAACACACAAACACATACACTCTCACTATCAATAAAGAGTTAATGTTTATATTCACACTACTCTACCTACACACATTGGCAAATCGATGGTTATTTCTTTCCTAGAGTATTGGGTAGCCCTGAAAAGGGCTGGTTTTTTTTGTTTGCTGTGGCAATCTTTTTTTAGTTTCTAAGAATGCGATGTCCTCTAAGGATAGACTTTCTGGCAATAGGTCTGCTTCTTCGGAAAGAGAAGAAGAACTCTTTGGTGTCGATACGACAATCGACAAAGCCTCTGTCAGCTTCAGGTTGCTGCTGCTGCTGTTGTTGTTGTTGTTGTTGCTGCTGCTGTTGCTGCTGTCTCTGAAGTCTGTACTTCTCTGTCCATTCTTCTTTTTCCCTGTTCATTTCTTCTCTGAAGAGCTCTTCTATCAGGTCTTCAGTAACTTTTAACATTCTCACATTCTCTATCTCTTCTGGCTTCGGTATCAGACTGTGTCTGACCCTATGCAAATTCACGTAGGCTTCGTTGAGCTTAGCTAGTTTGGAGCACATCTTCGTAGGAGGATGAGTCGACAATGGATGGTTAGACTGGAAACAACCCCGGTTCTTAAAGTCAAAGCGCGGACGTGAAGGAAAACATCCCCCCACACGGTTTTCGAGTCGCAACGTTCAAAATGTGTTATGGGAGGGATAGTAAGAAATGAAAGAGCATCAATCCAGCATTCTTATAGCTAAACAAACCACAAAGTCATTTTTTTCAAAACACAACATTTTTTATTCAAAAATCACTTAACACTAAACAACAACATTTCTAACATATTTTAAACAATAATCCAACATGATAACATCAAACATATTTTTCTTCAAAAAAAATGACAAACATTTTTCTCAATTGATAGTCTACTTTAAACAGGGCTGACAACGTTGTGAATGAAATTGTGATTTCCACTGTTGGAAATCATTAGGCCATTGATGGACACTACGTTTCCTAGCTTGAGACAAAAGATAAGCATAATGGTCACAAAACCATCGATCTACTTTCACATCGTTTCTAGTAGAAGAACGAGGATCAAAATGAGTTACTAAATGTTCTAAGGAATAGCCCAGGCTGCGATGATGCAGAAAATACACACAGTACTGTCCACACACCAAGGAATCTGTGCCTTGTAATTTCACATTATTGAATCGGGTGGTTTGAGCATTTCTTCTCATAAAGTCAATGATATCGTCTTCCAAAGGGGGCAATCCATAGGAATCAAAATATTCCACACATCCTTCTGGAGGAAAGTAAACGGCTACCCAGTGGGTTCCTGGGAGACAACTGTCGTCCGTGTTGATCACATAAGCTTGATGGTCTTGAGGTTTGCGATGAGGGAGTTCATCTTTAGCACAGACGACAGGATTCCAAGAAGCCGTATACGAACTGTGGTTCAAAAGGTAATAAAGTTCCCAGGTATCCATTGTTTTGTGTTTTTTCCTCTTCACAGGTAATAATAAGTCGTCAATTCGATCCTGACTTTCTGCTTGAAAATGTCTGACAAATAACCGTTTCTTCGTTTCGTCTCCTCACTCTGATTCAGGATAGCTTCGATACGATGGATCTCTTGAGTGGTTAATGGTGGACAAGAATGTTCACGCAAGTCTTTATACCACTGATGCAACACGTCTTCGTCCGAGATGAGACTCCAACCTTCGTCCAGATATTCGTCCAATTTTTCTTCTTGACTTAACATCAGGCATTTATCGTGTTGAATTTGACTGGGATGAGCGTTTTGACATCCATAGCAATTTTTCTTGATCAATTCCGTCATTTTTTCGACCAAGTGTTTGGCAAAACAGGAGACTAAATGGGCTTCTCGTTCTGGCCATCTCGACTTCATCATGATCACTTCTTCTTCTTCCACAGTCTTCTCACATTTCATGTCCAAAGTTTCTCCACTAGGTAAAGAGGGATAACAGTCTTCCATGACTTCTAGTAATCTAGAATGACTTCTCTCAAACTGTTGATTTCTATGGTATTATCGAATTCGGCATACAGGATGACGTTCAATGTCTCGTCCAGTGCCTTTTTAAACTGAAGTTCCACACGAATCTGACCTGATTTTATAGGGTGGAAATGTCCCTCGTCGCTGCCTTGGTCTGGAGTGAAATCGAAAGCCCACAAAGCATAACCTCCTGCATAATCATCGTACGTAATGCCGTGACTGGTATTGGTTCCTAATTGTCCCGTGGCTTCGTACAGGGACAAGTACGATCTCAAGTAATTCTTCTTCTCAAAGTCAGGTTCGAAAGGTCGGGTACACAAGGTCTTGCCATCGCGACTGACTTCGACCTTCGACACGTCAAAGTGTTGAAAGTGGAAAGGATTTTCAGCGAAGGCTCCGTTGAAGGCTGTATTCAAGACCATACCAAGGATTAAACGTTTGGGTAACTGTCCTTGAAACAGATGATCTTCGATCATGGATCGCTGTCCCTTGGGAATGGTGAAGGTTTTCACTTCCACGCGACGTATCGGATACTTGGCGGTCGTTCTGCTCAACGTCTGACTGATGTCGTTTCCCACTTTGGGTAACACTTCCACGCGTCGTACGTAGAGTTTGGCCTCCTCGATTTTGCTTTTAGGAGTGCCAGTCTTAGTAGCATCAGTATCAGCCAACAAATGGAAAGCGGTACTGCTGCGATTCAGTCTCAAGCGGATATTTACGCCGTTCAGCAAATACTTTTCTTGCAACCACATGTCCAAATGCAAACGATCCATCAGTTCTAAACTGTTCTTATTTAAGATTTTCTTTCGTCTTTCCTCAAAGCCGTCATTGTCTTTATCTAGTAGGTCAAACTTGGCCTCTTCGTCAGGTTCCCATAGCACACAAGCATTGAGATGAGTGTTCTTGACATCTATTCCGTACGTCAAGAGATTTTCCAGGTAGGCACGGTAAGGGTAAGTATCCATGCTGCTGCTGACCAGTTTGTTATTCAAGTACAAGTCCACTGAGCTGAACAAGGAATGCATGAAATTGTTGACGGGAGCTATATTCTCAGTGTCTTCTACTGCACCATTATCCTTATCTAGAACTTTGACTTTCAAGTACAAGTAACTGCTATTCAGAACGATGTAATCTTCGGACTGTCCCTTGATTTCAAACTCGATGGGAGCGGAATCGGTCAATGAGGAGACGGGATGAAATTCCACCCATTGGGATTCTTGCATGGTCATCATCGTGGGGGGCATGGCAAACAGGTCCAGTTCCGTCTTGGAACAAGCGCAAGATTCTCGGTGCATCATTTTTCTTTGTGTCTCAATAATCGAAAACGTCTAAGTCCGGAACGGTTCTTCTTTTCTTGGCCTTTCTAGCTTGAAGTCTGGTGAAAGGGTGTTTTCTTCGTCGTCTCTTTCTGCCTTGTCCTTGCTGAATGCCTGACTCGGTAGCGTGCAGGGCATTTATAGGTGTTTCTCGGCGACCCAAAATGTCTTTGCCCGTTTGCAGCAAGACATTTTTGCTTGCCCTCATGAAGGCTTCTTTAGGGTTTTGTTTGTCGATGATGACATTTTGGAGAAATTCTTTGCCTTGTGTCAGTGCCGCATCTTTCAAGGCGTGCAATCCGCGTGTCACCATCGGTTTCAACACCGGGGCCACCGAACGAAAGGCCGATTTTAACATATCTCCTAAACCGTGTCCTCGCTGTCGTGCAACCCCTCGGTACACTGGATACATGACTTACGAGTCGTGAGAAAACCGTTTTCGAAAATGGAGTTTCACCGTGACTTTTCCTTTGGTGAATGGAATATTTTGTCCCAAATCTCCTTTTATAGCAATGTTGACCGTGTCCAAATAAGACTTACTGAGAGGCAAATAATGAGGATGGACAAATTCGCGGTGAACGTGGTAAGTGTTTCCACCTTCCTCGTCAGCGTTCGTGGCAGAATCCACTTTGAAAGGAATGACACGCAGTAACGGTACGGAGGTGTGTCCCACCACGTTGTACTCCACCACATCGGAGTACACAAACATCAAATTCAGTCCTTGGTTCAGTTCTACCGGGGAACGAAATAACTTGCTAAAAGACTCGTTGTCGTAAACGATGGGTAATTCGTTTTTCTTGATCATGGCCATTCTCATGTCCATGTCTCCGCCCAACATGTCAAACAATTCAGGACAAAATAAAATGGACAGGATTTTACTCCCGTCAAATTTCATCAAGAAGCGACTAGCTGTTTTGTGGTATTCCATGGTGACACTTTTTTTGACATTTTCCAAAGCTTTCAGAAACACGACATTAAACCTGGATGTAATGGTGCTCACCAAATGTTGACCACTAAAATAATACCCTGGGGGAATGAACAAGTGATAGGTGGTGTACTTTTGATTTTGTAAACGGGTTTTCTTGTCATATTTGCCATGGGTATCCAAGTACTGTTGCATTTGCTCGTCATAAACTTCCACATCAAAAACATTTTGATTGGGAAGGACATTGAGGACTTGGGTCGAGTGAATGATTTCCACTAAAGCCACTTCCCAATGGGTTTCGTGATCTAAGGGGATGGCTTGAGGTGTTGTTGGGAAACACCTCCATGGAACTGTCACTGGGTAAGGTTAAGTAAAATTGGTTTTGGTGACTCATAATTCCAGAGTTCTGTGGCTGTCCGAGGGGTTACTGGAAGTCAGAGGAGTGTCTCCGCCCAAAATGGGGTTCTGATTGTGGTTGTTGTTGGAGTGGTGACTGGCACTGGCACTGGACACAAGGTTCCCGTGGTTCCCGTTGGAAGAGAATTTCAGGGAGGGATTGGGAAGCAGGTAACCGATGCAACTACTCAATAAAATGGTCCACAATTCTTTGTCTCCTTGTTGCAAACTCAAATTGGCAATGGCTGCCCCGATGACACAATACACCACGAAGATTTGGCAGAAAAAGACGATTTGCGTTTTAGGCACACGTTCTCCACACCACACCCACAAAGGTTGTTTTTGTAAATCTTGCACAGAAGAACTGGGTGAAGGAGGAGTGGTCGACGTAGTACCTGCATCTGTGTGAAAGGGCATGATGGTCACTTCTTTTTTTATAGTCGATGACTTGCGAAGCGTCGATCCAAGAATCAAAACTGGGTGGATATCCTTTCCAACGTACTTTGACTTCTTTGACACGTCGTTTGCCCACTTTACGGGTTCTACGTTCGAGAATGCTTTCGATGTCGTACACGTCGTCTTCTTTTTTGGTCACACGTTGTAACTCGGGCAAATAAAACGTTCCTTTAAGCACTTCTCCGTTCATGTCTTCCAATTTATAGACGGCAGGATGACGGCCATGCACTCGTCCAGTGACGCGAAACAATTCGGTCGTCCAGTTAGGTAAGTAACCTTTGTCGAAAGTGCGTTTGGTTTTGCCAATGCGCACCCAATCTCCTACGGCCAACTCTCCACTTTTCTTGGGGACAGCCCTCGTCGGGACGTACCAAACAGACGCTCAAACACCAGCACTTCGTTGTCGGGAGTCACGTCTTGAGGGGCACGTCCGATGCTTCGATGGTAAGATTGGTTGTACGCTTGCACAAGGTGCGGTAAGATGTCGATGTACTTCAGAGTGTGGTGATGCGTAAAATATTTCCACATGCGTTCTTTCAAAGTACGTTGAAAACGTTCCACGATGCTGGCTTTGGTTTCGGGATTCTCGATGGTAAAAAAATGAATGTCACGTTTCTTTAATTCTTTTTGGAAAGCTTGGTTCAGAAATGCGGTACATTTGTCCGTTTGCCATCGAAGAGGGTGACGGCCACTTTGTTTCAACACCCGTTGCAGGGCTCGCACTAACTCGCTGCTCGATTTGGAAGCCAAGGGCACGACCCAGGCAAATTTGGAAAAGACGTCGATGACACAAAACAAATATTTGTAGCCACGATTGTAGCTGGCCAAATGAGAGACATCTGCTAAATCGGCTTGCCATTGATGATCGATGCCTTCCACTCGGGTGCGACTTCTGGCAAACTTGCGTCGAATGGGTTTGTGTAAAGTGTAGGTAGCTTGTTCTTGTAACCATCGTTGCACTTGAGGTAAACGGAGACTTTTCAGTCGCGTTTTGGCAGCACGATACAATTTTTGAACTCCTGCGTAACCTGCAGGATGGGAGGGATCGTAGTAAATGCTGGCTAAGACTTTTTCCATTTTTTTGTGTGTTAATAAGTCACCCACTCTTCGGTGATGCTACTTTGGGTGGGACGGAAGGGTGGTTTGGAAACGGATTTACGTGTCCGATGGGCTACGGGAGTAGAAGTCGAAGGTAGTGGTGGTGGTGGAGGTGGCAATGGAATGTCTTTGGTTTTCTTTTCTTTTTTCGCTTCTGGTTTCCCTTCTTTCTTTTTCACTTCTGTCGAAGGAGGAGTGGACATCATCTTTTTAACCCAAGCTTTCATTTCTTCTCGTTGGGGTGTGGGGGACGGTGTCAACAAGGATGTTGCAATCTTACTTGAAATGGGAGCTGCTGACGCTGTTTGAAACACTTCTCGCATCTCTTCTTCCTCAGGTCTTCGTGGGGTAGCATCTCTGGTGACCCCTGGGGATGGTAGTAGTGGTGGTGGTGGTGGTGGTAATAATGATGGTGCTGGACTTTTCATCAAGGTCTTAAAATCTTTCAAAGTGGGTAGAGCTGTTTCGTCTAAAGCTTTCTGGTGAAAGAGTTGCAGTCGTTGCAAGAGTTGACCGTACTTTTGCGATTTTTCTGTTTCGGACAAATCTTGGCGATCCATCAAGGACTGCAATTCGTGTTGTAACTGGGACATCTCGCTCAAAGGGGGATTGGGAGGTAAATGCGGGGTGCGTTGTTCTTGCCACCGATGGTATTCCATCCATCGTTTGTAAGGTACTAAAGCTAGTTTTCGTTCTTCCATGGGGTTGTCAGGGGTCGATTCTGAGATCTTAGGACTTCCGAAGGCCTTTTTATCTTGCTCCCACCAGTCCTCCCAACATGGTTCCCAAGACTCCTTTCAGTAAGGGGCCTAACAAGAGAGGCAAAATGCCTCCACGTTGGACCAACATCTTCTTCTTTTGTCGGATGGGAATTTTCTTTTGAACCATTTGGCGAAGAACGTGACGATGTTTGCCTAAGCATTGTTTCTGGTGTTTGGACAAAGGGATCGTGCCTTTCAAACAACATTCGCACACGGTATCGATGACCTCTTTGGAGGCTGATTGAATGAGTTCTTCTCGTAGAGGTGGAGAAGCTTTGGACAGGACAGATAACATGTCCCCATGTTTGACTAAACGTGGTGGTAGTCCTTTTCTTTTCTTTCCTTGGGGTTTTCTGGAGGGTGACATCTTTGAGTCTTCGGGAGCACCAAAAACACACTGATACCCCCGACTTGGTCACAGGTCTTTTTTATACTGGAACGCGTCGCCACTGATTGTCTTTACGTCGTATCAGTTTGAGGACAGGCATGACACGTCGTGCAGGGGTACGCAACGGACTAAATCGAGCCAGTTCTTGCTTGGACAAATCCAGTAAACTTTGTAACATGCCCGATCTTTCATGGACTTTGATTTTGGGAGAAGGTACTTTGTGAGCAGCAGCCACTGCCACTAAATTGGAGGGTCCTGCCACTGGGGAAGTTCTTTGTGGGGTCATCAACGGAGAAGTTCTTGGTGTGATCAAAGTCTCCAAGTACTCTTCAGTTCCTGGTGTCATCAACGGAGAAGTGGATAAACGTGAGGCTGCCGGAGACGCAGTCACCGACGTGGCAAGTCGTGGTTTGCGAGTGTAAGGTTGCGTCCTGGCCGAAGTGCCTCTCTTGGGACTAGTTTTCTTCTGTGGACTTTTCTTTTTCTGGGGACTTTTTCTCTGTTTCTTTTTCTGGGGGCTTCTTTTCTTTTTCCGGGGTGATGTCTGGTAAGAGGAGGGTCCCGCGACTGGAGAAGTTCTCCTTCTTCTTGGGGACCTGGTCTTTTTCTTTTTCTACTTGCGGCTTCGTTGGACTTTTTTCTTGGGGAGAAGTGCGGGGGCATTAGGATCCCATCTTAAGAGAGAGCGAATGATGACCCCTCCTAGAGTACCGCTCCCTCCAGGTTTCAAAATGATTTGTATTTTGGTTTGAGTGTCGATGCGGGGATCGGCCAGTTGGACCAAAGCGACTTTGTTTCGATCGAAAAAGCGTTTGGTTTGATGAGGAATCTGAATGATTCCTTGGAGTAATTGACGTGCCGTCACCGTGAACCATCGTAAGACTTCTTTGAGACTAGCTTCTAAGACACGAGCTCGTATTTGTGGATTTTTTTCTCGACTGATGCCATACAAGGCACGAATCAATTTGACGGGAAGATGCGACTGAAGGGACGTCATGTTCACACTGTGTGTGAGACAGACGAAAAGGGTCTGAGGTTTTTATAGATTTTTTTTATGTGGAGTGAAATGAAGTCGAGGAGGAGACGTGTACAGGACAGGCCCTCCGTCTTGCCACCAGTGGTGAAACAAGTGGGTACGAAATCGCAAATCCTCGGGGGTCGTAGGTTTCAAATCGACGAGTAAATAGGCGTGTGGCGTTTGAGTGGCATCGTCGTACGCCAGAGTCAGCCAAGGCGTTCCTAACTGTTTGGCTAAGACTTGCACTTGCGATTTATCTCGAGGGCTTTTAAACAAGACCACGTAATGCGCATTGAGACTGATGGTGCGATGGGCTTTACTTTGTTGAAACAAATTTTGGGTGATGTAAACGACACTGGCATTACGGTGATGCCCTTTGCGCGTGAACCACAGTTTAATTTCTTCTTCGTCTTCTCCTAACATGTCGTCGAAAATGACCAAATGGGTTTGACGGGAGTCCGGGACGATGCCGTCGTCTTCTTTAGGAATGCCTTCCACAAACACGATGGAATCGCCTTGACTTTCTCGCAAGAGGTTGTACGCCGATTGCCACTCTTTGTAACACCACACGATCCGTTGAGGTGGTCGATCGATCAAATGATGTTTATGTTCGATCAAACGTTTGACGAATTCGGTTTTGCCTGAACCGCTAGGTCCAGCAATGAGCATGTTAAAGGGATGACGAAGATACAAAGCCTCCCAACTGGCACGATCTAAGTGTTCGTCGATGACTTTGACAGTGGAGGAAGAGAGGGAGCAGAGACAGCAGAAGTAGCCATAGTGTCAGGAATGGCACTTGTGACACGAAAACAAACAAGACAAGAGTTTATATACTTTTTTCAGAACACGTTTATTGAATGTTTTAAACATGAATACGAAAGACAAAAATACATAAAAGCCAAAGGCTTAAGTACAACGATAAAAGGCACATGAAAATCATTAACGTGGAATAAAAACAAGTGTCTGTACAACATGTTTTGGGTAAATTTCTGACCAGTTCTATAGGGGGTAAGGTCACACAAGTGTCCTCCCGAAAGGATCTTTCAGGCATGTCCACGACAGTCCTGTCCTGGGTGACGGCTTCTTCTGACACCGTCTCTAACACAGGTTGAAAAGTGACTTTTTTCCTTGAACAACTCTCGTGCATACTGGGCCACTTCTTGGGTCCAAGCCTCAAAATCCCATTCTTTCCAGTCACGGACATCTGTCCAATGGGGGTGTAAGTCACAAGCTACACACACATCGTCATACACGTCTTGGGTAGCTAAAAGTTGACGAATCTTTTTTTTCCCGTAGAGGTCGAGAAGTATCCAGATGAAAACGCAAGGCTTTGAGCAAAAGGAGTCTTTCGTGACCATTTAAGGCCATTGGGGTGGTAAGTACTGATCGTAAAGAGCCCACAAAGGATCGGCTGGTAAACGAAATCCCAGAAAACAAGTCACTAAGACACATGCCACTTGTCAACCCAAATTGAATGGATACAGTTCTTGTAATAATCGATGGTAATGATCCACGGTTTGAATATGGTCATTGAGTTCCTTCCACGGAATCTGTTGGATTACATGTGATAAAAGTCGTGGCATGTCAGCCTGTTTTTATAGTCTCTTTGTTTCGAAAAGAATACACGTACTTTCTAGCCAGAGATCTTCGTTTTCCAGTAGGGAATTTAAATGTTGCATACTGTAACCGAAACGTCAGAGATCGTTTAGAAGTTTCCTCTTCCACTAAGTAGATCCCACGTAAAATATGTCGGTAATCCTTTACCTTGTCTTCCTCAATGTATTGCTGTAGGTGAATCTCGAAGTAACCAAAATCATCAACACGTGGATCATAGGGGTTATGAAAGTATTGAACAAGGTCTGGCCACTGAAACAATTTCTGACGAATCAGTTCTCTTATACCATTCAGGTACCAGTGGTTAAAGATCTGGTGACGTAACGGATGCAATTGTTCTTTACGTTTGACTTGTATTTTGACCAGCTCTCGGTAAATGCGTTCTCTCAACTCCACAGGCAAAGCACGAATGTTCTCTTGTAAAGTATCCATGAACAGATGATGATAAAGTTACTTCAATGTCTCGGTCCCACTAAGGGTAAGTAATGACAATTCGGTGACCATCGAGCATGTTCTACGTAGGCCGAATCTTGCGGTTCCCAGTGGTGAAGTGACACAAAGCAACTGAAGCACTTGACTTTATCTCCTTCGCCCAAGTAGAAAAATCCGGCTCGGGCTAATTCTTCGGGGGTCGGTCCTCCCAGATACTTAGGCCATTTTCCTTTGAACGATTGAAGACGATTTTCAAAGTCGCAGTATTCCGACAAACGCACAGGAAACGAGTATTCGTCTTTCACAGGTTCGTTTCGATAAGGGTAGGATGACAGGAACAGGAGTTTGCTCAGGGCTGGATGACATCCGTAGGGGGGTAGACGTGAAGGTGGACATTCCCCTTTAAAACGAAACCCAGTAAAATGTCCAAGAGGACGAGCGGCATCCCTTTCGCATCCCTCAGGTTTGACACGCACAGCATCACTTTCCATGATAGGGGTAGTGACACTAAAGTTCCCATGATGCTTTACGGCATCGCTAAGGTCACAACGTACAGCATCGTACCCATCGCAAGGCTCACAATCGCATTCCACTTCCGAAGCCCCACACTTGAATTGTGCCTTTCTAAACAACTTGTTTTGCATTTCTCTGAAAGTATTCATCTTGTTCGTTCGGTCTTGGTAGTCCCAATGAACTATCGATCTTGCTTAGGGTTCCTTTTTATATACAGACCAAAACCGACGTGTCCATACGGTAAGATGAAATGATTGGGAAGTCGCACTCGCTTCTGGTACACGATTTGATAGACTTTTTCCAAAGGCCGACTGACGATGTGGTGAGTGGGTAAACGTACAATCTTGTTGGGTTGGTAAGTGGTCACTTTAAAGTTTGCATCCTCTCCCGATCGCAAGGCTTCTTTCACTACCCCAAAGTTCACCACTCGACTGGTACGATAATTCAGAGTGAGTCCTTTCACCTTACACTCTGTGTGCACTTCTCCTTGTTTGTCCCGGTATTCGTAGCCGTAATTTTTGGGACCGCCACTGACGAAACTTAGAATCTTGTCGTCGGGATGCTCGTCTGTCCAGGCTCCTAAACGGTCTCCTTCGATGTAAGGGTGATGTTGAATCGGGTGATGGATGTAAATGCAACTGTCCGTGTCAAAGTACAGGACGCGTTCCCCTAACAGTTCTTAAGCTTCGTACAATTTTAAGCGAGCATGAGCTGTCACGTAAGCCGCAATGATGACATTTCCAAAAGGGTCGTCCTGTACAAAGTCCAGATCTTCTTCGTAATTGACCAAGATCAAATTCTCTCGAACGACGTCCACGTGTTTCATGTATTTGGTTTTGTCGTGAATCATCTGGAAGTAGCGGGAAGGTTCTGTCAAATATTCCGTCTTGGGTAAACACGGTCGTGGTGCCATTTTACCCCACAAGCAATTTAACATCACTTTGGCAAACGATCTCCTGCCTTCGTTTTTCTCGATGTGGTCTAAAGAGATGCCTTCTTGTTCATAGTATTTCTCTTTGAATTGTATTTGGTCTTCGGGAGTGTGACACCAGGAAGGATAGCCGCTGACTTCTTGTTTCAGTTTCAAAAAGGCATCCACGTAGTCAGCGAAAATGCCTTTCTGACTGGGATCACCCTTGTGGTATTGTTGTGTCTTGGGAAAGTGGCAAATTTCGTACACTTCTAACAGTTGGTATCCCATGTCCAGAGTTTTGAACAATTCTACGCTGTCCCAGGTTCCCGTCAAGACCCGTTCTTCCTGGGTGTGCTGACAAGGTTGGTCTTGGTTGCACGTTTCGGCACAAGTACGGCACAAGGGAAACATCAGTTTGCCTTGACAATGGTGAGGTAAGACGGGATGGTACAAGTCCGTGGGAGGCAAAACTTTACACTTGATCAAGCCTTCGTATTGTCGAATGTTTTTCAGGTCGATGTGTTCCGTTAACGATTGCGGGTGCCCTACAGGAAAGCGACAATATTTGCACACGTAGGGATACAGCGAACACACGTCCAAGTATTTGATTTCTTCTCCTTTCTCTTCGTCGGCTTGGTACAGCAAACAGGTGGCATTGGTCTTTCCTCCGTACAAACTATCCCTCGGGTTCAGCGGGTCCATGAACTGATAACTTTCCACGAGGCGTTTAAACTCGGGATCGGTTTTCATACGGTGATCGTACTCGTGTTCCCACATTTCCACCACTTCGTATCCTTGCTGTTCTAACTTTAGGCGTCGCTGACAAGTGTCCTGGTACAAGTCTTCCATGGTTCGTTGCAAAAACTGATTTTTAGTGCCACGGTCAGGGTAACAAACGGGACATCCGTGAAATAAGCAACCGTTAAACTCGTACACGATCTTGGGGTTTTCTAAGTCCCAGCCATCGACCGAATACGTTCCGATGGTCTTTTCGCCCCCTCCGTTGCGGGCATGCTGAATCCACTTGTCTTCCTTGTCGCACAAGTAATGTAACCAACGTAGGGCTTTGACCGAGTATTGACGTTTGACAAAGTGGGTCGTTTGAGGGCTGATGACAGCCACGGTGTTTTCAGGCACGAATCGTTGTCGATACACTAAGGAACACGCTTTGGCAATGGTGCAAACTTCTTTCAAAGGATCAACCCCTCCGTGTTCCATGAACAGTTCTCGAAATTTCCCACAGCAACGCCGTAAAATGTCCACGTCGGAACGACAATACTTTAGCATTTCTTCCTGAAATTCGAAAGGGTCCGAGGCGTGAGCCTGGTACCAAGCGTAGAAAGCTTCTCGTTGTTCGGTACGCATGTTGTCGGGGTCGTAATAGTGAGCCTCAGGTAAATGGGGTAGAACGGCATGTTGATTGGCTTCCGTATTGAAAAAGTGTGGAAAGTACCCTTTAGCCATTTCTGTCATTCCAAACGTTTTAGGCATTCGACTCAAAGGCATGGCCAAGTAACTCATCGAATCTTTAAACTGCACTTGTCCCACTTGCATGAAAATGATTTTGGCTCCGTTCAAAGTCACTTTAGGACGTTCGGTGCCTTGTTCTGTAAAGTACCTCAAAAGAAACTGTCCATCGTATCCGGAGAAATTGTGAGCCATCACTGTGGCATGACGATGACAATCTAGGTAACGTTTGATGTCCTCTTGGCTCCACGTCTTGTCGACGGGGTCTAAGACCCATTGGGCAAAATCGACTAACATGTTCGGTCCCCGAAAGATTTTTTCACGTCCTCCAGGAATCTTGCTGCAGTGAGGGCAATGACTGAAGATAGGTTCTTGAATGCACTTCTCGCATGCTCGATGAGCCACGCAGAAATTAGGAATGTGAATGCCAGTCTCTTGCATGCATTCGAAATCGAAAAAGATGAAATTGCCTTTCTTCTTGTGACCGTCCTCTTTCTCTGGTGGGGGTTGGTATTTTTGCACGTAGCATTCGTGTTCCAAGTCCACGATGTGGTGACAAATGTGACATTTTTTCTTTCCTGAACATACGTGTGCCTTGGCACTGTTGGTACGTATGCCTTGTCCACAGGTAGGGCACATTCTCAGCAGTTGACAAGCACATTTCTTCTGTGAACCTTGTGTTTTCAGATGTTGTTGGTAACAGGTAGGGCTGACAAACGTGCGCAAACAAGCTGAACAAGGCACTGGTCCTTCGCTCAGATAGGGTGGAGAGGCCAAACATCCTGGGCATTTCCATCCACAATGCTTGTGTTGCTCTTGATTATTATAACCATAGTCACATTTCTCACAGTAATAACCGTATCCCAGGAATGCAGTGATACTGGTAATGGTATCGAAATGTTCATCGTGATAATAGACATGAATGTATTTCCGTCCTTAAAGTCTTGGCCTCGAAACAACAGAGGTCCGCGCACTTCTTGAGGGTGCACTTTCAAGGTGTAGCGTGGAGCTAGGGCATCTTGCAATTTTTGCATCTCAGGAATGCCACAGGGTGTTTCTTTGGACAGTCCGGCTTGTTGTAACAGGAGTTATGCTTCATTTCGTTGTTTGGCTCGATCGGATCGTTGAATAGTGTTCCAGGTTCTTTTCCATTCTACCGTGTCGTTCTTGTTGGCATAGGTTCGTCCCACCACGATGGCACGGGCTAAACACATTTGGTCATGAGGGTTGTTAATTCGGACGAGACTTGTTTTGGTGTTGCGAAGGTCGTCCACCAATAAGATCCTTTTGCGTCCGGTCCCTTGAGGAGGAGAGACGTGGGTCATGTCCAGTGTGGCTTTTCCATCGGTGATGTCAAACTGGTCATTAGATTGTTGCACGTGTTGAATCTTGTCCATGACTTTGGAAGCGGTCAATTCTGCAGGGGTGCTAAACTCGATCCAAACAAAAAATTTCAAACCGTCGTGTTGTATGGAAAGTCTCAAGCGATCGTCTTCTTTGGGTTGACATTGTCGCTTGAGTGCAGTGAGCAAAGAATCCCACACCCCAGTGATGAACACTTCTGCTTTCTCTAACGGCACTTCAGCCTTGAAATCTTTAAACTTCACTGTGTATTTGTAAGCCGTGGTTCTAAATTTTCTAGAGGAGCGCTTTTCAGTCTCTCGAATTGAATAGTATTTTTCAGGGTTGACTAAGGGTGGTGAACTTGGTTTAGAGGGTTCGGATTCTGGTTCACTCATGTCCTCTTCAAAATCACTGGCATGAATTTGTGCCAAGATTTCAGCCCTGGTACGAGGCGATAGATCACGTTTCTGCCTCTTACTTTCTTCTTCTTTCTTCTCAAATGAATAGGATCGTTTCATCTTGAGTGAAAAACGTCAAATGACTCAAGTGTAAACATCATAGACTAATTTATAGTCATGGCAGACCAGCGTATATAAAAAGGGTGTGTGTCTTGTCCTTTCACTATTCATTTCACTCTCAAGCTGAGCACAACGATGGAAGAGACTACCCAGATGGAACGTTTCGTCAGAGCTTTGCGAGGAGTCATTAGAAAATTCTCTTCAGACCAGCCCACGGACTACTCTCCTTCCTTTCGAGATAAAAGTCAAGATACTTGCTATATCTGTCAGAAGAAAGGGCATTGGTCTTCAGAGTGTCCAGACCGTCAAAAAAAAACAAAAACAGGGGCTAAAAAAGACAAAAGTCAAGATACCTGTTATTATTGTAAAGAAAAAGGCCATTGGTCTCCAGATTGCCCAAAAAAGAAACAAGAGGAGTCAGAAGAAAAGAAGCATTATTCAGAAGAAGAGAGGGTTTCTTCGGAAGAAGAGAGGGATTTTTCAGAGGAAGAAAGCAGACGGGTGAAGAAAAAGAAACAGGACAAGAAAAGAAGAAGGGAAGAAAGTGAGGAGGAAGAAGAGGAAAAGTGTGCGACGGTGAAGAAATTCAAAAAACAGAGAGACTAAACAAGGAGAAAGAAGAAGTCAATGAACTTTTTATTAAAGTGTTGTGTTGTGAATTGTGAATTGGATTGTAATAATGGATAAAAGAATAAATTAATGATATAAGGTAAGTGTCTTTGAGTTTTGATTTTAAAATAAGAAGCTACACTCACACACTCATACAAAGACACGTGCTATAGGGGGTAAAATGGGCAGTTTTTTTTGGAGTTATTGGCAAATTGAAATTGTATTTCTTTTCGAGAAATGTGGGTGGCCCTGAAAAGGGCCTTTTTATTTTGGTGTAGGGGTGAGTATAAGCAATCAACTTTAACTGCCTTAAGCCTTTGCCACGGCCAAGGCCTACTTCTGGACTGCGTAATGTTGATGATGATGATTAGGTTGAAATCACTAAGGGTGGTACGGTAGGCTTAGTCACAGGGTTGACGTGTTTAGCTCGGGAAGGTCGTATTCTCTTCGGTCGTGATAAAGAAGTCTGATACATTTGTTTCAGACTTCTTAACTCCGCTAAAATGTCCAACAGTACCGTGACCGTTTGATTTTCACCCTCTTGTTTCTTTGCTGCTACTTCTTCTTGCTGTTGTTGCTGTTGTTTTTTTCTTACCTCTTCTTCATGCTGCTGTTGCTGTAGGAGAAAAGCTTGTTCCGCTTCCTTTTGTTGTTGTATAAATTTCTCCAATTCTTCTTTCTGTCTCTGTCTAAAATTCTCCACTTGCGGTAATGAAGAAGGTAACGAAGGTTCCGGAACAAATTCTTGCGAGGAGAGAAAATCCACAAATTCCCAATTCACCTCTTCTGAAAGTAAGTCCGGGTTCCCTTGGGCAGTCTCCACTGCTGGTGCACCCCAATGGATCGTTTTCTGAATTTCCGTCATGTTGAATCACTGTCGCATAGATTGACTGTACACAAGCGCTAGCGAATCTATATAGACTACGTGACGTCACAGACTGCTCTCTTCGGATTGGATGCGGGCTGACTGAATTTTGTAACGCGTGTTCGGATTGGTGAATGAACTCAATCCGTTTCAATCCTTCCTCTATCTATAAATAAGCGCAGTTCACTGCATTGATTCAGCTGTTCTGGTCGCTTCAAGATGTGGACCACAGTTGAGTCATCCACCCTTGTGTCTTCCATGATGTTTAGGACGGACATGCTCATGTATGTCCGATCCAAGTGGACCGTTGTCCACAAGACAAACACCAGCCTGTGGATACGTAGGATCTACGTGGAAAGACAAGGTTGCCTCAGAAGAGTGCTGATTTACGGGCCAACAGTGAGACGCAGCCTAAGGACAAGAAGAAGACCAATGCGGTGCCCTTTATGTTAATGGATACATTAACATAAACCCAAAGGCCCTTTTCAGGGCCACGCATATTTCTCGAAAAGAGAATGACTTTTCAATTGCCTAAATTTAAATTTAAATTTTAAAAACAATTTTTTTTTAAAAAAAAAATCCCATATTCAATTCCCCTTGTCCCTAAACAAGCCGAAACTCTATTCCCCCCATGTTAAATTCCCCTTGTACGTAGAGTGTCCCACGATTTTTCGCCATGTTAAATTCCCTTGTACGTAGAGTGTCCCACGATTTTTCGCCATGTTAAATTCCCATTGTACGTAGAGTGTCCCAGGGGTGTTTTTAATGCTAATTCCCATTGTACGTAGGGTATCCCCATTCACTACTTTTCTTCAAAGGAATTACCTCTGGAAACCTTGTTGACGCACACGTTATTGTCAACAAGTATCAGTTACCTGACTTGGTCTTAGGTAAGGGACCAACACAATATTCCATAATTCTACTAAATGGCTCGTCAAAGGCATGGATAGGTTGTAGATGAGCCTTAGGTATCTTCTGATTGGCTTTTCCTACCATTTGACAAGTATAACAAGATCAACAATATTTACAACATCACTTTTGATTTTTGGCCAATAAGAGTGAGTCAAGGTCTTGTGATAAGTCTTATTAATCCCTAAATGACCAGCCAAAGGAGTTTCATGGGCCAGACTAATTATTTCCTGTCTGTGAGATTTTGGAACTATAATTTGATAGTTCACTGACCACTCGTCACCAGTAGGTACCTCAGGAGGTCTCCATTTGCTGATACGAATTCCATTGTAATGAAACAACAGACAGGAACTTCAATGGCTTTAGTTTGAATAATGGCCCTTCGAAACAAACAGGAGATCTCAGGATCTTTTTTCCTGTTCGAGGACAAATGATCGTCGTTTATCACCCTGATTAAAATAAAGAAAACGAGTTGTTAAAGAGGATCACTGTGATCAATACCTTCTGAATGATCCAAACAAGGAGTGAAAGTGACCTCAGCACATGCCTGACCAATACATGTGTCAGCTAAAGGAATACTTTCCTTATCAACATCATTCTCAAGAGCTTTCTTTTCCATAGCTCTGGTAACTACACAAGCTGGAAATAAATTACGGAATTCTTTTCCAATTGGATTGACTTTCTGATCCAAAGAAAGCTTGTCAGTTACAAGTGGATTAACCACAACCTTTTCTCCAGCTAGTTCGTTGCCTAGTCATAAATGATTGCCCTCAACGGGTAAAATAAACACTGTTTCGACTGTCACGGGTCCTGAGCCTAAATCTGATGAGAAATTTACACAATGTAGAGCACCATTAACAAAGCCGCACTCTACTCCCTGAATGAGAACATTCTCATTACAAGAAGACATCTTAGAAAAAGGCAAAGTACCTGACAATAAACTACTCTGAGAAGCTTCTGTGTCCCATTAAATTTTAATAGGGATAGGATTGGCCAAATCACCCAAAAATGATATAAAACCCTTCGATATGAATGGTTCATAGTTCTCTATAATAAAATCGGACTAGGGTTTATTAGACCCAACAAATGTATTGCTTTCAATACATGACTGTGACCTTGACCTCTTAGAAATACGAGTATTTGGAATAGGTCTGTCTTGATTCTGATGCCTATATTTCAATTTGTAGCAATCAGAAATAACGTGTCCTTTCTTTTTACAATAGGTACACGTAGGAAGAGACAAGGCTCTTTGGTCAAGCTAATCTGAAGCTTGATTTTTAAAAGTTGTGCTAGTTTGAGATTTAGAAGGGCTTGTATTAGGCTGAAACACTTTTCTGCCAGAACACTATTGAGTGGAAGGCTTATTTACAAAAGAAACTTTATGAGTTAAAGAATACTCATCAGCAGGACGTGCAGCATTTTCCAAGGTCTTGATCTTATGCTTGCCAAGATAGGTCTTAATGTCACTATGGACACAGTTCTTGAACTCTTCAAGTAATACGCGTTGTTTAAGACTTTCGTAATCTTGTTCAACTCTCTTGGCTAAGAAACAACTATTAAATAACTGCTTTTTTTCTCTATCACATTCGACGTGAGTTTGTCCAGCTTCTTTCTTATAGTTTCTGAATCTTTGCCGATAAGCTTCAGGGACTAACTCATTTATGATGCATTGTGTAACCGGATCGTAGTCACCGCTTTGTTGAACTGACAGTGAACGGTAAATATCACTAGTTTTACCAGTGAGTACACATTGTAATGATCGAATCCAATGCTGTCATGGCCAGTTCAAATTTTTAGCAACTTTTTCAAAATAAGGAAAATATTTGTCTGCAATTTTTTCTCTCAAGGGGGTACTAACCTAGTATTCTTTGCAAGATTGAAACTTAAATTGGTGTTTGAAGTGGGAATATGCTTTTCACTTGCTAGCTCTATTTCTGTTATTCTAAAGTGATATTCCTTCTCTTCCTTTTCTCTTTGCATTTTCATTTGCATCTGTTTCTCTCTCTTTCTCTCTTTCTTCCTCATCTAATTGCATTTGCATTTATCTTTTAATTTCATTTGTTTTTATTCTCTCTTTCCTGTTTCTCTGTCTTCTTTCTCATATTGTAACTGCATTTGTTTCTTTCTTTCTCATTTTCTTCCGCTTTTAAATGCATGTGTTTTTCTTGTAACTGCGGTTTTTTCTTCTTTCTTTTACTTTTTCTTCTTTCTGAAGTTCCAGCTTCCTTAACTTTAATTCCATCCTGCATTTTAATTCTAATTCCTTTACTTTTCTGTCAGAGTCTCATACAGACTTACTTGTCGAAACCAAAGCACCTTTATATAAACAATTCTTTTCTACCAAGTAATGGACCACAATATTTTTTTTCTTGCTTCGTTAAGGAAGCCTTTATCTCAGAAAGATCATACTTTCTTGCAAGTTGAATTAATTAATCTTGTTTGAAAAGGTCTAATTGGTCCTAGGTAGGCTTTGAAAGAAAGGTTTTCACTTTTGATGACATTTTAGAAAAAGCTTGCCGATTTCACAAAAGATTTGAAAAACATGGGGAATTCAAAATTCAAAAAACAATGTTTTCCGAAATATTTTCGGCAAAATTCAAAAATGGAAGACGAGCAACCCAATTCTTATGTTACTTGTTTAGGCTCGAATAAACAGTAACAAACGAAACAGTGAAACAACAACAAGCTTTGAAAATTTAACAAATATTTTTTTTCCCTGGAAAAAACAAAGTTAAAAGGAAAAAACAAGAACTTACGGTTTTAAGAATCAAATCCAAACATAATCAAGGAATAATCCATGAATTAAATTTTTTAACTCCTAATAATGAAACGCTCTAATGAATTCAAGTTCGAGTCCGGGTTAAGAATCCAAGATGGAACCGATGACGTATACTGTAGTCAGTATAGAGATGATGTGCACAATCCTTTGAGAACTGCAGAAAAAAATATTCCGGTGTCTGGAATCTGAATAAAATTTAAATAAATGTCTTTGTCCAAACATTACGTATGAGCACTCAATTAATTCCAGGATAAAGAATTAATCTTTTGGAATCCAAATAATTCGAATAAACATTAAAATGTATTTCCCAAACTGGTCACAAACACACACTTTCCAGTGTAAAGAAAAATCCCCGACTGATAAATATCTTTATAAACAAAGATTATACAGTAACTCGAGACGCAAAACAGATTGCCGGATGAGGGTCATGTGATCACATTCTAGAATGATTTAGAAGGTATATACAAGTCTAATGGCACGTAGTCCAGTAGAGCCTCGATTTCACCATTATCATTCACACATTAAAAATGAATTAGAAAAAAAAAGTTGTTTACTTGACCCTCAAACAAGGCCAGGAACTAGGTCAAAAATGGAAAAAGTGTTTTTATTATTAGGGTGCACGCCAGTTTCAGATTTAGAAGAGCTTGTATTAGGCTGAAATAATTTTCTGTCATGAGACTGTTGAGTGGAATTCTTATTTACAAAAGGAACTTTATGAGCTAAAGAATACTCATCAGCAGCTCGAGCAGTATTTTCCAAGGTTTCGATCTGATGCTCGTTAAGATAAGTCTTAATGTCACCATGGACATAGTTCTTGAACTCTTTAAGTCATACTAGTTGTTTGAATATTTCATAATCTCGTTCAACTTTCTTGGCTAAGCACCATCTATCAAATAACTGCTCTTTTTCTCTAGCAAATTCGACATGAGTTTGTCCAGCCTCGTTTTTTTTTTTTTTTTATAATTTCTGAATTTTTGCCGATAAGCTGCAGGGACTAACTCATCACCCCTTAAGATGCATTCCTTAACTACATCATAGTCAGCACTCTGTTCTAGTGACAGTGAATTGTAAATATCACTAGCTTTACCACTGAGTACACATTGTAGTAAAATGAGTCCAGTACTATCTTTGCCACTTAAAATGCTCAGCAATTCTTTCAGAACGAAGAAATTATTGATCTACTTCTTTTCCAGAAAAGGAGGTAGTAACTTGATATTTCTTAAAACATCAAAAGAAGGGGAGTGGTTTCCCTTTGCTAGCTCTAATTCTTTTAACCTAATCTGAAATTCCCATTCATCCTTCTCTATTTGCATCTCTCTCTCTCTCTCTCTCTCTCTCTCTCTCTCTCTCTCTCTCTTCCTTATTTAATTGCATTTGTTTTTCTTGTAACTGCGTTTGGTTTACTTGTAACTGCATTTGACTTTCTTTCTCTTTTTCTTCCGCTTGTAAATGCGTGTTTTTTTCTCTCTCTCTCTCTCTCTCTCTCTCTCTCTACTCTTTCTCATTTTGCAACTCCATTCGTCTTCCATCTCTTTCTAAAACTGCATTCGTCTTACTTCCATCTCTTTCTAAAACTGCATTTGTCTGACTAACATCTCTCTTTCTATTCGTATCTTTTCTATCTGAAACTGAACGTCTTATCTCTAATTCCAACTTTTTTAGCTGTACTTCCATTTTCAAAATTTCCAACCACTCCTGAGTAAAAAATCAAGAAATTCTCTAATTTTGTTGATACTGTCAAAAAGCCTGTTGATTTCACAAAAAATTTCAAACTTGTAAAAACAAAAAAATACTTGGGACTTTTTTAAAGGATTTCAAACACTTAGGGAATTCAAATTTAGAGAAACAAAGTTTTATATATATATATATATATATATATATATATATATATATATATATATATATATATATATATATATATATATATATATATATATATATATATATAACCTCTCGTATACAAAAGTATTTTAACATGTAGTCATGACTGCATGACTGAGCCTAACATCATTATAACGTTAATCCTTGTTAACATCTTTTATAACTGAGATTCACTCACTGCATTTTGCTGCAAATGAAATATACAATAAAAGCCGCCTAACAAATCATTTATTTGTAGACATTTTAAAATCATAAAATTATTTTTTAATGATATTAAAAGATAAGTTAGTGATAAATACAGGTATTGATTAGCATCTTCGATTAATAAAAGCAAATAAATCGAAGGTCGAAAATGTAAATTAATACAAATCTAAACTCTTCGTTTAGGATTCTTTACCTTAAGAAATAAGTATTTTGCATTCATGGCTCAGGGGTAACTATCATAATTTTGGTGTATTTTGGCATCTTTAGTTTTATTTCAGTAGTTAATTGCCATTTCAAACAAAATTTACAGGAATATTGTACCTATATGTATATAAATTGTGGAGAATGAGCTATATATATATATATATATATATATATATATATATATATATATATATATATATATATATAGAGAGAGAGAGAGAGAGAGAGAGAGAGAGAGAGAGAGAGAGAGAGATGGACAGATAGAGAGAAAGAGAGATACACGCACACAATTTATTGTTCATAATTCATTTAATTATTTTAGTAGTAGTAGTAGTAGTAGTAGTAGTAGCAATGCAGTAGTATTTATTTTAATGCATTTTGTTTGGGCTTGTGGGTGTTGTTGTTTTTAGGAGTGAATACGACTGGGGTCCAAGTTTTGTTTGATCTTTTTACATTCTTGAGAATATCCGCTCATGAGTCAACTGATGACATCGGGTTTGTGACATTAAACTATTTTTATCATGCTACATCCCAAACTATAACAAAAAGGACTATCGAGTTTTAACTAATCGCTCTGACAAACCTGGGGGGAAATGGAAAGGATATAATTTGTTCCTAATTTTCTATTAATTTGTACGTAAAAAAAAAATATTCCATATGTTGACGTGTACTACAATAATAGCTGTGGCTGCGAATTTAAGATTTTCTGTCCATTATAATATATAAATTCAATATATTACTTTATTCCCCTCAACTTTGTTAAACGTCGTTGATTGGAATTTTCATGACATATCACATTAGAAGATTTTGTTCTTCGCACATCTTGCTAGGTGTTCGTCAGCTAAAAACTGACCGATTTGGAAAGTATCGCTATGGTCACGTCTGGGTATCTTTCACAGCGTCGATGTTATCCAACTCGAAGCGGAAAGAGGCGTAAATGTTCCGAACTCGCAATAATAGTGCAGTGAAGAAAACGCTAAAGTCAATGAAAAGAATCTGACACCTGGGAAATCATTAACAATCTTCAACATGCCTTACATTGGCATAACGAATTTTGTATGTCTGACTTCTAATCTGAGCTAGAAAAATATGTCATAGTGAACATGTTTGTTTTTCAGTATGTACTTTTATCGATACATATCATAAAATAATTATTGTGGTTTTTACCTAATGCAAATATGACGCATATTCATTCACGTATTGCCTTATGAATAGTTGGCGAGAGAGCCCTGTTTCCAATACTTTTCTATGCAAATGACCCTTACATGAATGTATAAATGCACAACAACCTATATTTCTTTCGTGGATTTGGACTGATTGGACCATAGCAAAAAAGGAGTAAAGAATTCCAATATCTAACCAGTGATCACGCTTAGATTTCTAATGTTAATGCAGAACGTCTTTCAGAAAGTCGTTTTTGTGGGTACATTACGGATACTTTCCTGTCACAGTCATTATGATACTTAAAACACACATCGAAAAATGCGAAAGCTTGATATATTTTATCGGGTATGTGTTCAAGTCAAAGTACACAATGTCGAAAAACTTCACAGAACCAACGATATGAAAGCAATCCGTATATTAAAGTGTATATCGACGTAGGCATGAAGGCACGTCTGGTAAAATTAAATCAAATAGTTCTTGTTGTTCAAAAACGTAATACTAATATTGCATCACCAGAGTCTATTCCCATCCTGAGTATTGAATACTCTGCACTTTAAATATTATCAAAAAAATTCCAGAAGAAATTATTGATCGCGATGGATTTTTATAATGGTGGTCAGGTCAAGAAAAGAGGACGTAGGGCTATCATAAAAATAACAGGGTAGTACGGATAATGTAGCAGCAGGGAGGGCGAATCCGACATTTTGTCCAATCGTCATTTGGCTTAATTAATACTTTCTGCACACAGCGGATCCAGCGTCGTCAGCGCCTGGTAAAAAAAAAACGACGTCGTCGTCGGGGAATCGTCCAATCGTCATTTGGTTTAATTAATACCTTCTGCGCGCCGATCCCAGCGTCGTCAGCGTCCGGTAAAAAAGCGCGACGACCGCGTCGATGTCATCGCCCTCCCTGCTGCTAAGTGGCTACTTACAATTTAACCGAATATTTGGTCAAGTCCGATACGATATCGTGTCCGAGGATCATGTAAATTTATCGTCACAAATCCATGTGGGGTCGACTGAGCATGACTAAAAAAGTTTCGAAAAACATTAAAGTCCATGTCACCGCCGCACCATGTCTGCCAAATATTTCGTAGCGTGTGTGTATCAACGCCGTTGAATACAGCAAGAATATTACAGTTATCTCTGATTACTTTTGGAATCTGAGTGTATCGTTGAGTGACATATATCACGTCAGTGTTTTTATGCCTGCCTCTGGAAAATATCCTAGCTGGGTTTTTTTGATTGTCTAACATAACATCATCGTACACGACTAAATTGTTAACGTCGCCATCAATATCATCGATACCTGGTGCATCATTGATATCTGTAATAAACTCAATAACATTTTTTTCAGCGATCGCTGATGCATTCTCGTTGAAATCTTTCAACACCTCGTAGCATCGTTGATCATCTACGCTAGGGGCGATTAAATACAACTTATCCCACTTCATCCATCTCATTATTAAATTAAGTAACAGTTGCGTCTTGCCGGATCCAGATGGTCCGATGATAATCATCCGGATCGAGTTTGGTAACGCTGCAACATGCTTAACTGGTTCTCTTGTTTTAGTCGCCGAAAAATCAATTATATTCATATCTCTATACATAAATTATGGATCTATATTGTGTGAAGTGTAGAGTACGTACTGGCACAAATGATATGACAACCGCTACAACAAGAAATAACAGATCGGCGCTTACTGGTAAGTGTGTACAATGCGGTATAAAGAAATTTAGATTTATTTCTATTAGACCCGGAGATGTTTTAAAAAAAAGCGAGGAGGTGACATCGCAGCCAAGTTATCAAAACTCCCCGGAACCCCGTGGGCAAAGTATCCAGGAGAAAAACACCTCCCAGGATATAGCTACTGTGGCCCCGGAACACGATTAGATATCAGACTCGATGATCAAAATCAGCCCAAACCTGGTGAGTATCCAATAAACGCTATCGATAAGGCGTGTCATGCTCATGATGTTGCTTACTACAAAAGTAGCGATCTGCAACAGCGTCATATCGCGGACGTAAAATTAATTCACGCGTTAAATGCTATTCCTGATAAATCCTTCAAGGAAAAATTGGCTTCATGGTTGGTAAAATCGGCTATGAAAGGTAAATTAATGATTGGAAGCGGAGCTTCTCGCGCTGGTAATTGAAAACGCTAGCGTTTATAATAACAACATGGAATCCATCTATTATTCTCCGAGAGGATACTGGAAGGGGAAGGCCGCAATTGGTAAGCTTGCAAGCGCTGCAAAAGTAACGAGGGCCACTGCGACTAATTGGTTGTCCAAACAGGCTATATGGCAAATCTATCTACCACCGCCTAAACAAATCAACTTCTCGCGCTTTGATGTCAGCGTACCTAATGAAGTTCATCAGGCTGATATACTATTTCTGCCGCATGACAACGGTTACAAATACGCGCTAACCGTAGTTGATGTTGCGAGTCGATACAAACAAGCGGAGCCGTTAAAAACAAAGTCAGCAACTGAAGTAGCCGATGCGTTTGAGCGGATTTATCGAAGAGGCCCTCTGCGCTGGCCAAATCTATTACAAGTTGATCCTGGTAGTGAATTTCGCGGCGCTGTTTTATCAACGCTGAAACATCATAGCGTCGCGGTACGACGAGGTCATACTGCGCTACATCGTGATCAGGCAATTGTTGAACGATTCAATCGGACTCTTGCTGAACGATTATTTGGATATCAATACGCGAAGGAATTCATCCAAGAAAAACGATCTCGTGAATGGGTCAAAAGGTTGCCAGGCGTAATTGCCGCGTTAAATAACGAGATTACCCGAGCAATCAACATGAAGCCCAGCGACGCGATTAAAGAAAAGTATATACCCGGAAGATCAAAAATAGATAGCGTTTCCAAGCCGATTCTCGGCGATGTCACCGTGAGATATCTATATGAACCAGGAGAGCTTGAAGGCGGTAAAAAAAGAGCTACTGATCCTATCTGGAGTGTTACCACACATAACATATCAACGATAACACGATCAACTGATAGACCACCGATCTATAGACTGGATTCAACTGCCCCACAGCGGGGGTTTACACGCGAGCAACTACAAGTGATACCTGACGATACTCAATTACCCCCGCGTGGTCTTAACTAGCGCCGTTGCGTCTATTGCACTCAAGACAGGTCAATCTCACATTGTTTTTGACATGACCGAGACTGTTATCGATCCTGTCCACGGTAAATTGGCGGGCGTCTTTATCCGAATAACTTCAGCGCATTACACAATTACAACTCGCGCAGTGATTTTTCTGTTGTTGTCGTAACGCAATTATTAATTCGGCATCAATATCAAAACGCCGCTGTTTTTTTTATCCTGTTGGCGGTAACCCGAGAGTTTTCTATCAATGACGCTTGCATCGATGATGTCGTTGTCGTTGGTGACTCCGTCACTGACTCCGTCAATAACAATTCTTCGAAGCTGATTTATCCTCCGTACTCGGGACACTGCAAGATAGACTAGATTTGACCATTCGATGCGATTATCAACTATCCAAACAATTGTGTCCGTGATGGTTAGTCCCTGCGAGGAATGTATTGTTGTTGCGTATCCTAGCGTCCACGGGGATTTATCAGCACGTAGCGCGTCCTCGACGACGCTGATATCAACGAGCACGATATCATTCAGCACGAGAACTTGTTTTTTTGTCCCTGACGCCGTCGGGCCCGGGATTTCAACTTCAATGTTCTGCCGCCGTGTGTCCGCGGGTCTATAGCATAACGGCACTGGGCGCGTTGGAAACTTTTCCTTATGCAACGTAAACAACTTTTGCTGAAGTGTGTCTCTGACTATCTTTCTACTCGCTACAATCAAATCGTTTGGTCTCCATGTTTCCCAGAATTCATTTAACGGCGTTTCCGGAATCACCTCGCGAATTATTTCACATTGAATTCTATCCGGCTGTAATCTGATTAATTTTTTAACCTCGCGCAGTTGTTCATCAAGTGCTCGGTAATCAGTATCGGTTTCTTCATAATAGTCCACAAAACCCTTTAACCAATCATGTGGGGCCTCGCCGACAAATGGTGGTGGTTGACCATGATCTCCGCACATTATCACCGCTGTATTCGCGAGCAGCAACCAATCAAGAAACATTTGTAAAACATCTAACGAAACAGTACATATCTCATCCCAGATGATAACCTCAGGAATAAATTTTTCGCCCATTCGATCAGGAGTCCACTCACCGCCGCTGTATCGAAAAAAGCTGTGATAAGTAACTGCGTCAACATTTCGTTGTTTTATCTCTCGCGCTAGTCTATGGGTCGGTGTAAGCACGATTATACTT
Source organism: Sinohyriopsis cumingii (assembly GCA_028554795.2). NCBI lineage: Eukaryota > Metazoa > Mollusca > Bivalvia > Unionida > Unionidae > Sinohyriopsis > Sinohyriopsis cumingii. Next base: position 11,644,491 of record CM068835.1, read on the forward strand.
GCCCGCGTTCGAAATAATTCAATTGCCCGAGTCGTCTTTCCTGACCCGCCACAGCCGCTTAAATAAACTGTTTTGTGCCTACAAATTGGATCAGAACACGGTGGTGCATTAGACCATTCTGACAATTTATCACCGCGTAAGTAGTTGTTCTCAACGGTGACATCTGCTGACGGGGAATAATCGCGTCGTATTTCATTTTTAATTCTCCATGTGCCCCAACTCTCGTCCGGACTAGTAAACTCGGCTACGTTTTCCTTATACTTTACGTCTATGTAAAATGAATCAATCGCAACTCTAACCGCGGTGTCGGGAAATCTATTTATCATCGAGAATAAATTGATAGCGGCGTAACCCAGCATAGACGCCCTCAAATGCGGGTATGCTGGGCTGTCTCCATCGCTGTAGGTAACAACTGTACCCAACCTTGTTCCATTGGACAAGAAAGCTGTTTTGCAGTTCACGTATCTATTTTTCGCCACTGCGTCCTTGATTACGAAATCATATTCTGCGTCATCTATAATCAGCCGTGAGCAATATCGTTTGTAATCGCAGTTTTTTCCACCTTGTGTGAACTTACCAATTATTTTTCTACCGAGATCTTTTGCCTCGCGGTTTCGTTGGTTGAATATCTTTTTGGACCATTCGACGATATATTCCTCGTCGGCATCAATGTGTTTTCTGGACTCGTCAATTATGCTATCTAGACGCTCCGGTTCTGGTAACCAGACTTCAGTCTGCGCCCGGTATGATATAATCGCGTCACTGACAATCAACGAAACTAGCATTTTACAATCAATCATATACCGTAGCAGCGCTATTGGCAACCACTTCTTTTCATTCATGTGTCTACCGATCCAAATATAGCAACAGCGATGAAGTCCTGCCGCGAACTCAAATGATACTATGCGAGCGAATCCGGTTAAATCAAAATCAGGCAGTGGTCCATTAATAGCAACACGAGTCATTTCATGTCTGGGGTGTCCAAATCGTTTAAAGTACTCAGCGGCGGATCCATACCCGAGAAAACTCGCTGGATAACAGGCAACCATATCAACGGAAATCATAGCGTCGCGGTTGTATTCAGTGTTCCATAGTCCACCGTGATAGTATTCCAAACAACTGGATTGTACATCCGGTAGAAATTCCTTGCGCGTTGGGCTCCACGCATTTTTCCTTGCTGCAACATGAGCCGCAACCGATGGAATCGTAAAACAATTTGTTAGCAGTTGTTCATCATGCTCCTCAAATTCCATGGCGGTTTTTTTCATCTTGTTGTGAAACGCTTCAGTGCGATATAATTCACCGTTTGGTCTTACAAACTGATCAAAGGTATCCGCATCGTTTTCAGCGCTGCGAAGTAACCACACTGATACAGGGTCGTTTTTACACAAACAAGCAATAGCATCAAATAGTTTCCTCTCCGCGAGAAAACCATCCCGGGAGAATTCTTCTCCCAAAAATTCTTCAGGTATATACTTTACTGTTCTATCCCGTGGAAACACTGTGATCGCGGGCGTCCACGCGTGTTCGTTATGATCAATAATTTTGATTGGGGCTCCATTTGATTTATACTTCGATTCGTACAATACTTCACCGGTTATCGTTGTAATGGTTATTGGAAATCTCAACGACGTTTCTAATCTCGCTATGTCGCTGATGGTTGCTCCACGCTCGCGCACTGTCTCCTCCCACTGGTTGATTTTGCTACGTCGTAAATCAGTCAATTTGTTTCCTCGACGCGCATTTGTAAAATGCTCTATTACTCGTTCTGCTACACAATTTATCCCCGTTGACTGTTTCATCGGCGCTAGTTTTCCGATATCAGGTTTCTTATTTAACGGGTATATTCCATAAACAACTGCTGTTTCAGGATACGCTCGTTCATAGTATGGTCTGTCAATTCCGGTTAACAGCCCCGGCTTGGAGTCGCGGCTAACAATGACTGTTTTCTTGTCGCCGAGAACTGGTTCAAATTTATCACGTATGATCCAATTACCTGATTCCACCCGGACAATGAATTTTACTCTGAAGAAATACTTTTTACCGTCAAGTTGTGATATTATCGTTGCTGCGCGGTTGTCGTTCATGGTAGCATCAACAACGCCATCAATTCGAAATGTTGACCAACTAAGAGATGCACCATCACGCTTGAATTCATTGATACAATCGCGTATTTTATTCAACAGGGTTCTATCGTTTATTAACGCTTTTGGTGCGTCCTTGAGGACTCTGTCGAGATTAAACCTAATATTATTCCAGGGCTTAATTGCTGCTAATCTCTCGAACTCCTCCATATAATTAAAACAAGTATTTAAATGAAAGAATATAGTATAATGAATCACTGCAAATGGTTGATGATTGGGTCGACAACCCCGTGCAATAAATCATGTAGAGGTGAATTCTGCGGGTATCATTTACAAAGCGTTCGTAATGGTTCTCTTGGCCCCCTCCCGTGCTTGGTTTGCCACGTTGGTGTAAGAGAAAAATCGCAGTTGTGTATCAATTGTGGCGGAAAGCGATACAGAGAGTTAAAGCGTTATTACGATAAACGAATAAAAAACGCCGTCATTGACCCCACCGCTGACTCCGTCAAGGACAAAATCATCAAAACTCCTCAAGACTACATTGAAAGGTTTATAATTAAACCAAATAATGAATTAGACAAGTAGTATTATTATACAAATGGACCAAGAATTTCAGCCGCATCCTGTGCTCGTTAATTACGAGGCATCTCGCGACGGTGTTGTTAGAAATTGTAGACTAAAAAAACCAGTTGGATGGAAAAATAATCAGGGGTATTTGATATTTAATGCTGGAGGGAAAAACCATCTCTGTCACAGAATTATCTATGAATGCTTCCACGGATTGATCAAGGATGGTCTCGTTATTGATCACATTAATTCTAATTATCGAGATAACAGACTGTGTAATTTGCAAGCTATCTCTCAAAGCGAAAATATTAAAAAAGGCCAAACTGGTAAGTGCTCAAAGCAAGCAAAGGGTGTCAAATCGTTTAATACATCAACGCACGAGGAAAAAATATTTCAGTCGATGAATGAGGCAGGAAAATATTTCGACATTTGTATCGCCTCAGTACGATTTGTTGCAGAACAAATATATCAAACAGCGATCTCAAAAAGGACCGGACACAGAATTCGATTTTCGTACACAAATATCAGCGAGTGACAAGGTCACCATGACGAATTGTCTGTAATACTTCATACTAAATAACACACCTCGGGATTGATGCGCGGGGTTTATTTTGTAAAATAATTTTTTTTTTATTTAAAAATAAGATGTTTTATAAGAATATGAATATCGAAGACATCAATAATATATTAACCGAGATTTCAAAATTAAAAAATCAAGGAATTGAATTATCTGATGGTCTCAACAGCGAAAGAATATTATCCGATTATGAGATTATTAACGAACAATCGAAACGGGGGCGTTTTACCCTGGCCCGCGAGTACTTTTTTATAAAACGATTACAACATACGATTAATGAGAACCTGTACCACAATGACGTAAATGCATTCATTGGACTATTTACTGCCGTTGAAATAATACGAAAAAAACTCGGACGTGTTTATGAACGACGCCGGGAGATTTCTAGTAAGATCAAAAACATTAGAAGGATTATAGACGAAAACTCCGTGGAGCCCCCGATGGCACATTAAATGTATACATATTCCCCCGCCACACTCGGCGGGAAATTAGAAATTGCGGAGCAATTTGCAATAATGGTAGGCGAATCACTTACTACTCGGCTAGCCAGAGAGCGGCTAGCAGCGCTTAAAAAGTTCATACCGTTACGAGACAGGGTCCGAGAACAACTTCAAACGCGGCAGCAACTACAAACTGATTTTACTGTTGGAAGCGAACAACTGTTTGCCCCGGTAACTAAAGCGACTAGGGATGTTACAGCGGCAACAGAACGGGCAATATATGGAGATATTCCTAAGGAAGGCGAACGGAAAGAGGCGCCTCTTCTTCCTGTACTTGAAAAGATAGCAGCAGAGACAGAACAAACACAGCAACGGATAAAACAACTTTCCAGTGATATAAAAACCCAACGAGAGTATGAACGATTAGCTGATATTAATGATTCTGAACCCGTTGTTGAACAGGGTGATGTTGGTGAACTTCAAAAAATTTCCACTCAAAGAGGGGTTTCCTTTATAGATAAACTCACTGAAATGGCTATAACACAAATAAAACGATTTCAATTACTGAAATCCGACGATTATAAGATTTTTGGTAATTTTGCCGCTCAAAGCTATCATTCAAGAAAAGACCTTTTAAAAGACGAGTATAAAAATAGTAATATAAAACGAGATGACTGGGTTAATTGGTTGTATAAAACGAATAAAGGGATTGATCGCTTGGATACAAAAGAATTGGGATATAAAGAATTTAAAAAAGGAATTGATGATTATGATACACAACAACAAAAAGAAATACTACAACAGCAAGAACAGCGAAAAGGAGAAGTCCAAGAAAAACGTCAAAAAAAAGCTGGTTCTAAAAAAACAAGCGGAGAGGGGTATCCAAGTGGTAGTGGTCTAGTTGAAAACGCTTGTCCTGGTAGTGTTCTCAGTGATATATCACGGCTGGAAGTACTAATCGGAGGAAAACGAGCCGGAAATAACTCTCCGGAAATAATCAATGAGGCCGCTGATATTTGCAGGCGGTTATTTGCAGGCGGTATCATGGACATTAATGCATATCGAACGCTCATAGACGAGCTCGTGGATGATTAATTGGAAAACTGGTGTTTTTATAATAAAGATGATCATACACTACAACCATGATAAACCAGTACTCGTCTACGTGGTAAACTCGCGATTGCCTGTTTACCGCGCGTACTATGGAGATGGTCTCGGTAGCACCATTGCGGGGTTATTTACAAGAATGGCTCCAAAAGTAGCGCCGTTATCCAAACAATTAGGAATGAAGGCTATTGATGTTATTCGTGATAGGGGTATTAGTGCTATTGGAGATGTTGCCGGAAAGGCGTTTTCTGCCGCACGAGATAAACTAATGTCGTTGGTGAGAAAAAGAAAACAGAAACCACCGGTGATGCCATCAACGACAGTGATGCCTGCAAATGTCAGTAAAGTAATAAATAACGCCGTGGAAGAAAAACTAGAGTCATTGGCGGCTCAGTCATTGATGACGACTCCGTCGTTGGCGGCTCAGTCATCCACCGATGCAACAACCAACGCGCTCATGAACGCGATAGCGGGAAGTGGCCTTAAACAGAATTCAAAGAATTTACGACGAAAACGACGTTGATGGATTTCAATTGAAAACACCAACATGAATAATAATAAAAATGTTTGCGCGAACCGCTGATCCCGCGTTTGATATGGATGCCCCAGTGCGCAGGGATGATTCTGTCCGTGATTATCAATTTTATTCCTATCAACCACCACAAGCCGACCTACGATCGCGAATTGAACTTCAAGTCCAAGATACCAGTAAATACTTTTTGCCGTGTGAAGCGTTTATCGAAATTGAGGGAGAACTCGTGACAAATGTTGCCGCTAATACACCATACGCAAATGACGATCGTGTTCGAGTTGGTTTCGTCAACAACGGTATCATGGCGTTATTTGAGAGCGCCAGATATCTTATTGACGGGCGAGAAATTGAATCAATAGAACGCGAGGTTGATGTTGCAACAACAATAATTGGGTTAGCGAGATACTCGGATGATTATACAAGATCGGCGGGCCCATCTATGATGTTCGCAAAGGACACCACTAATAACGCTGATCATCTTCAGTACATTAACGTGCTGACGGCAAGAGATAACGCAGTTGACCCACAGGCTGAAGCAGCCAATCCAGATCGCAGGACAAGACCAGGTGCTAATTTCACTGTTATAAAAAGTACTAACGATAATTACAATATGGGATTCGCAACACGAGTAGGGATGTTGCAAGGACAACGCCGACAGTTTTCATGCGCGATTCCACTCCATCACATATTCGGATTTTGCAGAAATGTCAGAAAAGTTATCTATGGGGCTAAGCATACAATTGTGCTAGCGCGAAAGGGCGATGATAACGATGCAATATGGCGTGCTGCTGGCGTCGATAACGGTAAAGTCGTTTTAACTAAAATAGCATTGTGGATGCCGGTGTTGACTCCATCAGTTACCACGGAAGCACGATTGTTATCATTTATGGAACAGGGAGGGAAATCGTTGTTGAGTTGGCTAGCGGTAACAACTGATGCTAAAGAGGATAATGTCGCTGATACATTTACATGGCACTTGGCATCAAAACAGGGTGTTTCAGCCCCGCGTCATATATTCATAGCGCTACAGAATAGGGAACGATTGGGTAATCAAGAACGCAGCCATATGATATTTGATCAATTAGGAATCAGGGATGTTTCGCTGAGAATAAACGGACAACAGGAACCATCCGAGGATATACAGCTTAATTACGGCGACAACCATATCGCACGTGTGTATCATCGATTGCTGTCATACATGGGTCGTGATCAAAACGTCGACACTGGTTTGCAAATATCACAACTTGATTTTAAAAAACTGTATCCGATTTATTATTTTTCGTTGGAACATCTTGATTTAACGAGACAATCCGTCGTTGATATACACTTCCGAGCTCGTATAGCCCCGGGTGGTGCTGATTATAGAGCGGTTGCTGTCATTCTCAGCGATAAATCAATGCTGCTAGAAGGTGTTGGTGGACGAATGAGAATCGTTGATGCGCCAGTGGAAAACATGTAATTGAAAACAAAAACGCGTTTACAATAAAATGTCGTATAGTGTTGTCAGTGTAGAGTTGACTGATGGTCAAGTCAAGAAATTACGATCAAAGTCGGCTAAACAATGCGGAACCACAATAACGCTGAAGCCGTCACAGATGGCAGGTGGTAATCATAAGATATCGTTGACGGCGCGTCAAATAAAACATTTCAATGATGCGATGAAGAATAAAAAGGGTGTTCAAATAGATTTTTCGGCCGCAGCGATTAAAAACATGGAAAAGACCGGTGGGATATTTCCGCTGTTAGCTGCGATTCCGGCATTGATTGCCGCGGCCGCACCAGCAGTGGCTAAGGCGGCGGCGTTAGGAGCCGTTGGTACCGCGGCGGGAATGGCATTGAAAAAGGCAACCGGGAAAGGCTATAAAAAAAACGATCCGTGGCCGGAAAGGGTCTAAGACTACCGGGAACCCCGTATTCATGGTTTTCGGGAAAGGGTCTAAGACTACCGGGAACCGTTTAATGAGTCCTATGTCTAATTTTGATTTAATAGATTCCGCCGACGCGTTAGCGATAAAAAACTTCAGAGGTGTTTTTATGAGGGATCAATTACCGGCGGCACCAAGGAATATTGGAACCGGCATAATTAACCTCGATAAATCCTCCGGAGCGGAAACTCATTGGGTTGCGTACGCGATTGATCCGCGCGCGATCGTCTATTTTGATTCATACGGGTTAGCCCCGCCGAACGAGTTCATGCGGTATATCCGGGCGTGTTCAGCCCCGGTTTTTTATTCCACGCTGCCAACACAGCAATTATGTGACCCACCGATATGCGGCCGTGAGGTATTGAACGTACTCGCGGCGATTTCATCATCGCGGAAACCACCTCATGTGGTTGTAAACGAATACACTAGTGGGGTCGTAGAGGCCCGGCGGGTTAATTAAAAACACCGTTTTTTTTACAATAACGATGATTGATATTTGGGGACGACCTATCTCGGCGCTGAAAGAATCCACGGAAACGCCCGCAACCGATGACATAAAAAAACTAATCGAGGATGAAATCGCTGAAACGTTAAACCTAGCCAGTGTTGACCCGGGCGAAATAGTTGTATTTCAAGACCGCCAGGGTAAATTAAAATCCAGTAATGTGTCGCTGGATGACGTTTTAATACGACAGCGTGATGCCGCCGAGAACGCTATCGCGCTGTATACCAGCGACGGACGACTCAAACCGGGTGAACATCTATTGACGATAACGAATAGGGTAACATTAATCCAAGACGGTTTTATAAGGTTAGATAGATTGGTGACCGAACTTGATACGCAGGTGAAAAAATCTGTCACCGATATACAACTCACTACCGCTAGTTTTTTTGGGACCCTGACGGTAACCGAACCAAATATTACAACAATAAAAAATACTATTTCGGAGTTTACAACGCTGTCGGGCCAATTTTACACGTTACGAAAAAATGTTAACAGGATCGATGACAACTTTGATAAATTCTTTGGTAAAAAAAATACCAAGCTGGATGAGATTACAACAACTATAAATGATATCACTGCGTATGGACAGGAAATAAAAACAATCAAAACTGATGTTGCAGCGAACAAGAATAATGTAGACGCGAATGGACAGGAAATAAAAACAATCAAAACTGATGTTGCAGCGAACAAAAAAAGTATAGACGCGTATGGAGGGGAAATAGGAACGATCAAAACTGATGTTGCAGCGAACAAAAAAAGTATAGACGCGTATGGAGGGGAAATAGGAACGATCAAAACTGATGTTGAAGCGGAAAAATTAAATGGTATATCGATCAGAGGAAATATAGATGCGCATAGACAGGAAATAAAAACAATCAAAACTGATGTTGCAGCGAACAAAAGGAATATAGACTCGCATGCAGGGGGAATAAGAATAATCAAACTTGATGTTGAAGCGAAGAAAGGAAGTGTAAACGCGCATACACAGGAAATAGGAGCGATCAGAATTGATGTTATGACGAGCAAAAGGAATATAGACGAACATACACAGGAAATAGGAACGATCAAACTTGATGTTGAAGCGAACAGAAAAAGTATAAACGCGTATGGAGGGGAAATAGAAACGATCAAAACTGATGTTGAAGCGAACAAAAAAATGTAGATGCGTATTGGCGGGGAATAGGAATAATCAAAACTGATGTTGCAGCGAACAAAAAAAGTATAGACGGGAATACATATGAAATAGGAACAATCAAACTTGATATTGCAGCGAACAAAAAAAGTATGACCGAGAATACACGGGAAATAGGAACGATCAAAACTGATGTTGCAGCGATTAAAGACAGACTACCGAGAATGACAGAGCAACTCGAAAAAATAAAAATCCCTCATGAGAACGCCATCAACACAGTATACACAATTCGGCATGGATCATTCGATTGGACCCCTACGAATAATACAGTAAATATCACCGCAACTGTTAAGGGCATTTATCGATTGACATTGATTTCAGCGATGCAGTTCAGTATATCATCGTCGAGTTCATCCGGGTTTAACAATACAATATCAACAATCGTTGACAAGGATACAACCGAACGGTTTATAATTAGAGCCGTTGATAGCGGTCTATTTAGGACAAACATTACATGGTATGTGGAATTCGTGGCGACAATTTAAGTAGGTAATTGAAAACACTAGCTCTTTTAAAATAAAATGACCACCAGGGTAACTGAATCAGAGGTATCACCGACGTCACATCAATATCGATTCGAAACCGCAAAAGAATTCTCCGCGAACTTGAAAACGCTTTCCGAACAATACCGTGCAAAAATAAAAAAATACCGTCGTAAAATAACCACCATCGACGTGGCCGTGTACTCGGTGTCCGGTATAGTAGCTGGTACCGGTGTCATTTTATCCACGGTGACCATGATAGCCCCGATCGCTGTTCCAATCGCTATCTCCGCGGCGACAACAATTGCTGGAGTCGCCAACGCAATCACTAGAAAGATATCATCGTGTTCTCAGAAAAAACTCAACGAGTATACAGTAAAACATCAAATAGTATCCAACGCGTACTCGAAATTATCCGGGTTGATCTCGTTGTCGATTGATAATTCGTTCATATCCGATGTTGAATTCTCCACGATGGTCCAGTTGTATGGCTCCGCGATGTCAAAAATCGAAAATTTTCAACTGGAAGCCGGAAACCACGTCGCTGAAACCACTTCAATGGGCTTAAAACATTCTTCTGAAAACAAGCAAGTTGTTAATATTCGGTGTTGAAATTAAACACTAAAAACATCGAATAATAATAATGTCGCTGAACCCCGAAGGGTTTCAATTACTTCAACGGATCGCGGAGAACACCACTCCGGTACAAACAAGTATGATATCGATAACGTCAACGAAACCCGAATTCAGTGTGAACTTCCCATCACCGGTTCCAGTAAAGGAAATAGCGCTGGTAAAATTGCGAGTATATCACAGTTGGCCTAATATCCGAGCGGACGCATTTAACGGACAACAACCTAATAACTCGCTGGTTTTTGCATGGACAAATAAGCCCGATGGGACCCCAGACTGGAAGGAGGTTACAATACCAACTGGGTCATACCAAATAGAACAAATCAATAAAGAATTTCAACGCAGAATAAAATCGATCACAGGAAAAGAATCAAAAATCGCTATTACGGTTCATGAACCGACGTTATCGTCGACGATTGAAATAAGCACACCGGGGTATATGGTTGATATTTATAACAGTTCAATAAAAACCATACTAGGATGGCCTAAGAATCCACCTCATGAAATCTCCGCGGACTTGCACACGAATGCGCAATCGTATCATGGAATTAATCCCAGTTATCAAGATGATTTGTCTGTTATAAAAAGCGCGTTATTACCCAGTAGGTTTATATTTCAAAACAGGAATACCATGCAATGGTATTTTCCGTATAAGCAAACTTCTGAATCGTCCGCCGTGGTCACAGTTGGTTTAAATGATATCACTGGTGCGTTTGCCGAGATTAATCGTAATTACCGATCACAACTAGAACAGCTACGGAAAACAAAAGCACGAAAACACGTTGAGGTGTTAAATCAACTTATATCAGACATGGAATATATTAATGAACGAATCGTTAAGACAATATCCGCTAACAGCGATGATGATAAACAAAAATTCCTAACCGAGTATAATATCACAGAAGCCAATTTACCCGATTTCAAGTTTCCAGGATACAACGCACCAGAACTAAGAAAATCTCTTAATGATTTTCTCGCCCCATCAACTATCCTCAGACACGATAACGGAGAGGATGGTAGGCATATTGCTCCATACAACGTAAATATTACGTCTGTGATAGCAATCAATCTAGTGTGTGATGTTATCGAAGGGAGTTACCAGGTGAATACCAAGCAATCAAATCAGGCTCAACAGGGGTATATCCTTTATTCATTTTCACCAACAGCCCCTCCGGGATTTTTAATCGTTGAGAGTCCGATTAATCCGGTCTATATGCGATGCCATAATCGGTTTTTAACGAGAATTAATTTTAAACTTACCGATCAGTCAAATAACCTAATTGATCTACAAGAGGAGGAGTTAGTGATCACTCTGTTTGTAAAATCATTGTAAGTAGCCACTTAGCAGCAGGGAGGGCGATGACATCGACGCGGTCGTCGCGCTTTTTTACCGGACGCTGACGACGCTGGGATCGGCGCGCAGAAGGTATTAATTAAACCAAATGACGATTGGACGATCCCCCGACGACGACGTCGTTTTTTTTTTACCAGGCGCTGACGACGCTGGATCCGCTGAGTGCAGAAAGTATTAATTAAGCCAAATGACGATTGGACAAAATGTCGGATTCGCCCTCCCTGCTGCTAATGTTTCCAACTCGTTCAGCTTCCACTGTGACATCACTGCTCGTGACATTCAATTATATTTGTAATAGATCACACCTTCAGGTAGACCTCATCCAAAAATGTCCACATACTTTAACATTTATTTTTGCCGTATACAAGGCGTGTAAATAATGACCTTTCAAATGAACATGGATGTATGAGGATCCAAATATAATAAATCGTCGCCATTTAAAGGTATTTCAAATCGAATTCTAAACAATGTCATTTATTAATGAAACAGTCGGTACTGAACGCCTACATGACCTGTATGCCTTCTACTATAAATGGTAACTTTATGCGCAATAAAGTTCTGACAAATTAACAACTTTTGTTGATCCCAATCTAAGAGTATGTCATCTTCAATTGCAATGACTGGAAAAATCAATGTTTTCCTACATTGTTTTAAATGAGTCGAAGCAGATAATTATTCCTGTCTAGTTCTTGGTGTCGTTTGTTGGATTGCTAATTTCAAGGATTTAATCTGTATATTTGTATCATGTATGCATAATTCAACAAAGTCTTGATGGTGGTCAAACTGTGGACATAGAACTTGTTCACGCCTTAACAAAGATAGAACGTAAGAAGCTGTCACAAAAGACTCTTTAAGATGAAGTAACTCAAATTCCCATCTAGACGCGAGGACATGAATGTTTCTGGCTGGACAGTCCGTGTACAATCAAGTTAACACAATTTAAAACACAAACCTGCACTAACTCGGCTCCAGATAAGCAAATGGTGATGCTTATAACAAAAACCTAATTATAACCTAGACTAGAGAAATTAACTTTCTGAATTTCAAAGAATGAAAAATCTAATATAATTTTAAATTATATTTGAACTGCTCCGGTGGCCAAAATCGTCAGAGCGTCTGCATCGGATGTGGGAGGTCGCGTTTTTAGCCCCGGCCGAGCCGTACCAAAGACATAAAAATGGAATTACCAGTTCCACAGCTTGGCACACAGCAGTAAGAGAATAATGTTAGGACTGGTCGGCCTGGTGCCATGTTAATGTGACTGGGTGGGATATGATGCTTTACGATCCCCCAGTGCTAGACATCACTATAAACTGCCACACAGCAGACATCATAGATATATGACTGAACAAATAATAAAGATCGTTAAAGACACACAAATAAACACACACTTATATTTACCACTGTAAAGCTGTTTGATTCTAGTATATTGAAAAATCAATACCCCACGTTTGTTCATAATGGAAAAAGTGTATAGAGGGAAATGGAAACTACACATCACAAAGCAAAGCTGAAACTTTCAAAATTCTTACTTAATATTTGGCCACATGAGGTTAAATATTGTTCTGTCAAACTGAGAAAAAAAAGTTTCATTGCTGTATATGCTGAAGTTTGCTCTGGAATCCACTATGTCCTTTTTCCATTTTGTACCGAATGTACATAATAATTGCGACTATGCTCAAACAAAAGCGTTCATCACTGCACATAATCTTTCATAATATATCACTACCTTACGGCTGCTTGACCCGTAGGTCATCTAAACCCTAGTCCATAGTCTCCGTGTATTGACACGAGCATGTTGACCGGATGCTAATAACAGTTTGACATCACAGGTGGCTGACGTGTGTTAAATGCTGAAAAACTCAATAAACTTAAGGAAAAACAAATCATTTCAAGTAAGAAAAGTTCCTCAGTTTACTCACATGACACGTTCTGACATTGGACCATGATACTAAATTATAGACTGGATAAGTAACTTCCAAACGCATGTATATATATATATATATGACTCTACGACACTTTTCTTCATCAACTTGAAAGTGGTGGATGCTAAGATAAGTTTCAAATTACCATTCACTCAAATCAAGTCTTGGAATCTTGTTCAATGAAAGAATTGCATAAGTGTTTGCAAATATCCGTTCAAATTTGAATCCGTCATTACAAACATCGCGATCTCCTGAATGAAGAGTGCTTGTTTGGCCAGCAGGTTTCCCTGCTTCGCATGATCCCTGCGGTACACTCCGCTATACGAAGTCTGGTGAACGCCGACGCCATATTGTAATGTGATCAGAACAAATGGCATAATATGGAGAGATCTAGTTAATCTAACAGGGACTCATTTATTCCTTTAAAATTTTTGTTTGTTAGTGACACAGTGTGAACTTTACTAACACTTTCGATTTGAATTATAACAATCATTATCTTGTATTCAAGCTTAATCATTTATTTTTATAAATATTTTTACTAGTATGCTAAGATGAAGGAAAAGGGTACACACAACGATATTTTGTTAATATTGCACATTTTACACAGCGTCATCTCCAAAATTCCTTCTCCAATCGATTCCTTGATAAATTTTACTTCGAAATTTTGATATGAGGTGATGTACGATAGCCTAAATATAGCCAAAGATTAAGACGAAAATATCACGCCTCTTTTATGAGAGAGCGGAGGTAATGATTTTTTTTTTTTGTGTAAATATTTCACACTTAACATCACGTCATCTAAAATATTCTGGTTGCAATAAATTCCTTGATCAATTTTACATCAATAATGATATCTCGTTGTACATGACACCTCAGACTTTGCCAAATATTAGGATCGAAATAGCAACACAATTCCACGAAAGGGGGATATGAAAGGTGATCCAGATTCATTTCATTGTAACGTTATCAGCATAATGTGACGTCTGTCGCATTCAGCCTCATAACTTGGTCAGCCCTGTGCTCCATCTCTGTAAGTAAATAATTCCTGACTTTTACTTACGAATTAGGCAAACTTTTCACAATCTGAACTAAAATCATGATAAAGAAAAGACTGCAGAAAATACTATTTTTAAAAAAAAAATCTTAAGTTATGTCCAGTTATCAAAGCGCACGGTGTTCTCTTGATAGCGTCTTACCGCAAATGTTGCATCGCTCTAACAGTGGCATTATCCTTTCGAAGGGAGATAGCCCAATACGAGGAGTATGTAAACAAAGTTACAGAGTTCTCTCCTCTACTCCCTTCCGGCATGTATTTCCTGCCTCTGATGACTAACCTGATTGGGTTGGAAGATAACAATATTAATGATGACGTTTTCTCCTAAAAATGTACAAGTCAGCATAGCTATCATTTCTCATTTATGATGAAACGTGAGAGCACATCAATAATAATTTTCCTTAGTATTGGTGCAAGTTAAATTTGCTTTCATTATAATGAAAAGTTAACCTTTTTATTTAGAAATGTGTACCCTCAATAACAAATTGCAAAATACATTTCAGCATTTTGATGTTTGTTGAAATTGTTTTCACTCTACAAAATGAAAACTAACGATGTTCCAGAATTCATATGCAACTTTTTAAATGATAGTTACAACGAAGTGGAAGGAAAATGACAAGGAAAAGCCGTAAAATAGTACTCAATAATGCACTAAAATTAGACAATAGCGCATTTGTATAGAAAGGGCCATTTTTCAGCACATGATAGGCTATACACGGCAGTAGACGTTAGAAAGATGCTCGTTTCGCCAAGCATACTTATCATCGACTAAGTGATATTTGAACTGACTTCATATAATTTTCCAACCTTTAAGGAGAAGCATCTCATGTGGCTCAACCGGCGTTTAATTCCTACAGCCTCCCTCTTCCATGTAATGATGCATTTAGTGTATAGTACAATTAAGGACTATATACAGTTGACGATGTCATGCAACATTTTAATTTACTGGTACAAACATCTTCATGTAACACAGTTTTCTTAGTACTAGGCATCCATCTCACTATGTCAAAACGTCATAAATCACGTAACAAGTTCCCCAACACCGAAAGTTATTATTAACTAAATACCATTTGAAAATAGAAACCGAGATATTTGCGAGAATGTGGGACAGTATATCCGCAGAAAGTAAAATCAGTACTTTTTCTGTTGTGAACGGAACGATATAGCTGAGATTTGTTATAATGATTTATAAGTCTAAGTTATAGTGACTCTTAATTTTCAAGAAACCGTCCATTTACATATTCAGACAATTAAACAACCTGGATTAGCGAAACAACGTATACATATATCAACGGCAAAATTGCTTCATATCACAATTACGATACGTCCCAGTAAAGTGGTATCGCGGACGTGTTGATTTATTGCATGGATATGAAGAATCATCTTCTTGTCTCTTTATAATTATCTAACTATATGGACGACCGCATGCAAGTAATGTCCGATTACTACCACTACTACTATTACCACTACAAAGGCCTCTCTCTCTCTCTCTCTCTCTCTCTCTCTCTCTCTCTCTGTACCATTGTAGCAAGATACAGGCTAAAATCTATGCAATGATGAGCTTAGAGCATTTTCGTTTGTGTCATCCC
Organism: Sinohyriopsis cumingii; assembly: GCA_028554795.2. NCBI lineage: Eukaryota > Metazoa > Mollusca > Bivalvia > Unionida > Unionidae > Sinohyriopsis > Sinohyriopsis cumingii. Next base: position 11,660,457 of record CM068835.1, read on the forward strand.
ACAATATCTCTGGACTTATGATTGATGGTTAAAGTTAAGTCAAATCGACCAAAGGACGAGAGAGAGGGAGAGAGAGATTTTGAGTTTTACGGTCAGTAGTACTGTTACTACCACTACTATTATTATTCTCTGTACGTATTATATATATATATATATATATATATATATATATATATATATATATATATATATATATATATATATAGTGTGTGTGTGTGTGTGTGTGTGTGTTGGTTATAATAAATAAACATTGTCGCCACCATGTGCAGTTGATTCTAGATCAATGATCAATTTCCACAGAATAATCGTTAGTGACATATGAAAATAACGATAACAGTATTACTAATCCCCGTTTTCTAAATACATTTGATGTGGTACACATTTTCATCGCAATCCTTTCTACTTTCTTTTTCCCTCTCCCCTCTCATGCATAATTGACAAACTAGGCAGAAATGTGGCGTGAGAGAGAAAAGGAATTTAGGCTGAATTAAAACCTTGAAATAGAAATTGCACCAAGTAACCTACAAGAATATGGTTCGTCGTAACGACATGTGTGCACTTTCCTTGGGATTTATCTACAATGTTTACCAATGATACAAAGTTGCAAAACGTGTAGACATTATACGGCAAATTTCTTGGTTACGTGGTACACATATTGTGATGCACTTAATGTTTTGGTATTGTTGTCGTTTCTCAAATATATTAGATTGTTCTAAAAATCAATTATCATTAATTAAGTATGAAAATGTCCAAAGCTCTCTCTCTCTCTCTCTCTCTCTGGACCATCTTGGCAAGATACAGGCTATAATTATGAAATGACGAGCGTAGAGGATTTTCGTTTGTGTCGCTCTATGTTGTCCGTGGACTTATGAACGATGGTATAAGTTAAGTCAAACCGACCGAAGGACGAGAGAGGGAGCTTAATGGTCGGTGGTACTGTTACTAAAGCAGAATAATTTTAGATCAACTGTAAATTTATTAAAATATTTTATTTCCTCTTGTTGGTTCGTAAATTCGCTTAGTTTCTATTCCACATTAATTTCCATGCACCGGTACGTGAACGGCTAAGCGTTCATGTGAATAGCGTAGCTAACCAAGTGTTTGTAGTGCTTTACTTTCATCATTCATGTTTAGATCATAAGTGTGTGTTATATTGATTTAATCAATGTGAAGAAAAATAGAAACTAAAAAAATAAAACAATAAACTTATCAGTATGTAAAGGTGATTGTGAATAGCCACAAAAGACATAGAACTACATTTTGTAGCAGACACACTCAGGGATGGGAAGAGTGCATTCACTCGGTCTATACACAGATTCCTGGAGTAACTCTTCTCTCCATTCAAAGAGGCAAATACATGTAAGGTAAGAACATAAGCTTTGTTTTGTCAATTTCAGGTGACACGAGAAGCTTCTTCATTTAAGCAAATATTTAACTTTATTCGAATTTTAATCTCAGTGGTGATCTATATCACTTAACAACCTACAACAGATATTAAAGAGATAACGTATTTTATCGAGTTGAAATGAAAGAACAAACTCCAAAACAAATTATTAAAGAAATTGCGTATTGACTTACGATGTAGGGAGTAGAACTATTCAAATTTTGTCTGCTGAAATGTGTAATTTTAGGGAGCAAATCATGTTTGTCTTTCACTTTGGCATATATTACAGTGTCAGACATTCGGTGTTAGAAGATATTTCAAAAAAGTCTTTTCTTACAATTATGAGAAATGTATTTGTGTTTTTGTTCTAAAAATGATTCATCGTGATAAAATGATCCTTTAGACAATCGAATGTTTTATATAGCTACCTTTGATCGCATAGTTAATTTTTAACTACATAAAGCAAAGACATGGTTGCTTGTACCCTGTGTTACTGGCATTTTGCAACAATAGTTTAGATCCTTGAAGACCTCCATCATTTGTCTGGAACTTTGATAAAATTATCTATAAGCTCAGATGCACCAGGACTACCTTACTTACGCTAGGCACTAACTTGGACAAATTATATAGTTTATAAATTAGCAATGGTAATTTTGCAACTGTAAATATTTTTCAGTTCAATGCACTAACTGAAATTCGTAGTGCAAGTCACCTTTCTGGAATGGGCTTGTTTAGGGCTTTTAGTGCAGTTTTTATATTGAATGCAAGAAACAATCTTAACTGCTTAGCAAATCCCCAAGAAAAGCTCAGGACAAAAAAATGTTAATGATTTTCTTAATATGATGCAATAACATGCTGATTGGTTTAAATACTGTGTAAATATCGTGGAGGACATATAGTATCACTCGAGTGAAGGCTGCAATGCTTTCGTGCCTAATGAATCAATGTTGTGGATAAAGTATGCAAAAAATGCAGACTATGTAACAAATCATGTGTTTAATTTAGACCTGGAAGGGAAACTATTTCACAATTTGTCGGAGAGAGATTAGATGGGGTTTAGAAGAGATCCTTGACTCAAATTAATTGATAGGAAAACATAAATGAGTGGCTGAGACGGTCTGCACATTATCCATACATCCTCTAGTATCTGCGACACGTACTTATTCCATTTTGTACCGATCTGTCTTCTTTTATCATTTTGTATTCGATTAATGGCAAAACATAAAGGATATAATTTTAACAACTATCCATATTGTGGTATGGGTGCTTTTTTGTTGATGTGGGGAGTGATTATACAAATATCTCAAAATGTTATTAAGCTGAATACGTTGAATTTGAGATCCACACAAAGATAGAAAATAATTGTCTTCTTTGCACTTTCAGGCATTTTTCATGATCAATGAGGCAATTTCCATGATCAAAATGGCATTTTTCAATTTTTCATGATCAATATGTCATTTTTCATGATCAATATGGCAATTTTCTAACGCGGTAACCAGGTTTCTATTGCATTTTGATGAAATGTACTTACGTTAACGTGATCAAAATAAAGGGAAGATATAAACTTGTGTCTAAAAGAAGAATAAAAGTGAGCATTCCGAAAAATAACAGAGAATAATAAAACTTGTCACTGGCCTAAGATGCAATGAACTACAAAGTTTAGAGAAAAATGGAGCATTGTTCAAGCTGGCTAGAAAACAAATATGTGACAAATACCCACGTGTGGAAAATAGTGTCGCTATTGTAGAGGTTAAAGAGAAAACTTCGAATTATTCATACAAAACAATTAGCTTTACAAGAAACCTTGAAAAGGGCTAGAATTTTTATCAAAATTATTAGAAATACAGCTGGAAACGGTTGGAATTATCTGCACACGCGTGTCACGGAATGGTGTAAATGTTGTTAATTAAATACATGTACTCGGGTTTCGTTTCTTTTTCTCTGTACAACGATACCCGAGGGTGATTATAATATGGTCTATGTATTTCGAAATCGTGAGTACGATTCGTCCTGTGCCACACGTGCAAGGTGCCTTTGATAAAGAATAACGAAAATTCTAAAGGTATAAATACGTTACTACATGTAAAGGACCTTTACAATACTAATGGTTTTGTCAGCAAGCGGCCTGCTTAAAGGATTCGCACAACTCCAGCTGTAGGGGTAGGTAATTTTTGGGTTTTAAGTGATAACTAGTGTATTACCATATTTGCCTTTGCATGTTTGTTATAGTTTTCTTTACATACCATAATGCGTGCATTTTTTGTTGCGACGTAGTGCAGGACTTATATTGGTAATGTAAAGCTACATTTTTTAAAAGAATTGTTTACTATTGTCTTATCAAGCAGGGTTAGGTTTACTATTGAACCTCTGTTTTGTAATTGCCATTATAATATAATCTTTTTAACTTACCATGTATAACGTCCTTACGTTATGTCTGTATCAAGTGTAGTACACTGTATCGGGTATATTTTCAGCTGAGTGAGTTTTTGATGGTAGGAATATCCGAGGTGTCCGGTGTTGTCAGAGGGTAGAAACGTCCGTGTGTCCGGAGCGTTTAAGGTGCCGGAGCGTCTAATGTCTAGCGTCCGGAGTGTCCAGAGGGACTAAGGTGACCCAGCTGTAGAGCCGTCAAAGGACCAGGGGGTCCGGAGGGTCTAATATTTGAAGTGTCCGGAGGGTCTAATGTTTCAAGTGATCATAGTATTCCGAGGGTCCGGAGTCTATATTGGTTGTGAAATTGATTCAGAGGAGCTGTGGAGCGGATAAGGTGCACGGGTGACGGAGTGCATCTCCACACATGTATTTTTAGCTGTATGCTAATTTTGGGTTAGTAAGACCCAGTGTATTATTCAGGACTGGAAGGATAGATTGTATATCCGTTCTTGTTTAGTGACATAATTTCGCTACCTGAGCGAATACATTTTTTTTACTATGTGTAAACACTTACATTGTTTACTATTTGAGTGAACTATATTCATCTTTCCATTATTGAATCATTTGTGAAATCATTTATCCTGTGTTTTAGGGTTACTGACCTAAATTTATTTGTATATTTTTTTCATCTTTGAAACTGTGCGTTTTTTTGTTAAATAGATCCAATATTTGGATTATAAATACGCACACATCTTTATCATCCACTACTCATATAAATCGCCACATTAAACCATATATCTGTGTCGTCAAAACGTGTTCTGTTGTTAATCCGAAATATCCCACCCGGTTATCTTGTTACAACGCGTGTTTGAATATCATGTTAAATTTGCAGGGGAGTTTTATTTTTTTATTTTTTCTTTGGAGAGAGAAACAAGTAAGTTGCATTAGCCGCTCTTTACTCGCCATATATACATTTATTTCAAAAATGAAATTCTAAATTTTAATACCAATAGGTAGATTCCAGCCTAAACAAGAACAGGAAAGGCTGACAGGCTTATTACAAGAGAATAAAAAGGTAAAAGAATTTTCCAACCTTCCTATGTAATTTTCATTGATAACCCTAGCCATATACTCTCCATACAGTATTTAAATTGACGATTTAAATATTTAGTATCAGTTTTATGCCATGAAACTATGTATTAAGATTTCATTAAAACAAGGATACGATAGTCAAAAATTAATATCCCTAACTTACTACAAGTTAACTTAAAGCTAGTCAACTTTTTATTGCAAAGCAAACGTTGATATATATATATATATATATATATATATATATATATATATATATATATATATCCTCTCGATTTTCCGTCTTTCTCAATGAGTCGCTCAGTGTCAAGCCTGTCCACTCTCATCATATATATCCTCACCCTAAGGAACTTGAGGCACGTTCTTTCGTGCGACAGACAGGCAAATGAACTTCATGATCATTAGTAATGTCCCATACTCTGAGCATAAATATCTTCAGAGTTCGAAATTTTCTACAATATCTCACTCTCCTCTGCAACAACTAATGCTGATTACGTGACCTATAACGGAAGTAAGGAAGAATCCTTTTCAGGTTGGGCAAATGAGCTGGTATCCATATTGAAACTCTTATGTTCACATAAAGCTAAATAGTGTTAAGAACACAGCTGGTGTTAAGGATGTTACCATGCACTGTAGTTTACAATTATTTCTAAAACTAATATTGTAACGATATACAGAGAGATCGACTCAATGACACTTTCTTAAATATACCTCAGGCTTATGCTCATCTTTTAGTCTGAAATTAGTGAACTTTTTTTTTTGGATGGGGGGGTGGTCTTTTTTCTTCTTTTAATTTTGTATGAATCAGAAATCTATTAACCGAATGACTGTAAAGCAATTTGATATGTATATTGAAAAACGCATTAAAAGTCTTGTAATCTATCATCATACAGTTTAGAGGATTGTTTTATTTGTCCCCTATTGAGAGTCGAACCCGGGTCTGCGGGTTACGATGCCGATCGCCTTCACTGCACACATAACCCACCATACCTGCTAGACTAAAAGATTTAACATAGGTGAGGATCTAGGCATTCATGTGTAGCAGTCACATTCACGAGGAAACCCAGAAGTAACTCTCCTCTAAATGCACAATCACTCCAGATTCAAGAAATCGAGATATGTCGAAGTCATCTACAGTTAAAAAATGCCTGACAGAGCGGAACGTGGGGTGTTAAAATGAATTGAGATCCTACATTACGAAAGAATATTATCATACAGGTTAGAGAATTTTTCATTTGTTCCCTTCTAAGATTCGAACTCGGATCTGAAACTACGATATCAATCGAATTGTTTGTATGGATGAACCCCATACCCTATCAACAGCCTAAGTTCATTTCTTTTCGGGAGATGTGAGCGTAGCTGATAGTGTGTAGGGAGGGGTTTTAGCGTACAGGCATTTGACTAATGCGTGTTTATATATATATATATATATATATATATATATATATATATATATATATATATATATGTCTTCATGGTAGTTTTGTGTTTAGTTGTTGCTATTTTTGCTTCGTTTAGTTTTTTGTGTTTTTTTCTAAGGTTTCTGGGGGGTTGGGGTGAGGAGATGGGGATAAATAGAATAAAATTCAAAACTAATTTAATCATGTGCACCATAACATTAGAAATCTAATATTCAGAAAGCATCGCATTTCCAAATTAATTTTCAATTGAAATCATTAGCGACTATTAGACTAAACATGGGCAACAATGTATTCAGACAGAGATTTAAGCCATAATGTGTGGCACCAGCGGTGGAGCAGGGGTTAAGGATGCTCCTTTTCATTAGATAAATGACAAGTTTGGACACTGTCGTGTTCTAGCGCGGCCGTACCAAAAAGTATAAAAAGCATGCTACGGCACGACTATTAACATTGGCCTCGTCAGACATTTATCTATCTACCAATACCCTTCAATAATTTCAGGATCTTGTCTGCAAATTTCATTCTTGCTTGTTGACGAGAAATTGACCTACGATATGCATGTTGCTGTGAGTCCATCGGCCCAGAGATAATCTGACTGGTCGGGTATTGGATCATGTTGCCATTCTATCTATTATAATAAAAACAGCAAAGGAAATAGAGTATATTTGCTTCAAACGAGCAAATATATTTCATCGAGTGGGTGAAAATACTTAAGTTGGGATTTTTTTTACCCACAAGGTAAAATATATCCGTTATTCACTCGTAGAAAATACTTTTTAATTTTATTTTATGCTCAAACATATAGACCCTTTTAACTTACAGTCAGTTTTAACTCCCTTTTAAAATGTCTCTGTCATCCTTTGGACAACCTGAATCTTTGACATTATTAAAAGGAACTGAATTTGTCACATGCTGTTATTATTTGATATGACTATAAATAAATATTTATTCTGCATATAATATTGGTCATTTAAAAAAAAAATACTCTTCTTCTTCAATACACACAGTAACACAGTTGCTATATTTGCATTGGCGAGTCTATGGTTCAAGCAATAGATGTGATGTATTTCAGTTTTTGATATTCTCAATAATGCCGTAAATTTTGGAATTACGTCTGTTTAACACACGTGTGCTAGAGTTCCCCAGTTTTCTTTTTTAAAATGTTAGTATTGAAACAAGAAATTGTAAATATTGGACACAGACGACAGTTTGTACTGAAATGGACTGTTCGTGAAACCAGAAAAGAGCAGTTAGCAGCGTGATCTACTTGTTTACATCCAGCGCGTCTGCTTGATTGGAAACGTCCATAAGTTAGTCGACGGTGTTAGGAATCCCCTGGGGACAAGCAAGCGAGAGGTTATAAAGTGGTGAATAAAATACTAAGTTCTGTGCATTTTTATATCTTTGATTCTTTCCGTTCTCAAAATCGGTTGGGAGGGACAAACAAACGAAAGGGTATGCAAATAATATAGTAATCCTCCCTTTATGGCCCAGATCCCTATGAATCAAGGGGGCCAATCTCTTGAAGAAGAAAAGCCCACATAACGCCAGTACTTGAGTTCAAACACAGTTGCACGCTTACGTGCCTACTGTACTTATAAGGTGTTGATTTATTTTCCATACATTTCACAGCCTATTTGTTAGAATCTAATAGGAAGCCTAGCTCTTGGGGACGATGACGTGACTTATGATATATAACACTGCATTAAGCGTAAAGAATCTGGGTCTGTTATTGTAACAAATAAGATAAAATTCACCTGGGAACGAAAGCAGCTTATATCTCTGTTGCAAAAAAAAATGTGGATCAGTCTCTTGTGATGTTCCCCACAATCTGATTGGTTTACATACATTTACATCACTATGGCATTTTGTCAATATACTGTGTCTTAACAACCTACACTACTTATGTTCCCATACCCTAAATGTATATTATACATGAAGTTATTTCGTCGATTAAACAAATATTTTCATTACACATCGTGGCGTGTCGGGGTTGTTATGCCATCACTGTGGTAAGTGTAGGGTGGGGTGCTTCGAATATTTATTTAAATTATTATAGAAGTCCTACCCAGGCTCGATTTTGGTTGGAAGTTAAATTCATGAAAGATAGATGTAAAGCTCCCAGCCCCCCTTCCCCCGCCCCCGTTCAGCAATGCCTACGGTTAAATGTTTGCAGATACAAAAATGTGTAATTCAGCTAATAACAATTTAATGACAATTCAATAATCAAATGATCAAAATTTCCCAAGTATTCTCTTTCCGCTCGACACTGTGATAGCCTATTGCATCATTTGATTTGTAGTGTAAGATAGCTTTCCACCTGTCCTTGTATTATACTCATCTGTGTATTCTTCTATCCTGTTCCTCCAATTCCTTCTCCTCTTCCTCCCGACTTTCTCCAAATTCCTTCTCCTCCTAGACTTCTCTATACTTCTCCTTCTTTCCTACTTCCACCTCCTCGACTCATTTTCCTCCTCCTCCTCGACTCTATACAGACTAGACTTGTCGATTCCGACTGCTCGGCTAGTCTTACTTCCGTCTCACCTCTCAGAGACTCGGGACTCACTGAACCGGAAGTTCTGTCCCTCCAAAAGCTTCCTGTGAAAACACAAGGACGGTGCAATATTTTCATAAGCCCTCTCATCTCACACTACACCCAGCCTATCATCAGACAACGACTACTAGATTTATTCGGTCACGCATTCATTCACATCGAAATGTTCATACGCTCTGGTATGGTAAAACAACGTCGTAATAAAAGCACGGTATAAATTACTTCTCATGCATACATCAATAAATTGCGTCACATCAGTACATATTCCTAATCTCATTTTACTAAACAATATCACAGCAATCAGACGCATTTCTTTACATTACAACTCATACAAAGTACACAAATATTCAAATATCCATGCGCTAATGTATCCATACATATACATTAACTATATTTACACACTTCAACCATTTTCCAAATTCACAATTCAAGCATGTGTAAAATTACGAGTAACTTTCTCGGAGTAATCCTTTTTGTTCGGCAATCTTCCCAGGAGAACTCAATTTTCGCTTGCTAGTTAGATATTATAATTCGGATCGAAATTGTTATCGCACCCTCCGTCTCAATTCCGATTGGATGTCGCTTTGATTCGATCCATTCAAACTTAGCGGATAATGTCCTTCTTGCTGTCTGTCCACGTGGGGACAGATTAGAACACGCCCTGTTCCTCGTGGGTTACTCTGAGCTTTGTAACACATAGGCGGGAAGTCGCTCGATCTAACGCTGTGCCGATTCAAGATGCCGGGTCGTCTCTCTGGTCACGGTTGTTGACTGGGAATGGTTCAGACGATTTGCCGTCATCCACGACACTAGCTAATAGGCCATTGTGGAATTGCCGAAACATTACAATGAATTTCTCTCGGCAACCAAATTTGGCCATGATCTTCCAAAGGCCTCCACAACTGAATGTGTCAAACATTTTTATCAGGTTGATGAATGTCGTTTACAAGTTCGAGCTCTGGTTTAGTTTCCTAAAATTTATCCTGGAGTTGACGAGGTACAAACGCCATGTATGTGAACCCTCCTCCCTAGCTGAAGCCACATTAGTAGTATATGGGGTCACCCTAGTGTCAAGTGGACTTACCATGAAAAAACAGTCGATTCACTCTGGCGTCAAGGGGAATTTAACATGGGAAATTTTAACATGGATGGAACTGTAGAGCGTCAAGGGGAATTGAACATGGAAATTGAACAGGACCAGTACTTTAACGTCAATGGGACTTTAACGTTAAAATATGGGGTTTGCACTTTGTCGTAAATGGAAATTGAACATGGGAATGTCACCTGGATGTCAATGGGAATTGAACTTTGGGTGACGTCATGAGGTTTATAGGGTCAAAACATTTTATAGGGATTTTAATGTATTTGTAAGGACAAAGGGTAGATAGGGACAAACATACAAATACACATTTAAACACACAGAAAAGACGACAGAAATGTTCTAAAACAAACCTCACAGAGAGAATAATGGCTCAAAAAAGAAAAGTCTATTGTATGGGTTCAAAACATTTATTCAAGTATATACATGGGCTCTCTGGCCTGTGCTTTGGTCTAAGCACTATCCATTTAATACATAAACATTTCTACATCAAACAAACCTATTTGCTAGTTATTTAGTTCTTGGCTCTAGTAAACCTGTTTACATTTAATGTTCATTTATAAGAAAAAGCTAACACAAAACAAGTAACATGCAATCAAATAGGACAAAGTTCATGTTTCTCTCTCTCTCTATTCGTCTCACACGTTGTTAAAAATCTGATCAGCTAGCACTTGTGTCCCAGCGTAGATATTTCCCATCACTTAATCCGTTTCATTCATAAATCGGCTGTTATATCCATCGTGCTAGGTACACTTATCAGTAAGCAGATCAAGTGCAGTCATCGTCTTCTTCCCATGGAGGTACAATGTATACCATATGAATGGTTACTTTTCCTTCGTTGATGTCAAATTTTCCTCTCATCGACTGCACGTCTTTAATAGCCCTAAAAAGTTTGGACGAAGTTATTTCTGCAGGTGTGCTAAATCCGAGACATACAGGTGAGTTCAAACTGTCGCGATACATAGATAGGCTCAAACGACCTCGATCTTTGACTTGGCAATGACATTTGAGTTCCTCTAACAGTGAGTCAAGTAGGTCCGTAATGAAACCTGCTACTTCCTCGGCTGAAATGTCAGATGCGAAGTCTCTAAATTTCACCGTGTAGGTGTAAGTTGTCGTTCTAAATTTTCTTGAGGTCGCTGTCTGAGTCATTTGGATGCTAAAATACTCCTGTAGGTCTACTGAATCCTTTCTCTTCTTGGACGCACTTTGCTGTGACGGTATGGTAGTGAAAGAGGTCAGTGATGTTTGTTCCTTCTCTTTTTTCATCTGCGTAGAGTGATTCATCTTTCTCGTTGCTTGTCCTCGCAATGAAGTGTCGTTCTTGGAAGTCGTCCCTTTTTATACTGGGTGATATCAGTATGTCCATAAGGTAAAGTTTTGTGGTCTGGAAGTTTCACTAGCTGCACGTAGTTTGTCATGGCGTTAGTACATAAATAACTAAGATGTGTTACTGCATTAATGATGTGATAGTGAGGCAAGAATCACACCTGAGTTTCTCGTTGGACTTGAGTCTTACGCTCTATACTTGCTGTTTGAAGGGATTCATTTTTTCTCAATTGGTCTTAGTAGTGACAATGAACTGTTGGTCTTGGACGTTGTCCTTTTTTATATGCTGACCAGTATTGATGTGACCGTACGGCAAAGTAAAGTGGTTGGGAAGTCGCACTCGCTTCTGGTACACGATTTGATAGACTTTTTCCAAAGGTCGACTGACGATGTGGTGAGTGGGTAAACGTACAATCTTGTTCGGCTGGTAGGTGGTCACTTTAAAGTTTGCATCCTCTCCAGACTGCAATGCTTCTTTCAATACGCCAAAGTTGACCACACGACTGGTACGATAATTCAGAGTCAATCCTTTCACTTTACACTTTGTGTGCACTTCTCCTTGTGGGTCCCGGTATTCGTAGCCGTAATTTTTAGGACCGCCACTCGCGAAACTTAGAATCTTGTCGTCAGGATGTTCGTCTGTCCAGGCTCCTAAACGGTCTCCTTCGATGTTAGGGTGTTGCTGACCCGGTCGATCGATGTAGATGCAACTGTCCGTGTCAAAGTACAGGACGCGATCCCCTAACAGTTCTAAAGCTTCGTACAATTTTAAGCGAGCATGAGCTGTCACGTAAGCCGCAATGATGACATTTCCAAAAGGGTCGTCTTGTACAAAGTCCAGATCTTCTTCGTAATTGACCAAGATCAAATTCTCTCGAACGACGTCCACGTGTTTCATGTATTTGGTTTTGTCGTGAATCATCTGGAAGTAGCGGGAAGGTTCTGTCAAATATTCCGTCTTGGGTAAACACGGTCGTTGTGCCATTTTACCCCACAAGCAATTTAACATCACTTTGGCAAACGACCGCCTGCCTTCGTTTTTCTCGATGTGGTCTAAAGTGATGCCTTCTTGTTCATAGTATTTCTCTTTGAATTTTATTTGGTCTTCGGGAGTGTAACACCAGGAAGGATAGCCGCTGGCTTCTTGCTTCAGTTTCAAAAAGGCATCCACGTAGTCTGCGAAAATGCCTTTCTGAGTAGGGTCACCCTTGTGGTATTGTTGTGTCTTGGGAAAGTGGCAAATTTCGCACACTTCTAACAGTTGGTATCCCATGTCCATAGCTTTGAACAATTCTACGCTGACCCAGGTTCCCGTCAAGGCCCGTTCTTCCTGGGTGTGCTGACAAGGCTGATCTTGGTTGCACGTTTCGGCACAAGTACGGGACAAGGGAAACATCAGTTTGCCTTGACAATGGTGAGGTAAGACGGGATGGTATAGGTTCGTGGGAGGCAAAACTTTGCACTTGATCAAGCCTTCGTATTGTCGAATGTTGACCAGGTCGATGTGTTCCGTCAGCAATCGCGGGTGCCCTGTAGGAAAGCGACACTATTTGCACACGTAGGGATACAGCGAACACACATCCAAGTATTTGATTTCTTCTCCTTTCTCTTCGTCGGCTTGGTACAGCAAACAGGTGGCATTGGTCTTTCCTCCGTACAAACTATCCCTCGGGTTCAACGGGTCCATGAACTGGTAACTTTCCACGACACGTTTAAACTCGGGATCGATTTTCAAACGGTGATCGTATCCGTGTTCCCACATTTCCACCACTTGGTATCCTTGCTGTTCTAACTTCAAGCGTCGCTGACAAGTGTCCTGGTACAGGTCTTCCATGGTCCGTTGTAAAAACTGATTTTTAGTGTCACGGTCAGGGTAGCAGACGGGACATCCGTGAAATAAGCAACCGTTAAACTCATACACGATCTTGGGGTTTTTTAAGTCCCAGCCATCGACCGAATACGTTCCGATGGTCCTTTGGCCTCCTCCGTTGCGGACATGCTGAATCCATTTGCCTTCCTTGTCGCACAAGTAATGTAACCAGCGTATGGCTTTGACCGAGTATTGACGCTTGACATAGTTGGTCGTTTGAGGACTGATGACAGCCACGGTCTTTTGAGGCATGAATCGTTGGCGGTACACTAAGGAACACGCTTTGGCAATGGTGCAAGCTTCTTTCAAAGGATCGACCCCTCCGTGTTCCATGAACAGTTCTCGAAATTTTCCACAGCAACGTCGTAAAATGTCCACGTCGGAACGACAATACTTTAACATTTCTTCCTGAAAGTCGAAGGGGTCAGAGGCATGAGCCTGGTACCAAGCGTAGAAATCTTCTCGTTGTTCGGTACGCATGTTGTCGGGGTCGTAATAGTGAGCCTCAGGAAAATGGGGTAGAACGGCATGTTGATTGGCTTCCGTATTGAAAAAGTGTGGAAAGTACCCTTTAGCCATTTCTGTCATTCCAAACGTTTTAGGCATTCGACTCAAAGGCATGGCCAAGTAACTCATCGAATCTTTAAACTGCACTTGTCCCACTTGCATGAAAATGATTTTGGCTCCGTTCAAAGTGACTTTAGGACGTTCGGTGCCATGTTCCGTATAGTACCTCAAAAGAAACTGTCCATCGTATCCGGAGAAATTGTGAGCCATCACTGTGGCATGGCGATGACAATCTCGGTAACGTTCGATGTCCTCTTTGCTCCATGTCTTGTCGATGGGGTCTAAGACCCATTTGGCAAAATCGTCTAGCGTCTTTGGTCCTCGAAAGATTTTTTCACGCCCTCCAGGAATTTTGCTGCAGTGAGGGCAATAACTGAAGATAGGTTCTTGAATACACTTCTCGCACGCTCGATGAGCCACGCAGAAATTAGGAATGTGAATGCCAGTCTCTTGCATGCATTCGAAATCGAAAAAGATGAAATTGCCTTTCTTCTTGTGACCGTCCTCTTTCTCTGGTGGGGGTTGGTATTTTTGCACGTAACATTGGTATTCCAAGTCCACGATGTGGTGACAAATGTGACATTTTTTCTTTCCTGAACATACGTGTGCCTTGACACTATTGGTACGTATGCCTTGTCCACACGCGGGGCACAATCTCAGCAGTTGACAAGCGCATTTCTTCTGTGAACCTTGCGTCTTCAAATGTTGTTGGTAACAGGTAGGGCTGACAAACGTGCGCAGACAAGTTGAACAAGGCACTGGTTCTTCGCTCAGACAGGGTCGAGAGGCCAAACATCCTGAGCATTTCCATCCACAATGTTTGTGTTGCTCTCGATTATTATAACCATAGTCACATTTCTCACAATAATAAACATATCCCATGAATCCAGTGATACTGGTAATGGTATCGAAATGTTCATCGTGATGATAAAGGTGAATGTATTTTCCGTCCTTAAAATGTTGGCCTCGAAACAACAGAGGCCCGCGCATTTCTTGAGGGTGCACTTTCAAGGTGTAGCGTGGAGCTAGGGCATCTTGCAATTTTTGCATCTCAGGAATGCCACAGGGTGTGTCTTTGGACAGTCCGGCTTGTTGTAACAGGTGTTCTGCATCATTTCGTTGTTTGGCTCGGTCGGATTGTTGAATAGTTTTCCAGGTTCTTTTCCATTCTACCGTGTCGTTCTTGTTGGCATAGGTTCGTCCCACCACGATGGCACGGGCTAAACACATCTGGTCATGAGGGTTGTTAATTCGGACGAGACTTGTTTTGGTGTTGCGAAGGTCGTCCACCAATAAGACCTTTTTGCGTCCTGTCCCTTGAGGAAGAGAAACGTGAGCCATTTTCAGTGTGGCTTTACCATCGGTGATGTCAAACTTGTCATTGGATTGTTGCACCTGTTGTATCTTGTCCATGACTTTGGAAGGGGTCAGTTCTGCGGGTCTGCTAAACTCGATCCAAACAGGGGATTTCAAGCTGTCGTGTTGTATGGATAGTGTCAAGCGATCGTCTTCTTTGGGTTGACATTGTCGCTTGAGTGTGGTGAGCAAAGAATTCCACATCTCGGTGATGAACCCTTCTGCTTTCTCCAACGGTACGTCGGACTTGAAATCTTTAAACTTCACCGTGTAGGTGTAAGCCGTGGTTCTAAATTTTCTAGAGGAGCGCTTTTCCGTCTCTCGAATGTGATAGTACTTTTCAGGGTTGACTGGTGAACTTTGGTTTGGAGTAGACTCTCTCTGTCTGGTCGCAGACGTGGAAGGTGTTGGTTCAGGTTCGCTCATGTCTTCTATTTGAGCGAACACTTCTTTTCGTGTGTGAGGCGATACGTCACTTCGCTGCCTCTTACGTTCTTCTTCTCTCTCACTGAAATCGTGCGATCGTTTCATCTCTATTGCTGATTCAGAAATGATTTAACCAAGTTCATTCTTTCCATATATACCCTCTCTACCTCTCGTTGTGACAATGACTTGGTATATTTCACAAGGCAAGTGAAAGCCAAGCATATAGGAACCCAACGACAGCGTTGCGTCTTAAACACCTCATGCATCTTGACGACCCTTCGATTCAAACCCTACCACGAAAGAAAATAGTTGCAAGAAAAATAAAACAGACAGTTGGTGTCTTCAAGAGAGCTAGAGACGGCACTGTGTCACTGGAACACGTACGTACGTACTCCAGAAAACTACGCTACTCGACAACGTGAGTGTGCTTGTCAAAATGTTTGAATAAGATTAAAAATGTTTGTCAGATTCAAAACGCGAACCAGTACTGTGTCCGTTTAATATTTGATGTGGCAAGAAGAAATGGTACAATACGCAACAAAGGGTTTGTACGTTTACACTCCAATCTGTCTGTACTGCAATGGTAACAGCGCTCTTGCGTTGGCATTATTTTGCCACATTACCTTTTAAATAAAACAATGCATCACTCATCATAAACGATTTCATTGGCTATACTTATTTTCTTACCGCTTTCGCTTCGAATTGACTTCAGTACCTTTTCGCACAGCGACAAGATCGGACGTGTTTTTTTATTCTGCGTCTGGTCGCTACACTACTTGCCCTGAATTTACAACCAAACAATGTGTAACACATTGTAATTGACTTCATTGGCTAACCGATATTTTACACTTCTGTCTCTGTTGATGTGAGTGTGCTTGTCAAAATGTTTGAGTAAGATTAAAAATGTTTGTCAGTTTCAAAACGCGAACCAGTACTGTGGCCGTTTAATATTTGACGTGGCAAGAAGAAATGGTACAATACGCAACAAAGGGTTTGTATGTTTACACTCCAATCTGTATGCACTGCAATGGTAATAGCACACTTGCGTTGGTATTATTTTGCCACACTACCTTTAATAAAACCCCAATGCATCACTCATCATAAACGATTTCATTGGCTATACTTATTTTCTTACCGCTTTCGCTTCGAATTGACTTCAGTACCTTTTCGCACAGCGACAAGATCGGACGTGTTTTTTTATTCTGCGGCTGGTCGCTACTCTACTTGCCCTGAATTTACAATCAAACAATGTGTTACACATTGTAAGTGACTTCATTGGTCAGTCGATATTTTCCACCGCCTTAGCTTCAAATTGGTTTCACTTGTTATTCGCACCGTGAGATGATCAGACACGTTTTTCTGTACCTGACCATTAGTCACTTCACAAACAATAAAACTAAAACACAAATGATCACGCCATGAGCGGCTCATGGAAATTATGTTAGTCATGTTACGAAATATAGCACGACTTGTTTGGATGTATTTTTCTGTGGTCACTCTTTAATTACATGCGTCTTCAGTTCACTCTTGTGATATTTTTTGTAAAGGGTGTATTTTTTCTATGGATGTGATTGTGTTATGTTCTATGTTCTTTTATGTTTTCAGTGATTTTACTTTATATCTATAATTTAATTTAGATGTATAGACTATGTAGTCTGAAATAAAGAATTCTTATCTTATCTTATGTAAATGGAATGAGTGTTTCTTTGAAACTTTCATAAGGAAAATGTGCCATAAAAACAAACGTACGTGTCGTCATATTTTTAAAGTAGGAATACATGATCTCTCTCTCTCTCTCTCTCATTGTAGTTTTGATTTATACCCTAATGGAATATGTTCCCGTTTGAAGATACCTCTCCAAAATTGTGATCAGTAGTCACCATAATTACGTGAACTGTTCGTCATGTCATTTTTTTCAAAAATTTACACTCTAAAAAATTGTAGAACGATTTTTTTTCTTCCATCAGTAAATCTTTGTATGAAATAAAAGCTTGAGTTTGCACAATTCTGGTATCTTAACTTTATCCGGTTTTGGAACTGCAATATGTCACGCAATTTTTTTCTTTTAACGTTAGATTTACAGTTTTTCAGAAAAAAAGACAATCACACGGCTTTTTTAAGAATGAAACAAATGACATTGCACTGTATAACCCTGCCTATGGTTAACTCTGAATTCTAAAGTCAAAACATGGGTTCAGGAAAAAATGTAAGAATGTTCGTCCTATATTCTCTCAGATTACACTGAGTTTCATTCTTAAAAAAGCCGTGTGATTGTCTTTTTTCTGAAAAACTGTAAATCTAACGTTAAAAGAAAAAAATTGCGTGACATATTGCAGTTCCAAAACCGGATAAAGTTAAGATACCAGAATTGTGCAAACTCAAGCTTTTATTTCATACAAAGATTTACTGATGGAAGAAAAAAAATCGTTCTACAAGTGAAACCAATTTGAAGCTAAGGCGGTGGAAAATATCGACTGACCAATGAAGTCACTTACAATGTGTAACACATTGTTTGATTGTAAATTCAGGGCAAGTAGAGTAGCGACCAGCCGCAGAATAAAAAAACACGTCCGATCTTGTCGCTGTGCGAAAAGGTACTGAAGTCAATTCGAAGCGAAAGCGGTAAGAAAATAAGTATAGCCAATGAAATCGTTTATGATGAGTGATGCATTGGGGTTTTATTAAAGGTAGTGTGGCAAAATAATACCAACGCAAGTGTGCTATTACCATTGCAGTGCAGACAGATTGGAGTGTAAACATACAAACCCTTTGTTGCGTATTGTACCATTTCTTCTTGCCACGTCAAATATTAAACGGCCACAGTACTGGTTCGCGTTTTGAAACTGACAAACATTTTTAATCTTACTCAAACATTTTGACAAGCACACTCACATCAATAGAGACAGAATTGTAAAATATCGGTTAGCCAGTGAAGTCACTTACAATGTGTAACACATTGTTTGGTTGTAAATTCAGGGCTTGTTGACAGTAGTGTAGCGACCAGCCGCAGAATAAAAAAAAACACGTCCGATCTTGTCGCTGTGCAAAAACGTACTGAAGTCAATTCGAAGCGAAAGCGGTAAGAAAATCCAATGAAATCGTTTATGATGAGTGATGCATTGGGGTTTTTTTTAAGGTAGTGTGGCAAAATAATGCCAACGCAAGAGCGCTGTTACCATTGCAGTACAGACAGATTGGAGTGTAAACATACAAACCCTTTGTTGCGTATTGTACCATTTCTTCTTGCCACATCAAATATTAAACGGCCACAGTACTGGTTCGCGTTTTGAAACTAACAAACATTTTTAATCTTACTCAAACATTTTGACAAGCACACTCACATCAACAGAGACAGAAGTGTAAAATATCGGTTAGCCAATGAAGTCAATTACAATGTGTAACACATTGTTTGGTTGTAAATTCAGGGCAAGTAGTGTAGCGACCAGACGCAGAATAAAAAAACACGTCCGATCTTGTCGCTGTGCGAAAAGGTACTGAAGTCAATTCGAAGCGAAAGCGGTAAGAAAATAAGTATAGCCAATGAAATCGTTTATGATGAGTGATGCATTGTTTTATTTAAAAGGTAGTGTGGCAAAATAATGCCA
The DNA here is from genome assembly GCA_028554795.2 of Sinohyriopsis cumingii. Classification (NCBI taxonomy): domain Eukaryota; kingdom Metazoa; phylum Mollusca; class Bivalvia; order Unionida; family Unionidae; genus Sinohyriopsis; species Sinohyriopsis cumingii. The sequence goes on from CM068835.1 coordinate 11,679,530, forward strand.
ACGCAAGAGCGCTGTTACCATTGCAGTACAGACAGATTGGAGTGTAAACGTACAAACCCTTTGTTGCGTATTGTACCATTTCTTCTTGCCACATCAAATATTAAACGGACACAGTACTGGTTCGCGTTTTGAAACTGACAAACATTTTTAATCTTATTCAAACATTTTGACAAGCACACTCACGTTGTCGAGTAGCGTAGTTTTCTGGAGTACGTACGTACGTGTTCCAGTGACACAGTGCCGTCTCTAGCTCTCTTGAAGACACCAACTGTCTGTTTTATTTTTCTTGCAACTATTTTCTTTCGTGGTAGGGTTTGAATCGAAGGGTCGTCAAGATGCATGAGGTGTTTAAGACGCAACGCTGTCGTTGGGTTCCTATATGCTTGGCTTTCACTTGCCTTGTGAAATATACCAAGTCATTGTCACAACGAGAGGTAGAGAGGGTATATATGGAAAGAATGAACTTGGTTAAATCATTTCTGAATCAGCAATCGAGATGAAACGATCGCACGATTTCAGTGAGAGAGAAGAAGAACGTAAGAGGCAGCGAAGTGACGTATCGCCTCACACACGAAAAGAAGTGTTCGCTCAAATAGAAGACATGAGCGAACCTGAACCAACACCTTCCACGTCTGCGACCAGACAGAGACAGTCTACTCCAAACCAAAGTTCACCAGTCAACCCTGAAAAGTACTATCACATTCGAGAGACGGAAAAGCGCTCCTCTAGAAACTTTAGAACCACGGCTTACACCTACACGGTGAAGTTTAAAGATTTCAAGTCCGACGTACCGTTGGAGAAAGCAGAAGGGTTCATCACCGAGATGTGGGATTCTTTGCTCACCACACTCAAGCGACAATGTCAACCCAAAGAAGACGATCGCTTGACACTATCCATACAACACGACAGCTTGAAATCCCCTGTTTGGATCGAGTTTAGCAGACCCGCAGAACTGACCCCTTCCAAAGTCATGGACAAGATACAACAGGTGCAACAATCCAATGACAAGTTTGACATCACCGGTGGTAAAGCCACACTGAAAATGGCTCACGTTTCTCTTCCTCAAGGGACAGGACGCAAAAAGGTCTTATTGGTGGACGACCTTCGCAACACCAAAACAAGTCTCGTCCGAATTAACAACCCTCATGACCAGATGTGTTTAGCCCGTGCCATCGTGGTGGGACGAACCTATGCCAACAAGAACGACACGGTAGAATGGAAAAGAACCTGGAAAACTATTCAACAATCCGACCGAGCCAAACAACGAAATGATGCAGAACACCTGTTACAACAAGCCGGACTGTCCAAAGACACACCCTGTGGCATTCCTGAGATGCAAAAATTGCAAGATGCCCTAGCTCCACGCTACACCTTGAAAGTGCACCCTCAAGAAATGCGCGGGCCTCTGTTGTTTCGAGGCCAACATTTTAAGGACGGAAAATACATTCACCTTTATCATCACGATGAACATTTCGATACCATTACCAGTATCACTGGATTCATGGGATATGTTTATTATTGTGAGAAATGTGACTATGGTTATAATAATCGAGAGCAACACAAACATTGTGGATGGAAATGCTCAGGATGTTTGGCCTCTCAACCCTGTCTGAGCGAAGAACCAGTGCCTTGTTCAACTTGTCTGCGCACGTTTGTCAGCCCTACCTGTTACCAACAACATTTGAAGACGCAAGGTTCACAGAAGAAATGCGCTTGTCAACTGCTGAGATTGTGCCCCGCGTGTGGACAAGGCATACGTACCAATAGTGTCAAGGCACACGTATGTTCAGGAAAGAAAAAATGTCACATTTGTCACCACATCGTGGACTTGGAATACCAATGTTACGTGCAAAAATACCAACCCCCACCAGAGAAAGAGGACGGTCACAAGAAGAAAGGCAATTTCATCTTTTTCGATTTCGAATGCATGCAAGAGACTGGCATTCACATTCCTAATTTCTGCGTGGCTCATCGAGCGTGCGAGAAGTGTATTCAAGAACCTATCTTCAGTTATTGCCCTCACTGCAGCAAAATTCCTGGAGGGCGTGAAAAAATCTTTCGAGGACCAAAGACGCTAGACGATTTTGCCAAATGGGTCTTAGACCCCATCGACAAGACATGGAGCAAAGAGGACATCGAACGTTACCGAGATTGTCATCGCCATGCCACAGTGATGGCTCACAATTTCTCCGGATACGATGGACAGTTTCTTTTGAGGTACTATACGGAACATGGCACCGAACGTCCTAAAGTCACTTTGAACGGAGCCAAAATCATTTTCATGCAAGTGGGACAAGTGCAGTTTAAAGATTCGATGAGTTACTTGGCCATGCCTTTGAGTCGAATGCCTAAAACGTTTGGAATGACAGAAATGGCTAAAGGGTACTTTCCACACTTTTTCAATACGGAAGCCAATCAACATGCCGTTCTACCCCATTTTCCTGAGGCTCACTATTACGACCCCGACAACATGCGTACCGAACAACGAGAAGATTTCTACGCTTGGTACCAGGCTCATGCCTCTGACCCCTTCGACTTTCAGGAAGAAATGTTAAAGTATTGTCGTTCCGACGTGGACATTTTACGACGTTGCTGTGGAAAATTTCGAGAACTGTTCATGGAACACGGAGGGGTCGATCCTTTGAAAGAAGCTTGCACCATTGCCAAAGCGTGTTCCTTAGTGTACCGCCAACGATTCATGCCTCAAAAGACCGTGGCTGTCATCAGTCCTCAAACGACCAACTATGTCAAGCGTCAATACTCGGTCAAAGCCATACGCTGGTTACATTACTTGTGCGACAAGGAAGGCAAATGGATTCAGCATGTCCGCAACGGAGGAGGCCAAAGGACCATCGGAACGTATTCGGTCGATGGCTGGGACTTAAAAAACCCCAAGATCGTGTATGAGTTTAACGGTTGCTTATTTCACGGATGTCCCGTCTGCTACCCTGACCGTGACACTAAAAATCAGTTTTTACAACGGACCATGGAAGACCTGTACCAGGACACTTGTCAGCGACGCTTGAAGTTAGAACAGCAAGGATACCAAGTGGTGGAAATGTGGGAACACGAATACGATCACCGTTTGAAAATCGATCCCGAGTTTAAACGTGTCGTGGAAAGTTACCAGTTCATGGACCCGTCGAACCCGAGGGATAGTTTGTACGGAGGAAGGACCAATGCCACCTGTTTGCTGTACCAAGCCGACGAAGAGAAAGGAGAAGAAATCAAATACTTGGATGTGTGTTCGCTGTATCCCTACGTGTGCAAATATTGTCGCTTTCCTACAGGGCACCCGCGATTGCTGACGGAACACATCGACCTGGTCAACATTCGACAATACGAAGGCTTGATCAAGTGCAAAGTTTTGCCTCCCACGAACCTATACCATCCCGTCTTACCTCACCATTGTCAAGGCAAACTGATGTTTCCCTTGTCCCGTACTTGTGCCGAAACGTGCAACCAAGATCAGCCTTGTCAGCACACCCAGGAAGAACGGGCCTTGACGGGAACCTGGGTCAGCGTAGAATTGTTCAAAGCTATGGACATGGGATACCAACTGTTAGAAGTGTGCGAAATTTGCCACTTTCCCAAGACACAACAATACCACAAGGGTGACCCTACTCAGAAAGGCATTTTCGCAGACTACGTGGATGCCTTTTTGAAACTGAAGCAAGAAGCCAGCGGCTATCCTTCCTGGTGTCACACTCCCGAAGACCAAATAAAATTCAAAGAGAAATACCGGGAACAAGAAGGCATCACTTTAGACCACATCGAGAAAAACGAAGGCAGGCGGTCGTTTGCCAAAGTGATGTTAAATTGCTTGTGGGGTAAAATGGCACAACGACCGTGTTTACCCAAGACGGAATATTTGACAGAACCTTCCCGCTACTTCCAGATGATTCACGACAAAACCAAATACATGAAACACGTGGACGTCGTTCGAGAGAATTTGATCTTGGTCAATTACGAAGAAGATCTGGACTTTGTACAAGACGACCCTTTTGGAAATGTCATCATTGCGGCTTACGTGACAGCTCATGCTCGCTTAAAATTGTACGAAGCTTTAGAACTGTTAGGGGATCGCGTCCTGTACTTTGACACGGACAGTTGCATCTACATCGATCGACCGGGTCAGCAACACCCTAACATCGAAGGAGACCGTTTAGGAGCCTGGACAGACGAACATCCTGACGACAAGATTCTAAGTTTCGTGAGTGGCGGTCCTAAAAATTACGGCTACGAATACCGGGACCCACAAGGAGAAGTGCACACAAAGTGTAAAGTGAAAGGATTGACTCTGAATTATCGTACCAGTCGTGTGGTCAACTTTGGCGTATTGAAAGAAGCATTGCAGTCTGGAGAGGATGCAAACTTTAAAGTGACCACCTACCAGCCGAACAAGATTGTACGTTTACCCACTCACCACATCGTCAGTCGACCTTTGGAAAAAGTCTATCAAATCGTGTACCAGAAGCGAGTGCGACTTCCCAACCACTTTATTTTGCCGTACGGTCACATCAATACTGGTCAGCATATAAAAAAGGACAACGTCCAAGACCAACAGTTCATTGTCACTACTAAGACCAATTGAGAAAAAATGAATCCCTTCAAACAGCAAGTATAGAGCGTAAGACTCAAGTCCAACGAGAAACTCAGGTGTGATTCTTGCCTCACTATCACATCATTAATGCAGTAACACATCTTAGTTATTTATGTACTAACGCCATGACAAACTACGTGCAGCTAGTGAAACTTCCAGACCACAAAACTTTACCTTATGGACATACTGATATCACCCAGTATAAAAAGGGACGACTTCCAAGAACGACACTTCATTGCGAGGACAAGCAACGAGAAAGATGAATCACTCTACGCAGATGAAAAAAGAGAAGGAACAAATATCACTGACCTCTTTCACTACCATACCGTCACAGCAAAGTGCGTCCAAGAAGGGAAAGGATTCAGTAGACCTACAGGAGTATTTTAGCATCCAAATGACTCAGACAGCGACCTCAAGAAAATTTAGAACGACAACTTACACCTACACGGTGAAATTTAGAGACTTCGCGTCTGACATTTCAGCCGAGGAAGTAGCAGGTTTCATTACGGACCTACTTGACTCACTGTTAGAGGAACTCAAATGTCATTGCCAAGTCAAAGATCGAGGTCGTTTGAGCCTATCTATGTATCGCGACAGTTTGAACTCACCTGTATGTCTCGGATTTAGCACACCTGCAGAAATAACTTCGTCCAAACTTTTTAGGGCTATTGAAGACGTGCAGTCGATGAGAGGAAAATTTGACATCAACGAAGGAAAAGTAACCATTCATATGGTATACATTGTACCTCCATGGGAAGAAGACGATGACTGCACTTGATCTGCTTACTGATAAGTGTACCTAGCACGATGGATATAACAGCCGATTTATGAATGAAACGGATTAAGTGATGGGAAATATCTACGCTGGGACACAAGTGCTAGCTGATCAGATTTTTAACAACGTGTGAGACGAATAGAGAGAGAGAGAAACATGAACTTTGTCCTATTTGATTGCATGTTACTTGTTTTGTGTTAGCTTTTTCTTATAAATGAACATTAAATGTAAACAGGTTTACTAGAGCCAAGAACTAAATAACTAGCAAATAGGTTTGTTTGATGTAGAAATGTTTATGTATTAAATGGATAGTGCTTAGACCAAAGCACAGGCCAGAGAGCCCATGTATATACTTGAATAAATGTTTTGAACCCATACAATAGACTTTTCTTTTTTGAGCCATTATTCTCTCTGTGAGGTTTGTTTTAGAACATTTCTGTCGTCTTTTCTGTGTGTTTAAATGTGTATTTGTATGTTTGTCCCTATCTACCCTTTGTCCTTACAAATACATTAAAATCCCTATAAAATGTTTTGACCCTATAAACCTCATGACGTCACCCAAAGTTCAATTCCCATTGACATCCAGGTGACATTCCCATGTTCAATTTCCATTTACGACAAAGTGCAAACCCCATATTTTAACGTTAAAGTCCCATTGACGTTAAAGTACTGGTCCTGTTCAATTTCCATGTTCAATTCCCCTTGACGCTCTACAGTTCCATCCATGTTAAAATTTCCCATGTTAAATTCCCCTTGACGCCAGAGTGAATCGACTGTTTTTGCATGGTAAGTCCACTTGACGCTAGGGTGACCCCATATACTACTCACATTGACTGTCATGCAGGAACCCTTGATCAATATGATGAATTCTGGCAAGGATGCTGCCGGTTATTAACAGCAAGAAGATGCCCCTATGTTTGTCGCAGGATTGTATATTGCCTTTCCGCTTGTAAAAGTGAAGCCTGGGTGATCCTTATACGCCTGGGGCACAGTTCCCAGAGTCCACATTTGCTGGGAGAGTTCAGACAGCTCAATGCCATTTTCTTATCTCCAGCTTTTCAGAATTCCTCCGAGTGCTTTGCCATTTGACAGTAGGTTAATTGCTTTCACGTTTCAGTCGGTGTTGGATGATCAGCAAGTGATTGATTTCCACTTACTGCAGTCGTTCAATATCCTCATCACTGATAGATGAATGTTGGTCGAGGATGTTGCTGAAGTATTCTGTCCATCTTTGAAGCATTTTTTTGACAGGGAGTAGTGTGACTCTGTTAGCACTCAGTATTAGATATATTCCTGATGACTGTGACCGTAAATTCTCTTCAAAGTATCATAGATGTTCTTCATTCCTGTCTACGTAGATCTGAATTTCATCTGCCATATTGCTGAGCGATGAGTCGTTGAGTTTGCATTAGACAGTCCCCTTGATGTTATTGAAAGATGTCTTCTTGGGTGATGTAGCAGATGATTCTCATTCAGAAATGTATGTATGGCCGCATCGTTAGAAGTGTAGTGGGGGCATTTCTTCTATCATTCTCAACCAGACAGCTTCAATAATAGTAACAAAGAAATGACTGACGACGAGATTTTGACACAAGCCGCAGCACGTTTCTTGGGCTGAGACAAAATATAGATATACAGAATTGTACAAGTTGTTGTTGTTGTTGCTTTGGGTTTAACACCATTTCTCAGCGCAAGATAGGCTATAGATGGCGGCCAGTAAAACTGGTGGAGGAAGAACCAGAGGAAAAAAAACTTTAGTAAAAACGACCACGAGAAGCTAATGGCAGCTTTCTGACATGCCCACACTGGTCGACCTCGAGACTCGAATCCACGTGGACAGAGGTGAGAGCTTTTTCAGCCATTCGGGACCCCAATCGTTAAAATATATACTATTTAATAACGTCAAAAAAATGCAATTTCTCAAAAGGTCTAAATGTTTCCAATAGGAATGAAAATGTATGAATTTTGAAAAGGATGTAATGTCATTACTTTATATACCCGAGTATAGGTCCAATTCAAACGCAAAAGTATAAGCCCATACATGGTGTCGCATAATAATCCGGCAGATCAAAATCTATGCGGTTTGTAAGTATTAATAAGTAGCAAATAGCAAAGACCTAGATTGTTATACGATAGTGTATACGATCTTTGTTGTTTGCAGTTGGATCGGACAACACCTGAGTGTATGTGGTAAATTAAAGTTTTCCTTTTAAACAATGCGAGCATTATTGTATCCGTTTTACTACATTGAATCGGTTCGCCTAAAAATATCTGGTTTACTATTTATAGCATCTTTGGATATACCGTTTCCATCCTTTGGTAATAAGACAAACTACCGCCGTCTTCAAGGGTCAGAGACAAAGTGAACACAGTTCTAAATTTAACTGTATATTGTCCAATTAACTTTCTGCAATTAGCATAGAAATATGCCGGTATATGTGCCCTATCAAGTTTTCAGATTGTGAAATCCTTCTTGGTGGGTGGAAAATTTACAAATAAATAAATACAGTGTCGTAACTATCGTGATAGCAGGTATAGCCCTGCTGTGGGGCCCGGCCGTCTGGAGGAAAAATAATAAGTGACAATAAGGGAAACGGGGACCGGTACAAAAAGTTTGTAGCAGCAGAGAGACTGAGCCCACCAACTATTTCGTTTCAACAGAACCCCTATCGAAAACATTTTTGATAGAAGATCTTATTTCACAAAATAAAACCTCTATTCAGAAAACTATGATAAATAACTCTTCTCTGATGACTAGATGAGTTATTTCATGAAAAATAACTCACTATAAAAATGTTTCTTGACTGGGGTTTGGTCGACGAAACACTTGGTGGCTCAGTCTCTCTGCTGCTAGCTATGTAAATATTTTAGGATTTCTGTTGTGAATTAAAAATTTAAGTTAACAATAATGGCCAACATTGGAGAAGCACATTCTGCTAGACTGGCTCGAGAGCGACTAGAAGCAATAAAAAAATTTCTTCCTGTTCGTGATAGTGTCAGAGAAAAATTACAAGCACGGCAGCAAGCACAAGTTGAATTTGCAACAGGTACAGAAGAATTATTTAAACCCGTTACAACAGCTACTGAGAAGGCTGCGGCGGTCACCAAAGAAGCTTTATTGGGAGATGAAAAGGGTATTCTTCCAGTGTTAAAACAAACCGCTGAGCAAACTGAAAAGATTGCTAGAAGAACCAAACAAACAAAAAAGATTTTACGAGATCTTCCAACTGATATAGCTGCAGCTCAACCTCCACCCGTCGGTGAAGAAATACTTGAAGGTATTGGGCAAATTCGTACTGAACTCGCGTCCAAACCAATAAACGAAAATGTTGCAATGATTAAAATATTTAGAGAAGGGTTTGTCGAAGATATTAGAAATACTACAAGAGAAGAATTGCCCAGAAAAATATTAATTGGTATGTTTAATAAATCTAGTATCTTAAAACCCGGTTTTGAAAACGTGAATGATGATAATTTTATTAAATGGATATATCGTATATATAAAAACAAAAAACAAGCCAGAGACGATGATTTAGAATACAGAGGTCTCTTTGAAGAAGTAAAAAGAGTTTATAACGAACAGGTAAAACAACTAGAATCCTCCCAGCAGAAACCTTCTATACCTTTACTACAACAACGGCGGAGGATAATAGATACTGACCTAGTCCCGTTAAGTGAATATGAGGTTGCATCTGAACAAAGTCCACGTCGTCAAAAATCCGAGCCAACTAGGTCGCCGATAATTGGTTTAACAACATCTCCTGAAAGTTTACCGCAAGATGTTTTAGCCCCAAGAATTGTAGGACAACAACCAAGAACCGGATCTGGTCTAGCTGTTTGCCCTGATAATATCATCAATGATGTATCACGGCTAGAAGTTCTCATCGGAGGAAAACGAGCTGGAAATAACTCACCAGAAATAATTAATGAAGCAGCTGATATCTGTCAGCGATTATTTCAAGGCGGTATCATGGATACTCACATCTATCGTGAACTCATTGATGAACTCATCGACGATTAGAGAAATAACAATTAAATAAAATGATTATACACAACTCTCATCGCAGACCAATCATGGTCAGAGTAGTAAATTCACGAGTGCCAGTATACAGGATGACTTACGGAGACGGATTCGGCGATGTTGTTCAGGGTTTGTTCGCAAGGATGGCATCTAAAGCAATACCGATCGCAAAACAATTATCGATGAAAGCCATTGATGTTATTAAAGATAAAGCTATTGGCGCTGCTGGTAGCGCTGCCGGTAAAGCATTCACGACAGTCAAGGATAGACTAGCACGACTGATACGCAGAAAACCTCCGCCGGTAAATTTATCAGCCACCGCAGACATGCCAGCAAATGTCAGCAAAGTAATAGATGAAGCCGCAAATCAAAAGCTAGCCGCGCTAGTCAACGAAATTCCTGAACAAATAAACACAAGTTTGGTCGCGGGGAGTGGTCTTCGTTTTAGACGATAACTTTTACAATAAAATGTTCAAACGTCAATCCGACACAGCATTCGACATAGACGAACCGGTTCTCAAAAATGAATCAGTGCGTGACTATCAGTATTATTCCTATGATGCACGAGAACCAAACAGACGAGGACGAATTGAACTTCAGGTTCAGGATACCAGTAGATATTTTCTGCCTGCTGAAGCGTTTATTGAAGTAGAAGGTGAAATTAAAAAAACCGATAACACAGACTACGCGGGTGCGTTTAAAATCGGTTTTGTCAATAACGGAATTATGGCCTTGTTTGATAGTGCTACCTACATGATTGATGGAAAAAATATTGAATCAATTCAGAAGGATGTCGATGTTGCTACAACAATAATTGGTTTGGCAAGATATTCTGATGATTATACAAGATCAGCTGGTCCATCAATGATGTTTGCCAAGGACACTTCTAATCATCCTAACGATGATCAGTACAATATTAGACGACCAAGAAATAATGCCAATAACGCTGACGCTGATGTGGCGCCGGTGGTTCATGGTGCTAATGCAAATTTTAATTTGGGTTTCGCCGCGCGTAAATTAATGTTGAGCGGAGATAGTAGAAAATTTTCTTGTGCGATTCCGCTGTCTCATATCTTTGGATTTTGCCGGGAGGTCAGAAAGGTAATTTTTGGAGCAAAACATACAGTCGTGCTTGTTAGAAAAGCCGACGACAATGATGCGCTATGGCGAGAAGCTGGTGGCGGTGCTGGTGACGCTGGTAAGGTATTAATAACAAAACTATCACTGTGGATGCCGGTAATGACTCCTGCACTTACTGCCGAACAGCGACTGCTTTCTTTTATGGATCAAGGTGGTAAAACGCTGCTATCGTGGCTTACAACAAAAACAGATAGTATTCAAAGTACCATCAATGGTTTATTTACCTGGCATATAGCATCACAGCAGGCAGTTGCAGCGCCGCGACATATTTTCATTGCTCTTCAGAGTGTTGCACGATTAAACGATCAAACACATTCGCATATATTTGATCAACTTGGTATCACTGACGTTTCTCTGAGAATAAACGGACATCAGGAACCATCCGAGAACATAATGCTAAATTTTGGTAATAATCATGTTGCACGTGCATATCAACGATTGACGAAATATCTAGCGCGCGATCTAAATATCGATACTGGTTTGCAAATATCGCAGTTGGATTTTACATCTCATTATCCAATCTATTACTTCTCGCTGGAGCATCTTGATCTAACCAGACAGTCTGTCGTTGATATTCACTTTCGGGCTACCGTAAATAGAGGAGCTATAGCTAATTACAGAGCCGTCGCGGTCATACTTTCCGATAAAGCAATGTTACTTGAAGGTGCTGGCGGCCGAATGATACTCGTTGATGCACCAGTGGAAAATATGTAGTTTTTAAAAACATGTCAATTAGATCAATCTCGTATTAAATAAAATGTCATACAATCATGTTAATGTCACTCTGACTCCTGGTCAGGCGAAGAAATTACAATCGAAGAACGCGAGCATATGTGGGGTAACAATAACACTGAAACACGATCAAATAACGGGTGGTCCAAACAAACTGTCACTAACTAAAACTCAGCTAAACCATTTCAATAAAGCGAAACAATCAGCGACTGGAGTTCGACTTGATCTTTCTCCGGCTGCGGTCAAAGATATGGTTAAAAAAGGAGGTATATTTCCTCTTCTCGCCGCGATACCAGCACTGATAGCTGCTGCTGCTCCATCAGTCGCAAAAGCTGCAGCACTTGGTGCAGTTGGAACCGCTGCTGGAATGGCACTAAAGAAAGCCACTGGGCGAGGATACAAAAAAAGGGATCCGGTCTCAGACTACCGGGAACTCCGGCGTCATGGTATCCAAAAAAGTTCTAAGTGTTTTGAAAAACGCTAGCGTTTTTACTCCGATGTCAAATTTTGATTTGCTTGATGCTGTTAAACAATTATGTATAAAGAATTTCAGAGGTGTATTTATGCGAGATGAATTACCAGCACGACCGAATAATCCAGAAACAGGAATTATTAATCTCGACAACAAGGAAGGTCCTGGAACTCACTGGGTTGCTTACGCGATCGATCCACGTGGAATTATCTATTTTGACTCGTACGGGCTAGCACCGCCAGTTGAGCTTTTCAAGTACGTCCAAAGATTTTCCAACATTCCAGTTTGGCAGTCAACGTTACCAACACAAACACTGATTGATCCTCCCATTTGTGGTCAGGAGGTTTTAAACGTTCTTGACGCGATAACAAAACACCCAAAAACGCCTCCGCACAAAGTCGTGCATGAATACACCACAGATGTGATTTCCAAATTTAAACAACCCCATAACTAATAATGGTTGATATTTACGGAAGATCAAGCAGAACAAAGGAAGAAAAAAGATATCGATTTATCAAAGTATGCGACCAAAGATGAAATTGATGATCTTTTAAATCTGACCGGGATAGACCCAGATGAGGTTGTTATTTTTCAGGACAGGCACGGCAAACTAAAAACCAGTAACATTAAGTGGAATGACATAATTCGCAGGGTTATTGGAGCTGTCACGGACAACATAGTTGTATTCACTGACAGCGGCAGAATCAGAGATTCGTTTATATCAATCGCGGCACTTCGAGATGATGCACGAAAAGCCGCAGAGGAACGTGTAGCGAAGACCGGTGATACAATGACAGGTGAACTCAGCATGAACGGAAATAAAATAACCGTTCTAAAAGATCCGGAAGGTCCCGAAGATGCCGCAAACAAAAAATATGTAGACACCATTGACGGTAAACTAACCACGTTGCGGGCAGATTATGATGATCACATAAAAGCGTTTACAAATCTCCGTAGAAACTTTAGAAAAGCTGATGAGTCCATTGATAAGTTCTTTGGAGCTCCTCCAGTCATCGACATGAAACTTTCTGAAATCAAGACCGACATTGGCACGATCAAACAAACACAGCAGGATATCGCATTGGGAATTCCTGAGATCGTTAACAAAACCAGTCTGATTAAAGTCCCCACTGGAGTTACCCCCGGACATTTTACCAATATAGTATATACGGTATCATCGGGATTCGCAACATGGTCCCGACAAAATAATTCACTCAAATACACAGCAACAGCTACTGGTGTGTATAGACTGTCTGTGTTTTCCGCCGCTAAATTTGAAATCTTCACAACGTTTCCATGGCGTCATTCCACCGACAGGTTTTCCGGGGTTGTAACTGTAATACTAAACAGCGGGACCGAAGAAATATTTATACTGGAAGCCGCAGACAGGAAATTAACCGCAACATCTTACTGGTGGTGTTTGGAATTCGTCGCAGAAACGCCTCAATTGGTTACCGCGTAAATTAATAAAATGGCATCAACGACAACACTGTCATTAGACGCTCAGCAATATAGATACGATCAGGTACGCGAATGGCAGTCAACGCTAAAAACCACTATTGACAAATGCGCAACAAAAATAAAAAAGAATACAAACGGCGTGTAACCGTGCTAGACACAATAGTGTATTCGGTATCCTCGGTAGTTGCATCCACGGGTGTGTTATTTTCAGCGCTGACACCAGTGACAACTGCAATCGCGATTGCAATCACAATTTCAGTATCAACGACGATTGCAGGAGTTGCTAATATAATTGCAAAAAAAATATCCTCGTGCGCGATAACAAAATTACACGAATATGAAAAGTTAAACAACGCGGCCACAAGCACCTACTCGAAATTGTACTCGTTGATATCATCCAGCCTTGACGATACAGTTATATCCGATTCTGAATTCACGCTGATGTCTAGCATATACAACGATTACGAGCGCACAAGGAATTTTAATTTGAAAACGATGAAGATAAATAATGACGGAGATACTTCAAGAGATAGCCACGAATACAGCTCCGGTAAAAACATCAATGATAACAATATCTTCGACACAGCCAGAGTTTAATATTGATTTTCCAACTGCAATTCCAGTAAAAGAAATCGCGTTGGCACAATTACGAGTGTATCACAGTTGGCCCAACATCAGGTCGACATCATTTCACGGACAATCGCCGAATAATTCATTTGTATTTTCATATCAGAATAAACCTGACGGCACACCAGATTGGAACGTCATTGCGTTACCCACTGGGAGTTATCAGATCGAGGAAATCAACAAAGAAATACAGCGTCAAATAAAACGTGTCACCGGAAAAGAATCAAAGATCAATGTATCAGCACACGAGCCAACGTTGTCCACGATCATCGAAATCACAACACCGGGTTACGCCGTAGACATTTATAACAGTTCAATAAGAACAGTATTAGGATGGCCTAAAAATCCACCACCGACACCACCGATACCGCCAGAACCAGCGAAGTCTGATTATATCACTGACGCGCAGTCATATCACGGAATTACACCGTTATACAAAGAATAACTGGATGTTCTAAAAAGTGTAGGGGCGGTTGGTAGCTGGCTTTCCCCCTCTAAAGATGGCAGCGATATTGAGTAGAATATTTTAAACCCAAGAAGACGGGAGGGGAAAGGTTTCACAATTATTGTTCGTCCAAGCGAAATTACTGAATTTTTTAAAATTATTAATGTGTCGCACCGAGCACAACTGGCGTATCTACGGCAACGCTTCCAAGAACATCTTTCCGATGTAACAGGTTCGCGTGAAGAAATTATTAAACGAATTGAGATATTAAATCAGATTGCCGCAGATGTGGAATAGTATAACCAGCGAATGATTCAGGTAGTAATTGACAGTAAACCCAGCGATAAACGAATATTTCTAAATAAGTACTCGCTGACCGAAGCTGAACTACCAAATTTTAAATTACCAGGATATGTTTCCCCGGTCATCTTACGAAAATACGTCACTGATATCGTCGATGATTACTTCGATGACATACTTGCACAATGGAAAAAACACTACCAGAACCCGCTATCTTAACACACAATAATCCCACAGCGAGCGATGGCAGACATATTTCTCCGGGCATCATAAATATCACTGATGTCGTCGCGGTCAATCTTGTATGTGATGTCATCGATGGCAGTTACAACATAGACACGACAACATCGAATCAAGCCCAGCTAGGGTTTATATTGTATTCATTTACTCCTAGAGAACCACCTGGATTTTTGATTGTGCAAGAACCAATCAATCCAGTATTTCTGCGGTGTCATAATCCGACGCTGACAAGGATGAATTTTAAAGTCACTGACCAACAGGGTAGACTTTTGGACCTACGTGGCGAGACGGTTAGTATTAATTTTGCTGGTAAAATCCTAAAGGATTTTCAATGGAAATTCAAAGAATTTCAGAAACGATTTCCATCTTAAGACTTTCAATTAATAATATCCTATCATGATAATGTCCAAAAAATCTTCGAATTACCACAAGTATGATGATGATGATGATGATGAAAATCTCTCTGACAGTTCTGACGCTAGCGTAGAAACACAAGGTGTTTCCGACGACAGTGATTTTGTTGTCAGTGATGAAGATGAAAATGTCTCTGACAGTGATTTTATTGGCAGTGACAACGACGACGATGATAGCACTGTCAGCGACATCACCATCAGCGACAGCACTGTCGTAATAAATTATATTAAATGATAAAAAAAAATATAGTATGTATCAGCACGTGAAATGTTCCATCGTTGACAAGCGTGCGCTTGAAGAATTCATCCGAAAAATATTTACCGGAAATCATTTACCGGGTTATGTTAAAATAATCATCGATAAGTACGGCAATGATGATTTTTTACTGACAGATTTTCAGCTGAAGCAATTCCGCGAAAACAATATCACGATGATTAATTGTGACGCAGGCCAAATCCTTAATTATGTTCACTCGTGCATTTCACGGGATCATCTCGATGAAATACTGCAGTAAAAATATCGAAGATATTTCCATCCTTTAGGATTTTTAAAAATGTCTTTGAAAATATTTTACTTTATACACATTTTTTTACCACTGACAATTTCGCTGATTTTCATAGGGTATTTGCTAGTAAAAACCAGAGAAACAGACCAAAGTCACAGATTCATAAGGGTATTTGCTAGTAAAAATCAAAGAAATTGTCCATTTTCCTCGATTTGATAGAGGTTTTGCTATGAAAACCAACGAAATCGGACAGTTGCATAATTTACACAGTAAAAAAAAATATTACTTTTTTTTTACTTTCGATTTCACTTCCAAGTAATGCAATCAAGGTGAGGTATTTACTTCCTCGTCAGTGACGAAGCTATCATTGACTTCAAAATTCTCTGGATTTTCATCCTTAACGCTGTCATCCTTGACGCTGTCAAGGGACATACAATGCTTTAATTTTCTGACCCGATTATTAATTATCTTCTTTGTTTCATACTCAGCTGCCAGTGCCAGCCTGATCTTTTCGATTGCACGAGACAGTGGAACAAATTCATTTATTTGTGTCTCCGCTACGCTGGCCAGTGATTTATACAAATTATTTTGAATCATCTTTATGAATCGATATTGAGCAGGAAGAATATAACGCCCTGCGCATTTAGCTTCGTATAATGATTCAAAATCTGACAGAATAGTTTCAACATTTAGTAATATTTTAAATCCTTGTTTTTCTAATTTTTTAATAGCATCAATCACATTATTGATATTTTCTCGATTCATATTTATATATATTTTTATATCTTTAAAATAAAAAAACATCACATCTCCTTGAGTTTCTAGCTTATCATATGATAGGCTACCAAACTCAGGAGGGAGCGGAAACACTACCCCCATATGAGCTCCTAAACTATCAAATAACAGTCTAGAAAGCCCAGAGGGTGTGTTTGCGAACGACGAGACAATCCCCATTTGTGAACCTCCTAGCTTACCATTTGATATGCTAGCAAGGCTCATATGGGGACAACACATAACACATAACTTATCCTAGTACTTAATTCTAACTTATCCTAGGGACGGCACAAACATATAGTATTTACAATATTTACAGTAGTAGCTATTTACAGCAGTAGAAGCTATTTACAGCAGTAGAAGCTATTTACAGCAGTTGTATTTTACAATTGTATATATAACTTATCGTAGGACGGTACACAAACATATAACTTAATTCTAACTTATCCTAGGAGGTACACAAACATATAACTGAATTCTAACTTATCCTAGGACGGTACACAAACATATTGACAACACAGACAGATGCGGGGTTATAATTCTACATCCAAGGAAGTTGCACCCCTACCCCCCAAAATCAATCCTGTTGGGGGCAAAAGATCACCCCTGACGGGTGATAACGGAGAAAGTTGTGCAACTTCGTTGGGTTTCGACCTCCCAACTATTATAAAAACCTTATAAATCGGGCCCGTCGACAGTATGTCCGTAACGAGGATTCGAACATGAAATTTGATAGCGCCGGGACGAAAGTCAAACGCGTTACCATTGTGCCACTTTCCAATCTGATAATACAGGGTTTAAAAAATATCATATACTGATCTACCTGTCGTGAAATTTATACAGGTAGGACTCGCTTACAGGTAAAAAAATACACCTTAAGATATTGTGCAGAAAATCGTCTGCTCGTTGTGTTACCTGTGAATGCGGAAGTGTTATAGCGTGCTGTCATCCTTGACGCTGTCAAGGTGACAACGGGGAAATAATTGTATCATTGACTTTCACACAGTCACTGCAGAGTTATCTCCATTGGAAAATTCTCGGATTACAGTAAATTACCTAACAATAACGAAATATAATTTTCTGATTATTATACTTTTTTGACAACGCGGATTTATTTATTTTTTCTGCGACTCTTCGTACTGAAGCTCTACAAATACCAAAATGCTTGCCAGCTGCATATGTCGATTGAAATATTATTTCTTCATTTGTATTTAAATTTATAGATACAACTTTCTTGGCGCATTTACTATAACTACCAGTATTACCAACCCTACAATTTTCACTCTGCGTCACAGCTCTTAAATTAGATAAATTATTATTAAGTTTATCTCCATCAATGTGATCAATTACAAAGCCGTCCTTGATCTCTCTGCGGAAACACTCAAACACAAACCTATGATTATAATATTTTTACCTCCAGCATTAAATCTGAGATAACCAGTATTATTAACATTACCAACTAGTTTTTTCAACCTGCTATTTCTAACTATTCCCTCCGAGATGCTTCATAATTCTTAATGGTTGGATGTCGAACAAATTCTTGGCTCATTTATATAATAATGTACTTGTCTAATTTATAATTTGTCTGAAAACCTAGTTATATAATCACTTTCGGATTTTAGCGCGTTTCCGTTATTTTTTTTATTGTAATATCGCTTGAGTTCACGGTATCGTTTCCCCCCGCATCCCGCACATAATTGTGTTTTACCCCTGACACCAATGCCACATCGCAGGCAGGGAATAGGTCCTGTGCTTCCTCGTTTGACGCTCTGTATGTGTTCACCGCAGAATTCCTTTCTGCAGGACTTACCACAAACTGTTACGGATCCAACTTTTAACCACTTGCAGTTGTTCATTTGTATATATATAATATTTCGTATTTAAATATTTGTCTTAAATATAATATGACAGTGTTTTCGAAATTATCCGCAGTTGGCGCTGGGAGATTCGATCTTGACAGGTTAAAAAGGAATCCACGACGACGGCATCTAACTGATCTGTTTAATATTATCAACGAGGGTAAAAAAGAATTCCGCGACGACGGTGCATCTCATGTATGGTCGACATTTAAAATTATCCGCGATATTAACAAGGTCAATATCATTGACGAACTCTTCTTCGGTGATGAGGTCATCATCGATGCTACAATGACTGATGCCCGAGCAAAAACAATTATTGATTATATTGATTTTCATCAGGGTAAAAAGAAATATTTTTTCAGAATAAAATTTATCGTGAAAGTAGATTCCGATGAGTGGATGATCCGTGACAAACTTGACCCTGTTCTTGCTAACGGAAAGACCGCTCTGTTAAGTAAAGATTCCAAACCAGGAATGCTGACCGGGATTGATATACCATATTACGCTCGATCGTATCCTGTAACCGCAGTCGTTTATGGAATATATCCGGTAAAAAAAAAAAAAATTGATAAACTCACCCCGATGAAAACTTCGACGGTGTTGAATTGTGTAGCCGAGCGAGTAATGGAACATTTTAAAAACGCAAAACGAGGAAACGGTTTAACCGATTTGCGACGTGAAAAAATAACATCATGGGGTGAATCGGTTAAGAATACCGGGGCAACAATAAATGATGTTGCTGTGCTATCAAGTAAATTAAAATGTTCAATAACAGTAAAAACACTAACCGGGGAAATATTATATAATTCGAAGCATTATAAAAAGTCAGGATCACCGATTGAAATTATTGATCATAATTCGCACGCGTGGACTGATGCGGTTACAATATTCCCACGAGATCGTGTTGTCAAGTTTTATCGCGGAAACATATACGAGGTTATTTACGCGCTGACTAAAACCGATCCTGTGTCGGTGTGGTTATTTAGGAGCTCTGAAGATGGCGACTATGATCAATTTGTAAGACCCAAGGGAGAATTATACAGAACGGAATCGTTGCACCAGGAAATGAAAAAACTCGCAAAAACGTATATGAGAAATGCTAGCGAAGAGCAATTATTGGTTAATTGTTTTACAGTTCCAAGTGTTGCAGCTCACGCCGCCAGAGAAAGAAATTCGTGGAGACCAACCCGAAGTCAGTTTCTCTCGGATATACAATTAAGTTGTGTCGAGTATAGACACGGCGGGTTATGGAATACCCGATATGACTACCGGGATATGATTTCCGTGGATATGATTGCTTGCTACCCAGGAAGCTTTCTCGGGAACGGCGAGTGCCGCGAATACTTTAAGCGATTCGGACACCCCACGAACTCGATGACACGAGTCGCCGTAAACGGCAGTTTACCCGATTTTGATTTGACAGGATTTGCTCGTGTGACTTCGTTTGAATTCGCCGCGGGACTTCATCCGATTTGTTATGTTTGGTTTGGCAGACACTTCGTTGAAAAGCGCTGGGTACCAATAGTGTTATTGCCATATATGCTTGACAGCGGCATGCTGTTGTCGTTGACCGTCAGCGAAGCAATCATATGTTATCGACCGCAGACATCAGTTTGGTTACCAACACCAGAACGTGTAACTCTCGATGAAGTTATCGAAGAATGGACACAAGCACGTCCAGAAACTCCTATTGATGCTATCCGCGAAGGAGCTCCTGAAATTCTCAAGATTAAACTCAAAAACAGTGAAAGCACAGCGAAAGATCTTGGACGAAGAATAATCGGTAAATTTACTCAGGGTGCAGCATTTGATCATAAAATGCATCACTCGCGGTTGATTATCGATGAAGCTGAATTGGATTTTATAAACGCCGACGCGGTTGCCAGAGACATATTTTGTAACAGGGAGGATGTGTTCTTGTCCGACGGGAAAAAGTTGGGCACAATTGTAAGTTATATCGACGGAGAATCGCCTCAATATACACATTTGAGATCTTCAATGCTGGCTTATGTTTCTATAAATTTGTTATCGATGGTGAATCGATTTCCTGACCCATACCATACTGGTATGGCAGTCAGAGTTGCCACGGATTCATTTTATATCGATAAAAAATATTCAGAATCACTGACCAATATAATGAAATTCTGCGGCGGAGATGAATGGAGTTCGTGGAGAATAAAAGCCGAGATGTTACACGAGTATTGTGAATCCGCTGATGTTGCAATAGAGGATAATTATTATAAATCCGAGATGCCAGAAATATCTTCCGCACCATCTGTGGATGATCCAATCACTAGACATAAAACCGTTTATTTAAACGGGCCGGGCGGGTCTGGTAAAACAACGCGAGCGATTGAATTATTTCGAAATTCAGATATGATTGTGCTAACACCTACACACAGACTTGCCAGGGAGATGAAACAACGAGGAGTCAATTCTTGTATTTATCACAGCTTTTTCAAATACAGCGGCGGTGTATGGACATCAGATCGAATGGGCACAAAATATATCAATGATATAATAATTTGGGATGAGATATGTACAGTGCCACTGGAAACGTTAAAAACATTTCTTGATTGGCTGTTAACAAAAAATACCGCAGTGATTATGTGCGGCGATCACGGTCAATCAACCACCTCTGTTTGTTGGCGCATCTCCTCATGATTGGCTGAGGAATTTTGTTGATTATTACCAGGAAGTAACTGATGATTACCGAGCACTTGATGCAACATTGAGAGAATTTAAAACACTAATCAGGTTACAACCGAATAAAATTCAATGTGAAATCATGCGCGAGATGATTCCTGAAACTTCGATGAGCGACTTTTTACGCGTGTGGAAACCAGACGATTTGATAGTGGCAAGTAGAAAGATAGTCAGAGACACACTTCAACAACAGCTATTTCGGTTGCAACAAAAAAAGTTTCCAATGCTGCCAACGCCGTTATGTTATAGACCAGCTGATACGCGGTTACAGAATATAGATGTTGATATTCCAGGAAAGACAGAGAAACAGAACTTAGTACTGAATGATATTGTGCTAGTTGACATCGATGCTGTCAAAGATGCACTAGCGATGAATAAATCTCCGTGGACGCTAGGATACGCTATGACCATTCATTCATCTCAAGGACTGACTATCTCTGATACAACTGTCTGGATCGTTGATGATCGAATCGAATGGTCGAACTTAGTCTACTTGGCTGTGTCCAGAGTCAGAAGAATATCTCAACTGTGAAGAATTGTATTGGATGAATCAAACGCTGATTAAAACAATGAAAACAACAGCGATGATGATGTAATAAGAAAAAAACTCGCCGGTTACAAACAGAGTGACAAAAAAATAATCGCGATTTTGATCTTGATGTTGACTTCGTCATTGCGCTGAAACAACAGCAGAATGATCACTGTGCGAGCTGTAATTGTATAATGCTATGGCAGTATTCGAATAAAAATTCAAGACAATTTACCGTAGATAGAAAAGATAACAGTCGCGGTCATACACGTGATAATATCATGTTGACCTGTCTTGAGTGTAATCGACGTCGGGGTGCCAGCGCTAGTTAAGTCACTTCAGTGATTTTGGCGGCAATTGTGTGTCCTCGGGAATTACCTGAAGTTGCTCACGTGTGAATCCGCGTTGAGGAGCAGTTGAATCTAATCTGTAGATTGCTGGTCTGCCAGTGGATCTTGTCACGGTGGATATCTTGTGTGTAGTAACACTCCAGATGGGATCAGTTGCTCTTCGTTTACCGCGTTCAAGTTCACCTGGTTCGTATAAATATCTTACAGTAACATTACCCAGTATCGGCTGTGCTGAAGAATCACGTCGTACGGGTATATTTTTTTTCGTGATCGGATGGCAAATTTCATGTTGGTGGTTCGGGTAATTTCATTATTTAGCGCAGTTATCACGCTTGGTAATCTTGCAACCCATTCGCGCGATCTCGTATCCTGAATAAATTCCTTCGCGTATTGATATCCAAATAACCGCTCAGCAAGTGTTCGATTGAATCGCTCAACAATTGCCTGATCACGATGAATTTCAGTGTGTCCTCGTCGTATGGTGACGTTATGTTGTTTCATCAACGATGATACTACACCTTGAAATTCTTTGCCAGGATCAACTTGTAATAAATTTGGCCATCGTAGAGGTCCTCGCCGATAAATTCTTTCAAATGCAGAAGCAACCTCAGATGCTGTTTTAGTTGTTAGCGGTTCCGCATCTTTGTATCTACTGGCAACATCAACTATGGTTAACGCGTACTTGTAAGTGCGTCTTCGGATAGTATCATGTGGCAGAAATAATATATCAGCTTGATGAACCTCATTTGGTACACTAACATCGAAATGCGCGAAGTTGATTTGTTTAGGGCGCGGTAGATAAATGTGCCATATTGCCTGTCGGGATAACCAATTTTTGGCAGTAACCGCCGTAACTTTTGCTGCTTTAGCGAGTTTACTAATTGCTGCGTTACCTCTCCAGTATCCGCTTGGGGAATAATAAATCGACTCCATTGGAAATGCTTGCATTTCTATTAATTACCCAGCGCCTAATACAAGTTTAGATTTCATTGCGGATTTACTAACCAGGATGCTAACCTCTCCTTGAAAGATTTATCAGAGATGGCATTTAACGCGTGAAATAATTTCCTGTCCGCGAGATGGCGCTGTTGCAAATCCTTGCTTCGGTAAGCTACATCATGAGCATGGCACGCCTTATCAATAGCGTTTATCGGATACTCACCGGGTTTTGGTTGATCCTGAGCATCAAGTCTGATATCAAGTCGGGTTCCTGGACCACAGTAATTATATCCTGGAAGATGTTTTTCTCCTGGGTATTTAGCCCACGGTGTTCCTGGTAATTTTCCTAACTTGGCTGCGATGTCACCGCCTCGTTTTTTTTATAAATCTAAATTTTTTTATACCGCATCGTTCACACTTGCCCGTGAGCGCTTGTCGATTATTTTTTGTTGTAATTGTTGTTGTATCCCCAGTTGGGGTATGTGCTCGGCATTTCACACAATATAAATTCATATTTATTTTATGATATATCTAATGGAAATCACTGACTTTTCCGCGACAAAGCGACGAGAGCCAATCAAACATAACTCAGTGCTACCAAATTCAATCCGAATGATTATTATAGGTCCATCTGGGTCGGGTAAGACGCAGTTGTTACTTAATTTAATAATGAAGTGGATGAAGTGGAATAAATTATATTTGATAGCCCCGTCTGTGGACGATCAGCGGTGTTATCAAGTGCTAAAAGATTTTAACGAAAGTGCAAAATCGATAAACGACGAAGATGTTATTAATTTTATAACTGATATCAATGAAGCACCGAGTATCGATGATATCGATGGGAGTATTGATAATTTAGTCGTGTATGACGACATCATGTTGGACAAACAAACAAATCCTGCCAGGATATTTTCCCGCGGTAGGCACAAAAACGTTGATGTGATTTATGTAACTCAACGGTATACACAAATTCCGAAAGTGATCAGAGATAACTGTAACGTTCTTGCGGTGTTCAACGGAGTTGACGTACACACGTTACAAAATATTCATCGAACTTGGTGCGGCGGTGACATGGACTTTAATAAATTCAGAAATTTCTTTAGTCATGCTCAACGAAAACCACACGAATTTGTGACGATAAATTTATATGATCCTCGGACACGATACCGAGTTGGGTTGGATACAATTTTTAAATAGAAATCCTAAAATCTTTACATAGCTAGCAGCAGAGAGACTGAGCCACCAAGTGTTTCGTCGACCAAACCCCAGTCAAGAAACATTTTTATAGTGAGTTATTTTTCATGAAATAACTCATCTAGTCATCAGAGAAGAGTTATTTATCATAGTTTTCTGAATAGAGGGTTTATTTTGTGAAATAAGATCTTCTATCAAAAATGTTTTCGATAGGGGTTCTGTTGAAACGAAATAGTTGGTGGGCTCAGTCTCTCTGCTGCTTTTGTTTTGTGGCCCGTGGTGAGAGAGTTACGCCTCTGAATATATAATGGCTACATAAAGAAAATCATAACTAACAGTAATGCTAACATTACGACCGGTACTTGTTTAAGCATAGTATATGTTCGCTTATAAGTGGTGTCCAACTGCAAACAACATAGAACTTAATCTGTCGTTGCATAATGCGCCTCTAGATCAGTTTCTATGCTGCTTGTTCTACTGATTACTCTAGCAAACTGAGTGCATCCGGATCTACTGGCGCATTATGCTATGACAGATCTGGATCTATGCAGTTTATAGTTGGATCCGATATAATACGCGAATACAAACGGTAATCATTAGTTTCTAATGCAAGCATAAAGACACGTGAAAGGTTTGTTCTGTGTCAGACCTCATTATTATTTTTTTTAATTTGATATTGGTAATTAAAACATGTTGCGTATCTCTTGAAGATAAAATAAGTATGTGTTATAAATCAATTCTGCTAAGGTTGCAGAAATTGTATCCGTTGCAGGTTTTCAAATATAGACATCCTAATAACCAATGCATTATGCTATTTAAAGTGTTTGTTACCGTGATCTTTGTTACGTTGTGTGTTTACATTTTAGTATTTAAAATGAAAACCATCATTCAAGCTTTTATTCACAGTACTGTGCGAAAGGCGTTACTGGTCCGTCTTCTCAATATGACATAGAAAGCCTACATGATACTCATAAAAGTAAATGCAGGTCAAAGAAACCCTTATTTTAAAAGTAACAAAGGTATTACATACCTGTCCTCGTGGATCTTTATGGGGGAAACTGTAGTACTGTTATTAAGGAACATGATCATATGTTCTCTTGACTGGTTTCCAAATATGAATTTAGGTTGATTTAGGAGGCATATTCAAAAAAGAAGCACGTCTTACTTTGCTAAAATACATATGATCTAACATACAAAGTAACTCAAACAATACTTATCTACATTCTGTTCGCAGTATGTTAAATTTTCAGTCTCACACTTGCGAAACAAAATCAAAAGACTTTTTATTCATTTGTCTTTTGATAATGCAAACTTCAAAAGTAAATAACACTGCGTAAGTTTTCTATTCACTGCAACGGAGCATACAGTTTCATTGACATGAATTAACTAAGCATAGATAAAGTGTCATCTATATTTGATTTAATTTATATTTGATCTAATTTAGTTGTCTCTAAGTTTTAAAATTATTTATTTCATTGCATATTGGAGTAATGAATTTTTTTTACTGGAATTTGACATTTTTGCAGAATTTAGTTTGACCTGAATGTTTTGTAGTAAATAACTAAAGCTATCCTAATTCCCGGCCTTAATTCAGAAACCAGTGAGTCAAGAAACAACTTTCTATCTTTTTATTATTCTTAGAGTAAAACGATTGTTTTTTTGTCAAGGTCATGCTGGGAATACGTGACTTTAGATGTAAACAGCCTCTATTTCGAAATTCTGGTTTTACCGATGTTTATAGAGTATTTAGCCAGTTTGTGCTTAAAAACACTTGATGTCAAGGTGTTCGTTTTGTTGCGACCAGTTTAGGGTTACATTTTAATTTTTATTCAAATTATTTGGAGTCAAAAAGAGTACGTCTTTTTCCTGGAAGTATTTGAGTGCTCATAGAGAATTCCTGGAAAAATACATTTCTTTAAATTTTATTCGAAATTCAAACACCGGAATAGTATTGTCTGTGGAACAGCAAAGAACTTTAGACACAAAAACACTACACTAGCTATAGATTACGTCATCACCTTCCATTTTGGATTTTCGTCGGGACTCGAACTCAAATTTCATTAGAACATTTTATTACTAGGACTTCTAAAATTTAATTCGTGGATTAATCTTGGATTATTTTTGGATTTGATTCTTAAAACCGTAAGTTTTTTTTCTGCTTCATTTTTACATTGTTTTTTCCAGGGAAATAAATTATTTGTTTAATTTTACAAAGCTTGTTTTCTTCACTTTTCTTTGTTATTGTTTATGAGATCCTAAACACGTAGCATAGATAAAGAACCAGTTTTATTCAGGATAATTTACCAGACCCATATATAAATCTGACCCTAATGTTGCACATTATATTGCTTTGTTCAGTGAAACAAAGAAAGCATCAAAATCGAGTTTATGTATGCTACTATATACGACTCAGAACGTGTTGTCGAGCATAAATTATGACTGTTTGCTGCATTCAGCAGAAATATAAAGCAATCAATTATTCTATCTCTTTGACGTGACGTCTAATGACGTCTAATGCATATTGGTTTGAGTGATATGCACAAACACCAAAGTATCCTGAATGGATTTAACGTCATGAGCAAGAAGAATACCGATCAATTCATTTCCTGACATTATTTCTAAGGTTCGCAAGCCACAGGTCGCTGTACCAACGAACAATGACGACTCTCGGGGGGAGGGCGTCATTCTCTCGCCAAATATATGCGTATCATATAGGGATGAGCATTAGGTTGGATAAATGGACGACTGGACACATGGATGGATGAATGGACGGCTGCGTATATGGGTGAATAAACGGATGACTGGACACGTGGGTGGATAAATGGATAGCTGAATGAACAATTAGGTGGACAGTTGGACATATGAAAAGAATGATGTATGTGATCTAATCGGTAGACAATAACGAATCGTACCCCCGGCGCTGGTTATGGGCCAGCGTGTTCATTATCATCTACAATAACTCTTGGTTCAGGATGTATCCTGCAGATAGACATGCGGGAGTGTTCATCAACATATTGTATTGATTGCAAGAGGTTTCAGAGACAAAGACAGGATATGATAATAATTAATGATAAATCATAATAACTAGAATGCATATATTTGAATAAATACCAGGGACTAATCCAGAAATATGTGCAGGGCATAATTTTAACCATCTAGCTGTACAAAAAAAATTACTCTGTGATACGTTGCTATTGTTCCTCGCTTGTTACTTTTCTATGGGGGATCTTTTCAACTGATTTTGTTGAGTGTGGGCGGGACTCTCACGAAGAGGATGGACACCAACGAATATCATCACGTATTATGCAGAAAGTCTATATCAGACTAACCTAAAGAAATTAGCCTGGTGTTGGTCCGTGCAACAACTCTGTGTTTTCTTTTGACTATTCAGCACAGAGTTAAGTTTAAAATACAAAGTTACACAAAATACGACACAATCCACATCAGATCAAGGGCCTCAGGTGGCGGAGGGGTCTAAGGCGGCCACTTTCACAAATCACACACAGATCTCACCACGTGATTTCTAGCCTCGGTTCGAACGACGTGAGTATGCAAGAAAGTTTGCCAGTAGTTTTTCGTGATTCGGTGGTTCTTTAAGGAGTCTTCCCGAGCTCTTGCTCAGCCAAAATATACTAGCTTCCATTATGTAAAGCGTATCGTGTGCTGAAAAGTGACGATGAACTTTATAAAACCCCAACCGCACCAGATTAGTGTGTGTGTGTATATATATATATATATATATATATATATATATATATATATATATATATATAATGTTCGCTGTATCTTTTAAATGCCACGAGTTGTATACATTTTCTTTTCTAGAAAATGGGGCTTGCCAAATGACCATTTAATGAAAAATGTATACAACGAGTGATATATAAAAGATACAGCATATATATATATATATATATATATATATATATATATATATATATATATATATATATATATATATATATATATATATATATATAGTGTGTACATTGTAAACTTGAAGTCCATGCAATTCTAATCATGGAATAAGTTCATCATATCTTTTTATGTAACAGTATCCCCATGCAACATTCTTTTAAGATGAAAACTCTGCAAATGTACTATCATATATATATATATATATATATATATATATATATATATATATATATATATATATATATATATATATGCCAAAGTTTATGATTTTACTTAGCACCGGGGTAAAACTGTTCAAAGCAAGATTTTCGCTTAGGACTTACAGCTTTGAATACCATTTCCTTTATTACAGAGTTACAACATTGAATCTCGCCGTATCTCATTCTGGTAAAGCGGCACATAACAAAAATGGTTGAATATTATTTCTGGTTTGGTCGAACGACAGCTATGCCAGAAAGGATATGAAAAGTAACTAATTTATATGTTTATCTAAAGATGGCATTTTTTTAGTATTCTAATCTAAAACGAATAATCAGTACTGCTAGTTCTCTGTACTATATGATCTCTGCAAGACTAAATATACGCGATTGCATAAAATAAAAGGCATTTGTATTAGATGATGTAGTAATTAGTCCTACGCCAAGCTCCAGATTGAGTAAATACAGTAACTAGTCCTGTGCCAGGCTTGAGATTAGTAAATACAGTAACTAGTCCTGTGCCAGGCTTGAGATTAGTAAATACAGTAACTAGTCCTGTGCCAGGCTTGAGATTAGTAAATACAGTAACTAGTCCTGAGCCAAGCTCGAGGTTTTTGATAAACAAACGATGTGTGGGGGGAGGGGGTACAAATTGAACATTGTATAATATTAAAGAGTAGCCTGGAATTCCGACAACTGCGAAATATAGCGAGAAACTAGATATACAAGTTGGTTTGTTTCCAACTAAATATGAAACAATCGCGTGCTTTGCATTGGTGTTACATTATGCGCTGGATATTTATGACAGCTGAGAATAACATCCAAAACGATAAGTAATCAATCCACTCAAGATAAAAAAAGAAAACAAGACGTAATGTCTAACCTTGTTTCTAAAGATGATGTAAACAGAGTCATAAAACTTTTATTCTATATCTTTGATTTCTAGCAATTCTTTATGTAGCTATGTTGAAACGACTCCAATAAAGAAAACGATGAAAAGCGCAATACATTTACAATAAACCTCGAGCATTAAACGGGAAAACCACAAATTGGTGTGGGTTAAGGATTTTATCTTATTCTTAGGATTGATATGAGACGCCTAAAGAGGCAAATATGAAAATTAAAAATTATTATACACAAAGTTTCTGCTGTTACAAGGACTACAATACATACTAACTAGGAAAACCACATATGCGACCAATGAGTCTGAAAGAATGGTATCCAGTTGAGTAAATTCCATGTTGCCATAAACTTACTTAAAATAGGTAATGAGACAGACTAAGTTATTAATTATTTCAGTCTTAAACGTATAATGCAGTATCTCTATCATTTAAATATAATTTTCACCCGGAACCTCACACCTCTCATGACATTAATAAGGAACAGGTCCCATGGCAAATTTATACATGTTGCATCTCACGGATAGTTTCAGGTCCACAAATTTACTATCCCGGTAGTATTACCTTGTATATAGTTTAAAGTATACAATATCTAGATTGCCGCCCTCGTTTTTTTTTTTTTGTTTTTTTTTTTTTTTCGTTTTTTTTTCTTTTTTTTTGGGGGGGGAAGGCTGTTTTGGGGGTTGGGGAGGGGTTGGGTTTTTTTCTTCTTTTCTTTCTAGAAAGTTATCTTATCTCTTCTGAGACTTCAGTATATATTTTTTTGAAACAAAGTGCCTGAAATTCGCTGTCCAAAAGCCTATGTAGTAGCCTTTTCTATCGACATATAAGTAATTAATCGTGAATAAGATGTGGACACCATACAATGATTTAGCTATTTTGGAAAGGTAGTAACATTTGATGCACCAGAGAAGTGTTGGGTGACCGCGGATAAATATTTGCTTGCCACATACAAATATGGAGGAATACAAATTGTATGATGATAATTTCAATCTACGGAAATTTCAGTAGAGATGAGACAATTGTATATTTTAAAAAATTAGCATTAACATGTATCAGTTCTCATTATCTAATAAAAACCTAAATCTGAGGCATGATTGAACATTTTTATGATGCATACATTCTTTCGTTTTTGTCGATTTAGGGACGCAAACACTGTTTCGTTTTGTACATTTAGTGACACATACATTGTTTCGTTTTGTACATTTAGTGACACATACATTCTTCCGTTTTGTACATTTAGTGACGCATACATTGTTTCAAACACTTTTTTGTCCTCAATTTTCGTGTCAACCAATCAGGCATGTAATTAATCAAATAACCTACCTGAATTTACATATTTTACTTAAATCAATTATTTCTTTAGATCTTTTCCGTTTTCGTAAATTTAATGTTAAATATTATTTTTATTGCTTATTATATGTACATTTTAAATTCAGCCATTTCTACCTTCCAAGACCAGTGAATTACATGATAAGTACAATAGACATCCATTAATCGTGTGTGTGTGTATATATATATATATATATATATATATATATATATATATATATATATATATATATATATGGGTATACAACGTTCATTTTAAAACATCCTCGAAAACATGCTTGACAGCTTTGAAATGTGTCATTTTAGTGGGCTAACTATCGTGACTCAGAAATATGTGCGTGTATGCAAAACATCTATTAAGCCACTTAATCAAAGTCCATTTCAATGTATGAAATGTCCACAAAGAATCACAAGTCTAGGTCAATATACATGCTGCACAGTTGTAAAGGAAATAAAATCATAAAATATTTAAAAAATAAGTACAGTCACTGATATATGTAATAATGGACTGCCCCATATTGAGTGCAAAAGAAAAAAATGAAAACATCTGGTTAACTAATTCTTCGACATTGCTAACCGTGATTTTAAGAAAAACATATGCTGTCCGGTTTCTCTTTAAACAGCGAAGCGAAAATCTGCAATAACTTTCCAAAGAGAAAAATAATTTCACGCTTGCCATGAGATAAGGTAAAGACTGTTGTGATTTCATTTGCAGGAGATATTGATAAACAACACGGACTATTTAGACATGATTACTTCCAATATAGACATGATTACTTCTCTTTAGCAATAACATTAATATGTTTCATCAACACTGCCGTACGTTTCTTGAATATGATGACATTTACTTCCATATTATGATGCCAACTATTCAGATCTGTTGGGATCAAATACAACATTGAAAATATGTATATGGAATCTTTGTTATATATCGGTAGAAACATAATTACATATTGCAAATAAGACCTTTAATTGGAGTCTTTAACGAAGACACTGTCTGCTGGGAATCAAGTATAATGTGAGTTCATGAAATTCATTCGAAATGCATTTGAATCGCCAGATGTATACTTTTTATCAAATATTTAATATATTTCAATTTTTAACACCCGGCTATAAATTTCATAGCAAAAGTTTAACAAATAGGGTGCAGGCGACGTATGTTATTATTTTTTCGAAGGCTGCCACTGATTTATACAAATACCAATACCGACTAGGATACAATTAGTTTTGCCATCTTAAGGATTGCATTTAGTAGTCTTAAGGATTGTATTTAGTACTCTAATGATTTCATTTAGTACTCTTAAGGAATGTATTTAGTACTCTTGAGAAATGTAATTAGTACTTTAAGGAGTGCATTTAGTACCCTTAAGGAATGCATATAGTACTCTTGAGGAATATAATTATTACTCTGAGGAAAGTATTTAGTACTCTAAGGAATGCATTTACTGCTCTTGAGAATGGATTTAGTACTCTGAGGAATTCATTTAGTACTCTTAGCAACTATGGCGTATCAACAATTTCAATAATATTCGTAGAAAGCATTCAAGCAAGAGACATGTATGCATGCGTGCGTACGTATAAGCATGCACGCAGACACACAGGTGCATAAAGTCAGACATCAGAGAGATCAGAAGAACAATAACAACAAAGGGCCACAACTCTGGATCATATTGATCCATGAGATCAGCACACTCGCAACATTTTCCACCATCTTTCCCTTGAGACTGCACTTTTAATAGGTATTGTTTGCTGCTGAGACAGACATTCTAACTAATACTGCTTGACAGGTCAAATAAATAACGAAGGATTTACCTCAAGAAATAAAGCCTTTGCCTACAAACAATCAAAGACAAACTCTTACTGTATATGCATCACCTAGGACGGTTATTTTATATGTACATACTACCGACTAGGCGGGTAAATACTTGGTAAAATATTAATTACTATGACAAAAAATATTTGTCTCTAAGTTATGTCAAGTGTCACAGCCTAATACATTGTCAAATTGTATCAGTTTGCATTCATGATCCTTATGTGACTATAATATACACGATTTTTTTATTTTTTTTCTGACTAGAAGATAGCAGCCTATGTTACAGCCGCACTAGTACACAAATACATAATTTTCTCCGTTTACGCATGAGTTACTTGGGTTTTTTTCCACGGTTGACACGGCTTAGATAAGAACATGCCTAAAACCCAGAAAGTGCCGGGAATCGGTTGAAAGCATTATCAATGACGTACTTGTTTTCTCTTACTCAAATGTAAGTAACAGTAATAATATCTCTATCAGTATTACAATCGAAAATAGTACATAGCCTTAGTCGCGAAAGGATTCAAAATATAATATTGACTATGTTTCTGTTATGTGTGTACGAAAATGCATCACCACATCGTAAGTAACCTGAAATGCCATGGTTTAACTTGGTAAAAATTTACTTCGTAAGTCAAATAACGTGAAAGTCACTTTAATTATTTTTTCTGTTCTAGTAATGGCCCTTTCAAACAAGTGACTGTCGGAATAAAATCAATGGGAAGCTGCAATAAATAAGTCTGTGATAAGCGTATAATATTTTAAAGGCACGAACAAAAATATATCAATCATTAGCACATATGGCTTGTGTTTGATATGTAAATAGGCACGGTTATTTCCTCTGCAGCATGTGTGCATCTGAGTTAAAAGGGCTGGCAGACAGACGCACGCACAAACAGATTGACATATAAGTATAAAGACAAACAAGGCGCCAGTCATTACCACAGGAATGGATGGTCATTCTTACTATTTAGGGTTATACGAAAACGGGATATTTACATTGATCCATTTTTATGTGTATGTCTACTTATCTTTTTTTGTGTAATGTGGATTGCGGGAAAGAACTGAAACATGGAAGCTATGATTTATATTATGAACAACTAAAAGTCACAACTAGAAGTTTGAAAATTAAGAAGTATCAGAATATCGTCTGGCCATTGTGAGATGTTACAGTGATAGACTATCAACGTTGTTTAAATGACGCTAAAGTCAGTTATACAACTTAATCAGATAGTTCGATGCCAGGGTAAGGAAGGTATTTAGTGGCAGCCGTTCATGTCAGTAATATTATACAATTTTCACTGCTACTGGGGGAGACAAATACTGGCAAATACAAATACGCAGTTGTGGATATGATCTGAATGCATTCTAAGAAAAACTCAATATTTCGCTCCTGAGAACGAGCCAAACGAATATTTTATGATGGAAAATCTTGAGTGTAAAGAGTGAGTATGTAACACAAGCATTGGTAGGCTGCTGACTTTACCTAAAATGAATGCTAACATTATATAAAGAAAGGTCTAACGGTACAAGACTGTACCAATAAGTAGTGGAATATTTTTATCTCATTAATCACTATTGTATCTCCTACATTTATATTATAGAAAGCACATGCCAAAAATAGAATGAACATATCTATAAAATGGTTAATGGACTCACATTCCTAAATAAAAATATATAGGTAGATGTATTTATATTTACGTAACACGTTTTATTCCAGTGGCTCATAATTCAAAGCTGCTAGTTGTCATACATAATTTAAGTGGCTGATTATTTCTAAGCACCTTTGTAATTGAATGCATTTCGAGATGAATAATGTTACTGAATGTTAGCACTACAGCAGAACAATAAGAATTCATTTTGAGACAAATTTTGAATACTAGCACTAAAACTCCAAGAACCATAAAAAATCATTTCGAGACAAATAATGTTACTGACTATTAGCGCTGCAATTCCAAGAACCATACAAATTATTTTCGAACCAAATTATGTTACTGAATATTAGCACAACTCCAAAAACCACAAGAATTCATTTCGAGATAAATAATGATACTGAATATTAGACCTACAACTCTAAGAACAATAAGAATTCATATTAGAGATAAATAATGTTACCGAATATTAGCATCACAATTCCAAGAACAATAAGAATTAATTTCGAGATAAATAATGTTACTACAATTCTAAGAACAATAAAATAGTCATCTGCTTCAAGATAAAATCGATAGGCAGTTGCTATGTTACATTTTGTTCTCCAAGACGATTACTTCTGTTTATCATTTTTGCAATATAAGATGTTGTTTTTGGAGGGGGTGAACATTTCTGCACCTCTAAGTTCAAAACTGCATTGAGTGTATATTATAGACATTTATTTGTGCAAATTATATCCCAGTTATGTGCCTCATTATTCATCGTATATCATCTATTCGCGCGAATGTACAGTAATTTAATTAAGCGGGTTGATGGATTACACAACGCATTTTAAATTAACTACATGAAAATTGTAAATTAACACTTAACAGCGAAAGAGTTGTATTAGCGTGTAAGGAGAATATACAAAATATACACTGTGTAATAATATGCATTTGCATTAGTCAATAGAACTTAACTATGTTCTTCATATAATTCGTTTGTGATATTGGAAACTACATTACAATACAACTTAGGTGGAAACCTATTATATGCATAGATTATTAGATTTGAATCTTCTTAATCTAATGGACAAATGAAGCCGTCAATTAGCATTGACTGATTAAGATATGAATGTATCTTTTAAAATCGTGACCTTTTACTGCTAACTTGGAAATTGTAAGGTCCAAATTCTATGACTGGCTTCAAGGAAATACAATAAAATGAATCTCCTTTATATTTTTCCCTTCACTATGCATAGATCATTTAACAGAATTACTAAAAGCATAATGTCATGCATCGTAGAATTATATAGGAATAAGCTATGGGCAAAGAAGTGATTCGTCTTATTTTAACAAAGAAAAACTGAATTCTCTATGTTCACAAATATTTATATTTCTAAAACCTTTAATATGCAGTCCTTATCAGTAGTTTTATCATCACCCAGATAAAATTTAGAGATGAATATAAGGGTAATTGTCAACATTTGGTAAAATATAAATGTCAAAGTTTACTTTACACAGCAATATGCTGGAATGCTTTAGTGACAGAATGAAAATTAAAAGGAATTAAGATGAAAATGTTGCCTATATTCACTTACGGTCCGAAACTGATTCAATTTCGATATTGATGACTATTTCATACAATGTCGATATTGATGTCTATTTCATACAATGTCGATATTGATGTCTATTTCATACAGTGGCAGTACTGATGTCTATTTCATACAGTGGCAGTACTGATGTCAATTTCATACAGTGTCGGTACTGATGTTTATTTCACACAATGTCGATATTGATGTCTATTTCATACAATGTCAATAGGGTTGTCTATTTTCATGCTATGTCGATACTGATGTCTACTTCATACAGTGTCGGTTCTGATGCCTATTTCATACAATGTCAATATTGAAGTCTAATTCGTACCATGTCGATATTGATGTATATTTCATACAGTGTCGGTACTGATGTTTATTTCACACAATGTCGATATTGATGTCTATTTCATACAGTGTCGGTACTGATGTTTATTTCACACAATGTCGATATTGATGTCTAATTCGTACCATGTCGATATTGATGTCTAATTCATACAATGTCGATATTGATGTATATTTCATACACTGTCGATATTGATGTCTATTTCATACAGTGTCGGTACTGATGTCTATTTCATACAGTGTCGATATTGATGTCTATTTCATACAGTGTTCATATTGATGTCTATTTAGATTGCATGTCTACATTTTGGAGTGTTCTTTTGGCGACAGCTCTGACGGAATTCGCTTTAATGAAAACATTCTATATAACAAAAAAGACAATTCGATGAATTCTCCTGTTGATTTTTAAAATACCCCAGAAGAAAATTGGTTTCTAGTACTTGAATAAAACAAAACAATTCACTGAATTATGCAGTTGTTATTATCCAAGCAAAGCAGATCACCTTAATATGATTGTACACTGTATATAAAACCCGAACTGTTCCCCGTTGCAATATAACTGTCGAAAATTTTTAAATTTATTTACATATTCCAACGTTATCAAACAAAACAAAACATCTAGAATTACGCGTAGAAATAGAAAATGTATACCTGGAATTTATTTTTAGTAAGATATCACAAGACATGCCTTTTATCTTAATTTTTTGACAAGTGAATAGTCTGCACATAGTCAAAGGAAAAAAGAAGTAATCATTACACTGAAATCCTATATTTTCTTAAACGCTCTATCTCTTGGTGCACAATTTAAAATAAAAAAGGTTTAAAGCAAAATATGAAAAAAATGACATCATCCAGCACAAAAAATAAACATAAATCTATATATATCCATTAACAGGATGCATGGAGCACCTTTCACATAGGTGATGTATGTAATATTTTTTTCAGATTGGATCTGCTTCATGTAACGACTTGGAGCAAATGGA
The DNA here is from genome assembly GCA_028554795.2 of Sinohyriopsis cumingii. Lineage (NCBI taxonomy): Eukaryota > Metazoa > Mollusca > Bivalvia > Unionida > Unionidae > Sinohyriopsis > Sinohyriopsis cumingii. Next base: position 11,716,323 of record CM068835.1, read on the forward strand.
AATATATTTGCTTTAATATCTTGGTATCACAGGGGCTACATCTTATCTTCCGAAAACCGTTTGCATTCCTCTGAGTCTCTGTCTGTCTGACAGCACGCCCTATCACGGCCTCAACATTTATCGTTATAACAGTCGAATAGTCATCCTGCATGTATGCACAACTACAGATCTATTTATATGTTTGTGTGTATGCATGCCAATAACCAGTTTTGTTCCTCAGAGGAGGAGTGACGTTCTGAAGGGTAAGTTCTCAATGCTCCCAAACAATGCCTAAGTACTGGAATATGTATGTATGTATGTATGTATGTATGTACGTATGATTGTATGTACGTACATACGTACGCACGTATGTATGTACGTACGTACGTACGTATGTATCTAAGTATGTATGTATGTATGTATGTATGTATGTATGTATGTATGTTTGTATGTGCACACTTGCGTGCGTGCGTGCGTGTATGTATATATGTGCATCCATGCTAACAAAACACAAAGGTATACACATCGCTACAAATGTGCATACATTCAAACACAACTACATACAGGCAGACTGAGAGGCACACATAATAATGGTTCTGACCGATTTACTGAGACGCAAACAGGCAAACACTTGTATGAACACACACGTTTGCATGCATACAAACATGGGCATTTACCGATACATATAGCCTTACATACATACATGAACCATAGAAAATATCAGACAGGCAAACAAATATACGTGTATTTATGCATATTTACATACAACCATACATACATACAACCATACATACAACTATACATACATATAAGCATACAACTATACACACACACACACGCCTGCACGCACGCACGCACACACGCACGGACGTACACATACATACATACATACATGTATGGAGTTACACACTCCGTCACCAGCACACTTGGCTACCAGTCACACTGGTCAATCAAGCAGTTAGTATTCCAGGCTGGTCAGTCAAGCAATCAGCGCCCACCAATCTCGGTCAGCAACGCCCAATCACTGCTACTCGACCAGTAACACTCTACTCAGCTATACGGCTGCTATGGTTCAGCTACACAGCTGCTACGACCAATTCCTATGGTTAGCTCTACAACTTGTACCACGACAACTTCGATCACTCCGATAACTCGGATCACTCTGATCACTCTGGTCACTCTGATCACTTTGGTCATTCTGGACACTTTGGTCAACTGAAAATACATCTAACACCGTGTACTATGCATGACAGGAGCATATACGATAAAACATAATGACGTTATATACGGTAATCTACACAGATTACAGTATCAGCACAATACTTATAAAACAATACACATGTTCAAAAGTGAATCTAACCGTGTCCGACAAGAATTCTACCGTTATAAACGTTTCTTAAAAATGCAACTTTATATATTGCCAATATAAATCTCTTGCCAAGTGACAAACAAGAATAGAAAGTATTTGCATGATACTACGCAAGACGAAACTACATAGAAAATATACAAAAATAAACGAGGTAGTACAATAGTTATAACTTATGAACGAGAAATTAATAACTCACATACCTCTACAGCTGAAGATGTGCAAGTCCTTAAAGTAGACCGCTCACTGACAAGAAGTTCCGCAATGTAAAGGTTTTGACCTACGGTGAGGTATTTATACACAGACGATGCCACAATAAATTGTCTGTGCGCTGGAAGTATTCCGTTATTCCCATCGGAAACACTTCGCACGTGCGGCATAGGACGAACCGAATTCACTATTTCGAAATCTTTGTACAATATACATGAATCATCCTCGGGTATCGTTGTTCACAAAAAACGAAACCCGAGTGCATGAATGTAATAAATAAAAGGATTTCTACAATTCCGTAACAATGATGTCAATGCTAAGTAACGAGTTATTTTATCTGAGAAAGCCTAATTTAAAACTTCAAGTTACCGTAAAGTCGCGTGATGGACTCTGCGAGTGTTTTTTATCGGTTTAGCCTTGTAACCAATATACAACCTCATGTCGAAAAGAAAATGAAAAGCCAAACGTCGACAGAGCACCTAAACAGTGTTTCCACCAGTTAGATAAAACGTTCGCGTGTCTGTATAGGAAGATCCATGACATTGGGAAGCAACAAGTACAAAGCTGTCTGCATTGGAAAATGACAACACAGAACATTTCAGTATGAGTACTTTAAAACACATATGCAGGTGTTACGTTTTGTTCCAGGGGAACGACCATGTCTTAAATGCTGAATCGGAGTCAAATCATATAATTTGCATTGTCAGTCCCGTGGATCTGTTCGTGAAACCCCTGTAGCTGCACAGACCGATAAAAAAAATTGAATAGAAATAAATGAAATGATAAGCAGGATTGAAGCCAGGACAGTTTCTTATCCTGGTAAAATACAAAATTTAGAATAAGTCCTCGACGAAATCATCCTCGGTTTACGGTTTACACGAATATACATACAAAGTCGTATAAGAAGGCAGACATACTTGAATTATTGAAATCTATAATTGTATTTAATCAACCATCACCGGTTGCCAATGCAACACCAAAAAAACAACAGCAACGATTACTAATAAAACAGACACAGCTGAGGTGCTTCTTAAATCGATCGAACGTACGGCAAAATGGATTCGGCAGCAACTCTTTTCGTCAGCAATCATGATGATGACGGATGATTCATGAGCTCTCAATAGCCAGTCATTTTCATTTGTGAAAAAGCTTTAATTTACACTGATAACAAAGTTCGGAATCACTGTCATATAAATGGTATATACAAAGGTTCTGCACACTACGTGTGTAATTTGCTGTTGAGAATATAGCCGAGCAAACAAAAGTCCCTGTGATGCTTCATAACTTGCGTGGTATGATGGCCACTTAATAATGCAAGCAGTAGCCACGGAATCAGATTTGACAATAAAAGTGATCCCGAACAATATAGAAAAATACATGACGTTTAGGCTTGGACAATTGCAGTTTCTCGATTCATTAGTGTATGCATTCGACCTTGGACATGTTAGCAGAAAATCTGACAGTGGAAAACTTTGTCGTCACTCGTCGATGCTATCAAAACGAAAAGGATTTGATAACGTGTAAAGGTGTTTATCCATAAGAGTATAAGAGTGACTGGAATAAATTTGCTGAAATTCAGTTGCCACCGATCGAAGTGTTTAAATCATTGTTAGTAGTAAGGTGGGATACCCTACGTACAATGGGAATTAGCATTAAAAACACCCCTGGGACACTCTACGTACAATGGAAATTTAACATGGCGAAAAATCGTGGGACACTCTACGTACAAGGGGAATTAACATGGCGAAAAATCGTGGGTCAATATACGTACAAGGGAAATTAACATGGGAATAAATCGTGGGTCAATATACGTACAAGGGGAATTTAACATGGGGAATAGAGTTTGGGCTTGTTTAGGGACAAGGGGAATTGAATATGGGATTATTATTTTTTTTAAATTTTTTTTTAAAAAAGGGGTAGGCAATTGAAAAGTCATTCTCTTTTCGAGAAATATGGCTGGCCCTGAAAAGGGCCTTTGGTTTTCTTCTAATTTCTTCTATTTCTCCACCAGCTTCTTATTTTCTGTCCTACACTTTTTCTCTTCTTTTCTTTCTTTCTTTTCTCCTCCTCTTCTTTCTTCTCCTCCTCTTCTTTCTTCCTCTTCTCATTTTCTTCTTCTTTTTCAATTTTTTCGTTCCATGCTCTCATCCTTATCCTTTCCTCTTCATCCTCCTTCTCCTCCTTTATTTCTTTCAACAGATCACTGATGATTACCTTCATTTTTCGTAAGTTGTTTATCTCCATCTTCACTCGATGGGGACTATAAGAATAGTGATCCTCGTTTAGGTTAACCAACATTTGCTCCATCATTCCTAAATTGTCCAGGACGTTTTGCAATTTTTCCATTTTGTCAAGGTGGTTTGAAGCCATCTTCTTTTTTATTCTTTGCAGAATGGTTTGAACGACGAATACTGTGGGTTCTTATACGAAAAGCGCGGACGTGATGGAAAACATCCCCCTAAGACATAAAATTAATATTACCTAGATCACAACCAAACAACGCTTGGACGTGAAGGAAAACATCCCCCTACTTTCTCATTTCTTATAATAAAACCCGAACTATACTATTCACATACGCTAAGAAACAATAAACAAACCCATAATCTACTATTCACACAAACTTACTTGAGCAGTTACAAACACTAACACAAACACAAACACACATATACTCTCACTATGAAAAAAGAGTTAGTGTTTATATTCACACTACTCTACCTACACACATTGGCAAATTAATAGTTATTTCTTTTCTAGAGTATTGGGTAGCCCTGAAAAGGGCTGTTGGTTTTTTTTGAACTCCAGATGCACCTATCTAATGGTTGCACCTTCCTGGCCTGGCGCCACACACGCATCTTCTTCCCCAGTCTCCTTTCACCTTTCTTCTTGGGAGTTCAGAGGCAGGATATGTGGCTTCAGAATCCCAATTTTCGGTTTCTGGGATTCTGAAATTTCTTCTTCTCTCCTTTTCCTCCTCCTCCTCCTCCTCTTCTTTGTTTCTTCTCTCCTTCTCTTCTTTTCTTCTTCTTTCCTCCTCCTCTTTCATTCTTGCTTCTTCGACAATGGCCTCCGCGGCCAGTTCATTTAGTATGCGCCTGGCATATTCCAGGTGCATCTGGAGTTCTAACAGTTTCACAATTATGGTGTTCATTCTTCTGGTGGTGTTGATCAATCAACAAGGGTAGCTAGACTGCCGAGCGAGTTTCAATTTATACTGAAAGCGCGGACGTGATGGAAAACATCCCCTAAAAAAACATAAAATTGATCTTACCTAGATCATGACCAAAAACAACAACGCGCCGACCTAAAAGAAACACTCACTCACTTTTTTATACTGCCCATCACTATTCTAAAAAAATTTTATTAAACTAATAATATACTATTCACATACGCAAAGTAATCCAATCCAACCCAAAATCTACTCTCCCCACACCTCTAACAGCCAAAAAAACACATCATTTTAATCTACTATCAACACCAACCTACGTGAGCACTTACAAACACAAACACACAAACACATACCCTCACATTTTTTAAAAAAGAGTTAGTGTTTATATTCACACTACTCTACCTACACACATTGGCAAATGGATGGTTATTTCTTTTCTAGAGTATTGGGGTAGCCCTGAAAAGGGCTGTTTTTTTTTTTTTTTTTTTTGCTATGGCAATCTTTTTTAGTTTCTAAGAATGCGATGTTCTCTGAGGATAGACTTTCTGGCGATAGGTCTGCTTCTTCGGAAAGAGAAGAAGAACTCTTTGGTGTCGATACGACAATCGACAAAGCCTCTGTCAGCTTCAGGTTGCTGCTGCTGTTGTTGTTGCTGCTGTTGCTGCTGTCTCTGAAGTCTGTACTTCTCTGTCCATTCTTCTTTCTCCCTGTTCACTTCTTCTCTGAAGAGCTCTTCTATCAGGTTTTCAGTGACTTTTAACATTCTCACATTCTCTATCTCTTCAGCTTTCGGTATCAGACTGTGTCTGACCCTATGCAAATTCACGTAGGCTTCGTTGAGCTTAGCTAGTTTGGAGCACATCTTCATAGGAGGATGAGTCGACAATGGATGGTTAGACTGGAAACTGCCCCGGTTCTTAAAGTCAAAGCGCGGACGTGAAGGAAAACATCCCCCACACGGTTTTCGAGCCGCAACGTTCAGTGACTGTCATGAGAGGGATAGTAAGAAATGAAAGAGCATCAATTCAACATTCTTATGGCTAAACAAAAGACAAAAGCATTTTTTTCCAAACACAGCATTTTTTATTCAATAATCACTTAACACTAAACAACAATATTTCTAACATTTTTAACAATAATCCAACATGATAACATCAAACAATTTTTTCAAATCACAAACATTTTTTTCTCAATTTACAATCTACTTTAAACAGGGCTGACAACGTTGTGAATGAAATTGTGATTTCCACTGTTGGAAATCATTAGGCCATTGATGGACACTACGTTTCCTAGCTTGAGACAAAAGATAAGCATAATAGTCACAAAACCGTCGATCTACTTTCACATCGTTTCTAGCAGAAGAACGAGGATCAAAATGAGTCACTAAATGTTCTAAGGAATAGCCCAGGCTGCGATGATGCAGAAAATACACACAGTACTGTCCACACACCAAGGAATCTGTGCCTTGTAATTTCACGTTATTGAATCGGGTAGTCTGAGCGTTTCTTCTCATAAAGTCAATGATATCGTCTTCCAAAGGGGGCAATCCGTACGAATCGAAATATTCCACACATCCTTCTTGAGGAAAGTAGACGGCTACCCAGTGGGTTCCTGGGAGATGACTGTCGTCCGTGTTGATCACGTAAGCTTGATGGTCTTTAGGTTTGCGATGAGGGAGTTCATCTCTAGCACAGACGACAGGATTCCAAGAAGCCGTATACGAACTGTGGTTCAAAAGGTAATAAAGTTCCCAGGTATCCATGTTTTGTGTGTGCTTTTTTTCTTCTTCACAGGTAATAATAAGTCGTCAATTCGATCCTGACTTTTTGCTTGAAAATGTCTGACGAATAAACGGTTATTCGTTCTGTTTCCTCACTCTGATTCAGGAGAGCTTCGATACGATGGATCTCTTGAGTGGTTAATGGTGGACAAGAATGTTCACGCAAGTCTTTATACCACTGGTGCAACACGTCTTTGTCCGAGATGAGACTCCAAGCTTCGTCCAGATACTAGTCCAATTTTTCTTCTTGACTCAACATCAGGCATTTATCGTGTTGAATTTGACTGGGATGATCGTTTTGACATCCATAACAATTTTTCTTGATCAATTCCGTCATTTTTTCCACCAAGTGTTTGGCAAAACAGGAGACTAAATGGGCTTCTTGTTCTGGCCATCTCAACTTCATCATGATCACTTCTTCTTTTTCCACGGTCTCCTCACATTTCATGTCCAAAGTTTCTCCACTAGGTAAAGAGGGATAACAGTCTTCCATGGCTTCTAAAAATCTAGAATGACTTCGCTCAAACTGTTGATTTCTATGGTATTATCGAATTCGGCATACAGGATGACGTTCACTGTTGCTGGTAGTTCTTTTGCAAACTGAAGTTCCACACGAATCTGGCCAGATTTTCTGGGTGGAAATGTCCCTCGTCGCTGCCCTGGTCTGGAGTGAAATCGAAAGCCCGTTGAAGTGTTGAAAGTTGAAAGGATTTTCAGCGAAGGCTCCGTTGAAGGCTGAATTCGAGACCATACCAAGGATTAAACGCTTGGGTAACTGTCCTTGAAACAGATGATCTTCGATCATAGAATGCTGTTCCTTGGGAATGGTGAACGTTTTCACTTCCACACGTCGTATGGGATACTTGGCGGTCGCTCTGCTCAACGTTTGACTGATTTCGTTACCCACTTTGGGTAACACTTCCACGCGTCGTACGTAGAGTTTGGCCTCTTCGATTTTGCTTTTAGAAGCCTTAGCAGGATCAGCCAACACATGGAAAGCGGTACTGCTGCGATTCAGTCTCAAGCGAACATTGACCCCGTTCAGCAAATATTTCTCTTGCAACCACATGTCCAAATGCAAACGATCCATCAGTTCTAAACTCTTCTTATCTATGATTTTGATTTCTCTTTGCTCAAAGCCGGAATTGCTTCCATCCAATGCGTCGAATTTGGTCGCTTCGTCAGGTTCCCACAGCACACAGGCATTGAGATTAGTATCCTTGGCATCTATTCCGTACGTCAAGAGATTTTCCAGGTAGGCACGGTAAGGGTATGTATCCATGCTGCTGCTGACTAGTTTGCTATTCAAGTACAAATCCACTGAGCTGAACAAGGAATGCATGAAATTGTTGACGAGAGCTATATTCTCACTGTCATCTACTCCACCATCATCTTTATCTAGAACTTGGACTTTCAAGTACAAGTAACTGCTATTCAGATCGACGTAATCTTCGGGCTGTCCTTTGATTTCAAACTCGATGGGAGCGGAATCGGTCAGTGAGGAGACGGGGTGAAATTCCACCCATTGGGATTCTTGCATCGTCATCATCGTGGGGGGCATGGCAAACAGGTCCAGTTTCGTCTTGGAACAAGCGCAAGATTCTCGGTGCATCATTTTTTTTGTTCTTTCTCAATAATCGAAAACGTCTAAGTCTCGAACGGTTCTTCTTTTCTTGGCCTTTCTAGCTTGAAGTCTGGTGAAAGGGTGTTTTCTTCGTCGTCTCTTTCTGCCTTGTCCTTGCTGAATGCCTGACTCGGTAGCGTGCAGGGCATTTATAGGTGTTTCTCGGCGATCCAAAATGTCTTTGCCCGTTTGCAGCAAGACATTTTTGCCTGCCCTCATGAAGGCTTCTTTAGGGTTTTGTTTGTCGATGATGACATTTTGGAGAAATTCTTTGCCTTGCGTCAGTGCCGCATCTTTCAAGGCGTGCAATCCGCGTGTCACCATCGGTTTCAACACCGGGGCCACCGAACGAAAGGCCGATTTTAACATATCTCCTAAACCGTGTCCTCGCTGTCGAGCAACCCCTCGGTACACTGGATACATGACTTACTTACGAATCGTGAGAAAACCGTTTTCGAAAATGGAGTTTCACCGTGACTTTTCCTTTGGTGAATGGAATATTTTGTCCCAAATCTCCTTTTATAGTAATGTTGACCGTGTCCAAATACGACTTGCTGACAGGCAAATAGTGAGGATGGACAAATTCGCGGTGGACGTGGTAAGTGTTTCCACCTTCCTCGTCAGCGTTCGTGGCAGAATCCACTTTGAAAGGAATGACACGCAGTAACGGCACGGAGGTGTGTCCCACCACGTTGTACTCCACCACATCGGAGTACACAAACATCAAATTCTGTCCTTGGTTCAGTTCTACCGGGGAACGAAAATACTTGGCAAAAGAATCGTTGTCAGAAATGACTGGTAATTCGGGTTGTCCTTTTTGTTCTACTTTCTTCCTCAGCTCCATGTCACCGCCCAACATGTCAAACAATTCAGGACAAAATAAAATGGACACGATTTTACTCGGCTCAAATTTCATCAAGAAGCGACGAGCTGCTTTGTGGTACTCCATGGATGGCGACCTTTTTTTGGGCAAGCTCCAACGCTTTCCCAAACATGCATTAAACCTGCAGCTTATCGTGCTGACCAAATGTTGACCACTAAAATAATAGCCTGGGGGAATAAAAATCTGGTAGGTCCACGTTCGAGTTGTTTCATTATATTTTTTGAGATCATATTTGACATTATTCAAGTGCTTTTGCACTTGCTCGTCATGAACTTCCACCGTAAAAAAATTTTGGTTGTTAAGGACATTGAGGACTTGGGTCGGGTGAATCATTTCTACTAAAGCCACTTCCCAATGGGCTTCGTGATCTAACGGGATGGCTTGAGGTAATTTAGCCGTGTAACAGCACAACGTGTTGTTGGGAAACACCTCCATGGAACTGTCACTGGGTAAGGTTAAGTAAAATTGGTTTTGGTGACTCATAATTCCAGAGTTCTGTGGCTGTCCGAGGGTTTACTGGACGTCAGAGGCGTGTCTCCGCCCAAAATGGGGTTCTGGTTGTGGTTGTTGTTGTTGGAGTGGTGACTGACACTGACACTGGACACAAGGTTCCCGTTGGAAGAGAATTTCAGGGAGGGATTGGGAAGCAGGTAACCGATGCAACTGCTCAATAAAATGGTCCACAATTGTTTGTCTCCTTGTTGCAAACTCAAATTGGCGATGGCTGCCCCGATGACACAATACACCACGAAGATTTGGCAGAAAAAGACGATTTGCGTTTTAGGCACACGTTCTCCACACCACACCCACAAAGGTTGTTTTTGTAAATCTTGCACAGAAGAACTAGGTGAAGGACGAGTGGTCGACGTAGCTGCATCTGCTGTGTGAAAGGGCATGATGGTCACTTCTTTTTATAGTCGATGACTTGCGAAGCGTCGATCCAAGAATCAAAACTGGGTGGATATCCTTTCCAACGTACTTTGACTTCTTTGACACGTCGTTTGCCCACTTTACGGGTTCTGCGTTCGAGAATGCTTTCGATGTCGTACACGTCGTCTTCTTTTTTGGTCACACGTTGTAACTCGGGCAAATAAAACGTTCCTTTGAGCACTTCTCCGTTCATGTCTTCCAATTTATAGACGGCAGGATGACGGCCATGCACTCGTCCAGTGACGCGAAACAATTCGGTCGTCCAGTTAGGTAAGTAACCTTTGTCGAAAGTGCGTTTGGTTTTGCCAATGCGCACCCAATTTCCTACGGCCAACATTCCACTTTTCTTGGGGACAGCCCTCGTCGGGGACGTACCAAACAGACGCTCAAACACCAACACTTCGTTGTCGGGAGTCACGTCTTGCGGGGCACGTCTGATGCTTCGATGGTAAGATTGGTTGTACGCTTGCACCAGGTGCCGTAAGATGTCGATGTACTTCAGAGTGTGGTGATGCGTAAAATATTTCCACATGCGTTCTTTCAAAGTGCGTTGAAAACGTTCCACGATGCTGGCTTTGGTTTCGGGATTCTCGGTGGTAAAAAAATGAATGTCACGTTTCTTTAATTCTTTTGGAAAGCTTGGTTCAGAAATTCGGTACCTTTGTCCGTTTGCCATCGAAGAGGGTGACGACCGCTTTGTTTCAACACCCGTTGCAGGGCTCGCACTAACTCGCTGCTCGATTTGGAAGTCAAGGGTACGACCCAGGCAAATTTGTAAAAGACGTCGATGACACAAAACAAATATTTGTAGCCACGATTGTAGCTGGCCAAATGAGAGACATCGGCTAAATCGGCTTGCCATTGATGATCGATGCCTTCCACTCGGGTGCGACTTCTGGCAAACTTGCGTCGAATGGGTTTGTGTAAAGTGTAGGTAGCTTGTTCTTGTAACCATCGTTGCACTTGAGGTAAACGGAGACTTTTCAGTCGCGTTTTGGCAGCACGATACAATTTTTGAACTCCTGCGTAACCTGCAGGATGGGAGGGATCGTAGTAAATGCTGGTTAAGACTTTTTCCATTTTTGGTGTGTTGGTTGGTGTGTTAATAAGACACCCACTCTTGGAGGATGCTACTCTTTTCTCTTGGGGTATTTTCTTGGATTGCAATGCTTTGCGTGTGCGACCGGCAATAGGTGTTGAAGAGGAGGATGTCTGAGCGGGGGATATCGGTTCTTGTTTCACTTCTGTCTTCACTTTCTTTTTCTCTTGTGATGAAGAAGGGGTGGCCATCATCTTTTTAATCCATCCAATTCTGGAGGTAGGTGGTGTTGTTAACTTGCGTACTTTTTCTGGTGGAGTTTGAAACCCTTCTTCTTCTTCTTCTTTTCCTCTTTCTGTCTTGGTCACTGGTAGTGGTGGTACTGGTACTGGTGATGGTGCTGGACTTTTCATCAAGGTCTTAAGATCTTTCAGAGTGGGTAGAGCTGTTTCGTCTAAAGCTTTCTGGTGAAAGAGTTGCAGTCGTTGCAAGAGTTGACCGTACTTTTGCGATTTTTCTGTTTCGGACAAATCTTGGCGATCCATCAAGGACTGCAATTCGTGTTGTAACTGGGACATCTCGCTCAAAGGGGGATTGGGAGGTAAATGTGGGGTGCGTTGTTCTTGCCACCGATGGTATTCCATCCATCGTTTGTAAGGCACTAAAGCTAGTTTTAGTCTTTCCATGGGGTTGTCAGGGGTCGATTCTGAGATCTTGGGACTTCCGAGGGCCTTTTTATCTTGCTCCCACCAGTCCTCCCAAGATGGTTCCCAAGACTCCTTTCAGTATGGGGCCTAACAAGAGAGGCAAAATGCCTTCACGTTGGACCAACATCTTCTTTTTTTGACGAATGGGAATTTTCTTTTGAACCATTTGGCGAAGAACGTGACGATGTTTGCCTAAGCATTGTTTCTGGTGTTTGGACAAAGGGATCGTGCCTTTCAAAACGTTCAAACAACATTCGCACACGGTATCGATGACCTCTTTGGAGTCCGTTTGAATGAGTTTTTTTCGTAGGGGTGGAGAAGCTTTGGACAGGACAGATAATATGTCCCCATGTTTGGCTAAACGTGGTGGCAGTCCTTTCCTTTTCTTTCCTTGGGGTTTTCTGGAGGGTGACATCTTTGAGTCTTCAGGAGCACCAAAAAAACACTGATACCCTACTTGGTCACAGGCCTTTTTTATACTGGAACGCGTCGCCACTGATTGTCTTTACGTCGTATCAGTTTGAGGACAGGCATGACACGTCGTGCAGGGGTACGTAACGGACTAAATCGAGCCAGTTCTTGCTTGGACAAATCCAGTAAACTTTGTAACATGCCCGATCTTTCTTGGACTTTGATTTTGGGAGAAGGTACTTTGTGAGCAGCAGCCACTGCCACTAAATTGGAGGGTCCTGCCACTGGGGAAGTTCTTTTGGGGGTCATCAACGGAGAAGTTCTTGGTGTGATCAACGTCTCCAAGTACTCTTCAGTTCTGGGTGTCATTAACGGAGAAGTGGATAAACGTGAGGCTGCCGCAGACGCAGTCACCGCTGTGGCAGGTCGTGGTTTGCGAGTGTAAGGTTGCGTCCTGGCCGAAGTGCCTCTCTTGCGACTAGTTTTCTTCTGTGGACTTTTCTTTTTCTGGGGACTTTTTTCTGTTTCTTTTTCTGGGGGCTTCTTTTCTTTTTCCGGGGTAGTGTCTGGTAAGAGGAGGGTCCCGCCACTGGAGAAGTTCTCCTTGGGGACCTGGTCTTTTTCTTTTTCTTCTTGGGGCTTCGTTGGACTTTTGTCTTGGGGATAACTTTGGGGGCATTAGGATCCCATCTTAAGAGTGAGCGAATGATGACCCCTCCTAGAGTACCGCTCCCTCCAGGTTTCAAAATGATTTGTTTTTTGGTTTGAGTGTCGATTTTTAAACTTTTAAACAAGACCACGTAATGCGCATTGAGACTGATGGTACGATGGGCTTTACTTTGTTGAAACAAATTTTGGGTGATGTAAACGACACTGGCATTACGGTGATGCCCTTTGAGCGTGAACCACAATTTAATTTCTTCTTCGTCTTCTCCTAACATGTCGTCGAAAATGACCAAATGGGTTTGACGGGAGTCAGAGACGATGCTATCGTCTTCTTTAAGAATGCCTTCCACAAACACGATGGAATCGCCTTGACTTTCTCGCAAGAGGTTGTACGCCGATTGCCAGTCTTTGTAACACCACACGATCCGTTGAGGTGGCCGATCGATCAAATGATGTTTATGTTCGATCAAACGTTTGACGAATTCGGTTTTGCCTGGACCGCTAGGTCCAGCAATGAGCATGTTAAAGGGATGGCGAAGATACAAAGCCTCCCAACTGGCACGATCTAAGTGTTCGTCGATGACTTTGACAGTAGAGGAAGAGGGAGCAGAGACAGCAGAGGTAGCCATTGTGTGAGAAATGTCACTTGTGACACGAAAACAAACAAGACAAGAGTTTATATACTTTTTCAGAACACGTTTATTGAACGTTTTTTTTTTTCAAACATGAATACGAAAGACAAAAATACATAAAAGCCAAAGGCTTAAGTACAAGGATAAAAGGCACATGATAACCATTAACGTGGAATAAAAACAAGTGTCTGTACAACATGTTTTGGGTAATGTTCTAACCAGTTCTATAGTAGGGGGTAGTAAGGTCACACAAGTGTCCTCCCGAAAGGGTCTTTCAGGCCTGTCCACGACAGTCCCGTCCTGGGTGACGGGTTCTTCTGGCACCGTCACTAACACGGGTTGAAAAGTAACTTTTTTCCTTGAACAACTCTCGTGCATACTGGGCCACTTCTTGGGTCCAAGCCTCAAAATCCCATTCATTCCAGGCACGGACATCTGTCCAATGGGGATGTAAGTCACAAGCTACACACACATCGTCATACACGTCTTGGGTAGCTAAAAGTTGACGAATCTTTTTTTCCCGTAGAGGTCGAGAAGTATCCAGATGAAAACGCAAGGCTTTGAGCAAAAGGAGTTTTTCGTGACCATTTAAGGCCATTGAGGTGGTAAGTACTGATCGTAAAGAGTCCACAAAGAATCGGCTGGTAAACGAAATCCCAGAAAACAAGTCACTAAGACACACACCACTTGTCGTCCCAAATTGAATGGATACAGTTCTTGTAATAATCGATGGTAATGATCCACGGTTTGATTATGGTCATTGAGTTCCTTCCACGGAATCTGTTCAATAATATGTGACATAATCCGTGGCATGGCAACTTGATTTTATAGTGTCTTTGTTTCGGAAGCAATAAAGGTAATTTATAACCAAACATGTTCGTTCTCCAGTAGGGAATTTAAATGTTACATACTGTAACTGAAACGTCAGAGTTTGTCTAGATGTTTCGTCTTTTTCTAAGCAGATTCCATGTAACAAATGTTGGTAATCCTTTAACTCGTCTTCCTCAATACGTTGCAGTAAGTGAATCTCGAAGTAGCCAAAATTACGAACGTCTAGACCATCATCATCCCCAAACTGAAAGTGTTCAACAAGGTCTGACCACTGAAACAATTTCTGACGAATCAGTCCTCTTATACCATTCAGGTACCAGTGGTCAAAGATCTGGTGACGTAACGGATGCAATTGTTCTTTACGTTTCACTTGTATTTTCACCAGCTCTCGGTAAATCCTTTCTCTCAACTCCTCAGGCAAGCCCAAAATGTTCTCTTGTAAAGTATCCATAAGTATATACACTGTTTTTGGAATCGTTGGGTGGTGGCCAATAGCCTCGTTTAACTTTGTGCCTGATGTAATATCCACTCATAATCAGTCTTCTTGTACTTTGGAACAGAGCATAATTTAAAAACGGATGAATCACTTTGCGTTTGCGTTTCACTTGTATTTTGATCAGTTCTCGGTAAATGCGTTCTCTCAACTCCACAGGCAAAGCACGAATGTTCTCTTGTAAAGTATTCATGAATAGGTGATACTAAATCCTCTTTGGTCTGACACAAGAAATGTACTGTTTGCACAGACATGGTTTCAATTCATTGTCGAATCTAAATCGTTTAGTCACTAATTTACACGTTACAATTCGTTCAGAAGTTTCCTCTTTCACCAAGTTGACATTGTGTACAAGATGTTGGTAATTCGTTAACTCTTCCTCTGAAATTCGATGCAGTACGTTTACAATGTAGTAGATAGAATGGTCAATACCAAACCATTCCTTTTTAAAACCAGGGGGTCGTTGATCAATGTCTGTCCAATGGAACACTTTCAACTCAATCAGTCCTTGTATAGCATTCAGGTACCAGTGGTTCAAACACCGGTGACGTAATGGATGCAATTGTTCTTTACGTTTCGCTTGTATTTTGACCAGCTCTCGGTAAATACGTTCTCTCAACTCCACAGGCAAAGCACGAATGTTCTCTTGTAACAGATTATGGTAAGTTACTTCAATGTCTCGGTCCCACTAAGGGTAAGTAATGACAATTCGGTGACCATCGAGCATGTTCTACGTACGCCGAATCCTGCGGTTCCCAGTGGTGAAGTGACACACCGCAACTGAAACACTTGACTTTATCTCCTTCGCCCAAGTAGAAAAATCCGGCTCTGGCTAATTCTTCGGGGGTCGGTCCTCCCAGATACTTAGGCCATTTTCCTTCGAACGATTGAAGACGATTTTCAAAGTCGCAGTATTCCGACAAACGCACAGGAAACGAATATTCGTCTTTCACAGGTTCGTTTCGATGAGGGTTGAGTGACATGAACAGGAGTTTGCTCAGGGCTGGATGACATCCGTAGGGGGGTAGACGTGAAGGTGAACATTCCCCTTTAAACCCAGTAAAGTGTCCAACAGGACGAGCGGCATCACTTTCGCATCCCTCAGGTTTGACACGCACAGCATCCCTTTCCATGATAGGGGTAGTGGCACTAAATTTCCCATGATGCTTTACGGCATCGCTCAGGTCACAACGTACAGCATCGTACCCATCGCAAGGCTCACAATCGCATTCCACTTCCGAAGCCTCACACTTGAATTGTGCCTTTCTAAACAACTTGTTCTGTGTTTCTCTGAAAGTATTCATCTTGCTCGCTCGGTCTTGGTAGTCACAATGAACTATCGATCTTGACCATAGCCCCTTTTCATACTAGTCGCAATGCAGTCTCCAGCTTGTACATCTTTCCTTTTTTATGTTTTTTATGTCTTGTTTTGGAAGGTACCGTCTCTAAGGTACCGTCAACATTGTACCGTAGTGTGATGGGTGGAAAGGCCATAGAAAGGTAAGGGCAATGCGGAGACCATCGAGTATGTTCCAGAATAGCTGAATCTTTATAGATACATAGATCCATTCGTAACTTCAGTCCGCAAGCGAAACACTGTACCTCGTATCCCAATCCTGACTCAGGTCCCAAGTAGACAAATCCTGTTGTAGCTAAAACATGCGAAGAAGGTAATCCTTCCCTATCCGTAGGCCATTTCTGAAACGTGTCCAATCGACGGGCACAATCACAATAGTCAGGGAAGAAGACTGGAAAATGGTAGGGTTTGAACTTGGAGTTCTCATCGGGTTTCTCACTCGATTCTTGCTGTGGCTAAGTCATCTTTCTGGTGGGTAACTATCCTCTTACAACCAATGTTTTATACCAACGTGTCCATACGGCAAAGTAAAGTAGTTGGGAAGTCGCACTCGCTTCTGGTACACGATTTGATAGACTTTTTCCAAGGGTCGACTGACAATGTGGTGAGTGGGTAAACGTACAATCTTGTTCGGTTGATAGGTGGTCACTTTAAAGTGTCCATCCTCTCCCGATTGCAAGGCTTCTTTCAATACCCCAAAGTTGACCACACGACTGGTACGATAATTCAGAGTCAGTCCTTTTACTTTGCACATCGTGTGCACTTCTCCTTGTTTGTCACGGTATTCTTAGCCGTAATTTTTGGGTCCGCCACTGACGAAACTTAGAATCTTGTCGTCGGGATGCTCGTCTGTCCAGGCTCCTAAACGGTCTCCTTCGATGTTAGGGTGATGTTGACTCGGGTGATGGATGTAAATGCAACTGTCCGTGTAAAAGTACAGGACGCGTTCCCCTAACAGTTCTAAAGCTTCGTACAATTTTAAGCGAGCAGGAGCTGTCACGTAAGCCGCAATGATGACATTTCCAAAGGGGTCGTCTTGTACAAAGTCCAAATCTTCTTCGTAATTGACCAAGATCAAATTCTCTCGAACGACGTCCACGTATTTCATGTATTTGGTTTTGTCGTGAATCATCTGGAAGTAGCGGGAAGGTTCTGTCAAATATTCCGTCTTGGGTAAACACGGTCGTTGTGCCATTTTACCCCACAAGCAATTTAACATCACTTTGGCAAACGATCGCCTGCCTTCGTTTTTTTCGATGTGGTCTAAAGAGATGCCTTCTTGTTCATAGTATTTCTCTTTGAATTGTATTTGGTCTTCGGGAGTGTGACACCAGGAAGGATAGCCGCTGGCTTCTTGTTTCAGTTTCGAAAAGGCATCCACGTAGTCAGCGAAAATGCCTTTCTGACTGGGGTCACCCTTGTGGTATTGTTGTGTCTTGGGAAAGTGGCAAATTTCGTACACTTCTAACAGTTGGTATCCCATGTCCAGAGTTTTGAACAATTCTACGCTGACCCAGGTTCCCGTCAAGGCACGTTCTTCCTGGGTGTGCTGACAAGGTTGGTCTTGGTTGCACGTTTCGGCACAAGTACGGCACAATGGAAACATCAGTTTGCCTTGACAATGGTGAGGTAAGACGGGATGGTATAGGTTCGTGGGAGGCAAAACTTTACACTTGATCAAGCCTTCGTATTGTCGAATGTTTTTCAGGTCGATGTGTTCCGTCAGCAATCGCGGGTGCCCTACAGGAAAGAGACAATATTTGCACACGTAGGGATACAGCGAACACACGTCCAAGTATTTGATTTCTTCTCCTTTCTCTTCGTCGGCTTGGTACAGCAAACAGGTGGCATTGGTCCTTCCTCCGTACAAACTATCCCTCGGGTTCAACGGGTCCATGAACTGGTAACTTTCCACGAGGCGTTTAAACTCGGGATCGGTTTTCATTCGGTTATCGTACTCGTGTTCCCACATTTCCACCAGTTGGTATCCTTGCTGTTCTAACTTTAGGCGCCGCTGACAAGTGTCCTGGTACAAGTCTTCCATGGTTCGTTGTAAAAACTGATTTTTAGTGCTACGGTCAAGGTAACAGACGGGACATCCGTGAAATAAGCAACCGGTAAACTCGTACACGATCTTAGGGTTTGCTAAGTCCCAGCCATCGACCGAATACGTTCCGATGGTCTTTTCGCCTCCTCCGTTGCGGGCATGCTGAATCCACTTGTCTTCCTTGTCGCACAAGTAATGTAACCAACGTATGGCTTTGACCGAGTATTGACGTTTGACAAAGTGGGTTGTTTGAGGACTGATGACAGCCACGGTGTTTTCAGGCATGAATCGTTGTCGATACACGAACGAATACGCTTTGGCAATGGTGCAAGCTTCTTTCAAAGGATCGACCACTCCGTGTTCCATGAACAGTTCTCGAAATTTTCCACAGCAACGTCGTAAAATGTCCACGTCGGAACGACAATACTTTAGCATTTCTTCCTGAAAGTCGAAAGGGTCCGAGGCGTGAGCCTGGTACCAAGCGTAGAAAGCTTCTCGTTGTTCGGTACGCATGTTGTCGGGGTCGTAATAGTGAGCCTCGGGCAAATGGGGTAGAACGGCGTGTTGATTGGCTTCCGTATTGAAAAAGTGTGGAAAGTACCCTTTAGCCATTTCTGTCATTCCAAACGTTTTAGGCATTCGACTCAAAGGCATGGCCAAATAGCTCATCGAATCTTTAAACTGTGCTTGTCCCACTTGCATGAAAATGATTTTGGCTCCGTTCAAAGTCACTTTAGGACGTTCGGTGCCATGTTCCGTATAGTACCTCAAAAGAAACTGTCCATCGTATCCGGAGAAATTGTGAGCCATCACCGTGGCATGACGATGACAATCTCCGTAACGTTCGATGTCCTCTTGGCTCCACGTCTTGTCGATGGGGTCTAAGACCCACTGGGCAAAATCGGCTAACGTGTTTGGTCCCCGAAAGATTTTTTCACGTCCTCCAGGAATCTTGCTGCAGTGAGGGCAATGACTGAAGATAGGTTCTTGAATGCACTTCTCGCACGCTCGATGAGCCACGCAGAAATTAGGAATGTGAATGCCGGTCTCTTGCATGCATTCGAAATCGAAAAAGATGAAATTGCCTTTCTTCTTGTGACCGTCCTCTTTCTCTGATGGGGGTTGGTATTTTTGCACGTAACATTCGTGTTCCAAGTCCACGATGTGGTGACAAATGTGACATTTTTTCTTTCCTCGACATACGTGTGCCTTGGCATTGTTGGTAAGTATGCCTTGTCCACACGTAGGGCACAATCTCAGGAGTTGACAAGCACATTTCTTCTGTGAACCTTGTGTTTTCAAATGTTGCTGGTAACAGGCAGGGCTGACAAACGTGCGCAGACAAGTCGAACAAGGCACTGGTTCTTCGCTCAGACAGGGTGGAGAGGCCAAACATCCTGGGCATTTCAATCCACAATGCTTGTGTTGCTCTCGATTGTTATAACCATAATCACATTTCTCACAATAATAACTGTATCCCAGGAATCCGGTGATACTGGTAATGATATCGAAATGGTCATCGTGATAATAAAGGTGAATGTATTTTCCGTCCTTAAAATCCTGGCCTCGAAACAACAGAGTTCCACGCATTTCTTGAGGGTGCACTTTCAAGGTGTAGCGTGGAGCTAGGGCATCTTGCAATTTTTGCATCTCAGGAATGCCACAGGGTGTGTCTTTGGACAGGCCAGCTTGTTGCAACAGGAGTTCTGCTTCGTTTCGTTGTTTGGCTCGATAGGAACGTTGAATAGTTTTCCAGGTTCTTTTCCATTCTACCGTGTCGTTCTTGTTGGCATAGGTTCGTCCCACCACGATGGCACGGGCTAAACACATCTTGTCATGAGTGTTGTTAATTCGGACGAGACTCGTTTTGGTGCTGCGAAGATCGTCCACCAATAACATCCTTTTGCGTCCGGTCCCTTGAGGAGGAGAGACGTGGGTCATGTCCAATGTGGCTTTTCCATCGGTGATGTCAAACTGGTCATTAGATTGTTGCACGTGTTGAATCTTGTCCATGACTTTGGAAGCGGTCAATTCTGCAGGGGTGCTAAACTCGATCCAAACAGGGGATTTCAAACCGTCGTGTTGTATGGAAAGTCTCAAGCGATCGTCTTCTTTGGGTTGACATTGTCGCTTGAGTGCAGTGAGCAGAGAATCCCACACCCCAGTGATAAACACTTCTGCTTTCTCTAACGGCACTTCAGCCTTGAAATCTTTAAACTTCACCGTGTATTTGTAAGCCGTGGTTCTAAATTTTCTAGAGGAGCGCTTTTCCGTCTCTCGAATGGAATAGTATTTTTCAGGGTTGACTAAGGGTGGCGAACTTGGTTTAGAGGTTTCAAATTCTGGTTCACTCATGTCCTCTTAAAAATCACTGACATGAATTTGTGCCAAGATTTCAGCCCTGGTACGAGGCGATAGATCACGTTTCTGCCTCTTACTTTCTTCTTCTTCTTTCTTCTCAAATGAATAGGATCGTTTCATCTTGAGTGCAAAACGTCAAATGACTCAAGTTTAAACACCATAGGCTAATTTATAGTCATGGCAGACCAGCGTATATAAAAAGGGTGTGTGTCTTGTCCTTTCACTATTCATTTCACTCTCAAGCAGAGCACAACGATGGAAGAGACTAACCAAATCGAACGTTTCGTCAGAGCTTTGCGAGGGGTCATTAGAAAATTCTCTTCAGACCAGCCGACGGACTACTCTCCTTCCTTTCGAGATAAAAGTCAAGATACTTGCTATATCTGTCAGAAGAAAGGGCATTGGTCTTCAGAGTGTCCAGACCGTCAAATATGAAAAAAACAGGGGCTAGAAAAGACAAAAGTAAAGATACCTGTTATTATTGTAAAGAAAAAGGACATTGGTCTCCAGATTGCCCAAAAAAGAAACAAGAGGAATCAGAAGAAAAGAGGAATTCTTCAGAAGAAGAGAGAGATTCTTCAGAGGAAGAGAGGGATTCTTCAGAGGAAGAGAGGGATTCTTCAGAGGAAGAAAGCAGGCAGGTGAAGAAAAAGAAACAGGAGAAGAAAAGAAGAAGGAAAGAAAGTGAGGAGGAAGAAGAGGAAAAAGAGTGTGACGGTGAAGAAATTCAAAAAACAGAGAGACTAAACAAGGAGA
The DNA here is from genome assembly GCA_028554795.2 of Sinohyriopsis cumingii. Lineage (NCBI taxonomy): Eukaryota > Metazoa > Mollusca > Bivalvia > Unionida > Unionidae > Sinohyriopsis > Sinohyriopsis cumingii. The sequence goes on from CM068835.1 coordinate 11,737,561, forward strand.
CAGAAGAAGTCAATGAACTTTTAATTAAAGTTTTGTGTTGTGAATTGTGAATTGGATTGTAAAAATGGATAAAAGAATAAATTAATGATATAAGGTAAGTGTCTTTGAGTTTTGATTTTAAAATAAGAACGTACACTCACGCACTCATACAAAAAGACACGTACTATAAGGGTAAAATGGGTGGGTTATTTTTTTGAGTTATTGGCAAAATTGAAGGGCTATCTCTTTTCGAGAAATGTGGGTGGCCCTGAAAAGGGCCTTTTTATTTTGGTGTAGGGGTGAGTTTAAGCAATCAACTTTAACTGCCTTAAGCCTTTGCCACGGCCAAGGCCTACTTCTGGACTGCGTAATGATGATGATGATGATGATTGGGTTGAAATCACTAAGGGTGGTACGGTAGGCTTAGTCACAGGGTTAACGTGTTTAGCTCGGGAAGGTCGTATTCTCTTCGGTCGTAATAAAGAAGTCTGATACATTTGTTTAAGACTTCTTAACTCCGCTAAAATGTCCAACAGTACCGTGACCATTTGATTTTCACCCTCTTGTTTCTTTGCTGCTACTTCTTCTTGCTGTTGTTTTTTTCTTACCTCTTCTTCTTGCTGCTGTTGCTGTAGGAGAAAAGCTTGTTCCGCTTCCTTTTGTCGTTGTATAAATTTCTCCAATTCTTCTTTCTGTCTCTGTCTAAAATTCTCCACTTGCGGTAATGAAGAAGGTAACGAAGGTTCCGGAACAAATTCTTGCGAGGAGAGAAAATCCACAAAATCCCAATTCACCTCTTCTGAAAGTAAGTCCGGGTTCCCTTGGGCAGTCTCCCCTGTTGGTGCACCCCAATGGATCGTTTTCTGTGTTTCCGTCATGTTGAATCACTGTCGCATAGATTGACTGCACACAAGCGCTAGCGAATCTATATAGACTACCTGACGTCACAGACTGCTCTCTTCGGATTGGATGCGGGCTGACTGAATTTTGTAACGCGTGTTCGGATTGGTGAATGAACTCAATCCGTTTCAATCCTACCTCTACCTATAAATAAGCGCAGTTCACTGCATTGATTCACCTGTTCTCGTCGCTTCAAGATGTGGACCGATGTGCAGTCTTCTACGCTTGTGTCTTCCATGATGTTCAGGACGGACATGCTCATGTATGTCCGATCCAAGTGGACCGTTGTCCACAGGACAAACACCAGTCTGTGGATACGTAGGATCTACGTCGAAAGACAAGGATGCATCAAAAGAGTGCTGATTTACGGGCCAACAGTGAGACGCAGCCTAAGGACAAGAAGAAGACCAATGCGGTGCCCTTTATGTTAATGGAAACATTAACATAAACCCAAAGGCCCTTTTCAGGGCCCCCATATTTCTCGAAAAGAGAATGACTTTTCAATTGCCTACCCCTTTTTTAAAACTTTTTTTTAAAAAAAAATCCCATATTTCACAAAAAAATCCCATGTTAAATTCCCCTTGTACGTATATTGACCCACGATTTATTCCCATGTTAATTTCCCTTGTACGTATATTGACCCACGATTTTTCGCCATGTTAATTCCCCTTGTACGTAGAGTGTCCCACGATTTTTCGCCATGTTAAATTTCCATTGTACGTAGAGTGCCCCAGGGGTGTTTTTAATGCTAATTCCCATTGTACGTAGGGTATACCACCTTACTACTATCGTTGTCATTTGAAGGTATTTTAGAAAAAGATTACGAACACGAAACGAACGTTTGATCGACATTCGAGTGCAAAGACCGCGGTGACTATCACGATCTGTATCTGTGCAATAATGTATTGCTGCTTGCTGATGTGTTTGATAAATTTCGTGATACTGCTATGCACGTGTACAAGCTCGATCCTGCACATTACTTCTCGTCACCAGGTATGAGCCTGGATGCATTGGTGCCCAAAACCAAAATCGAAATGGAATTATTCACTGATATTGATCAGCATCTGTTTATCGAGCGATCACTTCGTAGCAGAAAACTAATGTCAAGTCAAAGATACGCTCGTGCAAACAACACAAACGTGGACGGGTATGACCCGCTGACCTCAGCAGTTACATTACGAATCTAGACCAGAATACTCTTTATGGATCGGCAATGATGCAATCACTTCCGGTTGGTTGATGTCAGTGGCTCTATCCTAATCGCATTGATCTACAGCAACACGAACACGATCACAACATCAGCAGTGTTGTTGGACTTGTCGGAGCCTCTCAGGTACGAGTCCTACTATGAAAAGATCAAACCGTTTTATCAGGATTGGGTCAAGATGATATACTCCGACACTGACTCGTTGCTGATGTATATCGCATCAGATGATGTGTACGAAGAAAGTGCACAACCATATTTGGTCAACGAATTTCATAACAGTGAGTATTCTAATGAACATCCATTGTTTAGTAACGCCAATATAAAGGTTGTTGGTATGTTCAAGGACGAAAGCTCACGCTCACGTAAACTTATCGAAGTGTATCTTGGTCTGCGATCTACACGGCATTGCAAATAAAAAGAAAGCGAACGGTGTTCCATGGATAAATGTAGAAAAAACATGAACTGTACCTTGAATGTCTTCGAGACCGGCGTAAATTGTCATACACAGCAAATATTATCTGATCAAATAACCATCGCATGGGTGTATACCCATGAATCAAGGTACGTTTGGTCATCGTACTTTTGCGGCTGGTACGGGCTAACGTGTTAACACAAATCCTTGTGACAGTTCCGTATGTGGTGAAACGACTTGTAATTCTTCTCGCACAAATGCTAGGCTGAGAGTCTTTGGTCCACCAGTTGACGTTCCCAACTGGCAACGTGCTGGTTGTCTTGGAGCACCAACCCGTTCCGAAATCGGGAATATATCAACAGACCATACTGGGTCACTTGCACGACGTTGTCCGCCTTCTAACACTCCAGGTGCATATAAATACCGAGTAAACGTGTCGCCAAGTGTTTGCAAATGTTCTGGCTGTGAAATCATTTTCTGAGTAACAATGACGGTCTTTTGCCGGTTTGCATTTGCGATTTTAAATCCAGTCGTGCGCGTGACTTTATTATTTAACGATGCTTTGAGTAATGGAAGTCGGATAACCCATTCGTAGACTATTCTGGTCTCATTAGCAATTTATGTGTGTACTAATGACCAAATAATGTTCTGCAAGAGTACGATTAAATCGTTCCACAATTGCTTGTCACGATGAATGTTGACATATCCAACATATCTTTGTCAGCATCCACTTGTAACAATCGTGGCCATGTGAGAGGTCCCAGTGTATCTGAGACACCTGCAGAATGTTTTTGTTTTTTTTCTCATCGGCTCCGCTTCTTGTGTCTTCTAGCCACATCAACAATAGTTAGCTTGTACTTGCATATGCGTAATTTACCTTGTCGATCACGGACACTACCATGTGGAAGAAATAATAAATCAGCCTAATGGACATCATTTGGAATTTGAACATCAAACAAACCACGTAAAACTATTCTTGCTACTGGAAGGTAAATTTGCCACATCGCTTATTTCGCCAACCATTTTTGAGCAACGCCATGATTGACCTTAACTGCACTGGCTAACGTTCCATGGGGCTTCACCTCTCCAGTACCCAAGCGGACTGTAGCATATTTTGAAAATTTTCCGTCTCTTTGTGTCCTTGTGTGTTTGTTTATATCGATATAATTTGCTTTTAATCAATGAACCTTTTTGTACTTCCAGTTGTACTTAGTCCACCTGCTGCAATCTTGCCTTTCACACCTCCTTTAATGAACCATCTTGCGATTCGTTCTCCCAATGTTGGTTTAATCGCACTTACGTCATAGATGAGATACACGTCGACGCGTTGACGTGAACGGATGTCATGGAATGCTTCATACGCAAAGTCATGCATGTAACGTACAGCGTCAACGCGGTTCATAATTACTTCACTGGGCTTTAGTTCGGCGCTAGAATTGAGTCGTATGACTAGCCGTCTGCCAGTCACAAAGCAATTGTATCCAGGAAGGTACTTTTCACTCGGATATTGACTCCATGGTGTAACTGGTAACTTTTTTATCAGCGCTGCCAACTTTTTTTACAAACGTGAACTTCTTTGCTCCACATCGAGCACAGGCTCCAGTAATCGCTGATCGCCCATTATGTGTTTTGGCGCAGCATCGCAAACAACAGGAAGGTATGATCGCATTAATAATACTGTATGATTCAATGGCATTGCGAAACAAATTCGTAGATGATTTCGGTAAAAAGGAAAGACTGTCCCTTCATTGACTTCTCAGCACAAACAGCATCTAAACCGTTAAGCATGGTGATGAATCCGTGTTTCCAAACTCAGTTTATATGCTAATCATTAGTCCCGGAGGATCGGGACTGCACCATCAGCTAATAATCAACTGTTTTGTGATGTTTTAAAAGACGTTCAAAAAGCTCTGAGAAGTGTTAACAACGCCTCCATCGATTTAATTTCTACACGTGACGAATGTAGATGTATTGCTACTGGTGGTGTGGTATTATGAGGTTGTACGTTCTTACAAGGTGTCCGCTTTATTTGGCTATCGTTATCTAGAGGGAGATCGACCTCTGTATTGTGGCCCAGATCGAGTAAATTTTAAAATAAAGTGCGAAATTATAGATAGAATAAATATTTGAGCAGATATACAGAACAGAATGACACGAGCCCCCGTACATGGAAAAACAAAAATTTAATCAATTACATAAACAACTGGGATAATACATTAGGAAGATACGCTTCTTTTTAGAATAAGTGTTTCACCGATTTTCAGACACAAATATATTTTATAAATAACCGATCTGTTTTAAATGATAGAATTAGTTCAACATATAATCGAGTGAACGATCGAAGTCATTGCCATGTACAACTTCGTAACCTGCTTATTCCAGTCTACTCTAACTTCACTGTGGTGGTTCCTCCAGGTCCTTCCGCTTTTTCCCTTTTCCGACCTCCCTACTGTCTCGTCTCTTTTAGGCCCTCAAACTTTGTGTGGGTAGGTGGATACGTAAGCAGATACTTCAGTGGATACGTCCGTAGATACTTGCATGGGTACGTCAAATATTCTGTCAGTTGTCCTACCGGGAACAGATAATTACTCCCCTCTCGTTATGTCAGATATAGTTCTATCGGAATTCGAACAGACTAAAGGCTGTCTGGTCAAGCTAAACATGGCAGACCATGAACAAACCTAGTTTCACAAGATTAATGTACTTCCTAATGGCTATTTCATTACTGATTTCCATCAACATTTCACGAGACACAAATTAATGAATGAATTCATTACATAACTTAACTACATTATTTTCAGCGAATACACACATTCAAGTCTTTAGCGTACGTGAAATCACCTAATATCGGTGAATTCACACGGATTCTCGTAAGTCGTATCAACTAAAGTAATGCATCAAATTCTTGGATTCCTATAACAATCAAGACGACAAATTCAAACAATTCGTCCAACTTATATAAAGAAGATCATTGTACGGATTCAGATAGATTAACTGAAATACAGTTACACTCATTTCAAGAGAACTGATCTACGGATTTAAACAAATAAATTCATGCAAATATAAACAATTAAGTTTAAGCAAATCATTATATTTGTATCAACGAATTACATGAAATTGACGCAAACACATTGTGTTGTCAAGCTTTGTTCGCTTCTACCGCTAAAATTGTATCCGTTGACTTTCCAGACATACGTTCCTTTTGACCAATGTTTTACATAAGAATTTCGTCCAAATTCAGTCTCAGAGTCCCTTATATTTTCACTCTTGCAGGAAAATTGCGGACTGATTAGATTTTTCGATGGGGACAATATTTAAAGTCCAAGGAATTTCGTGTAGGGAAATACGTCCCTTATTTAGCGTAACCAATCAGGGTTAAATATTTTTACTGCCTTTTATAACTAGGCGCCAAAATTGCAGTCAACATGATGAATTCCAAACAACAGATCCGGAAAACTCAGCTTCTAACAGTTTCAGTATAAAATCGAAGTTAACCGTCCCTGTTTTAGTCGTCTAACGGCTATTTAAATGAAGGCTTAATTACGAATCACTTCCTCTCCCGACACAGACATTATAAATCATTGCACTTTAGCGATTTAATGAGCACCTGTCCCCATAAATCGAATTGTTATCTGGCCTCAAGTTACTGCGCTTTTCATAAATCGACAGAAATTTGCATCCTTCCAATGAAGCACCTACCATTGAGGATTTAGATGCAAATAAGAGCCGTCTTGTTTGATGCATGAAAATCAAGTCAATCCCTCAAAAATATTGTCACGATGCCGGCACAAGAATACTGACGTCATCTATTTGACTCAACGATACGTACATATACGTGACGTAATCCGTGACAACCGTAACATGCTCATGATGTTTCTTAGCATTGATATGCTTGCTCATGTAAATATTCATTGGACTTGGTGTGCCGCTGACCAAACGTGAGATGAATTTCATTAACTGTTTGCACGGATCACCTCGGACCCGTATAGTTTTCTTATCATTAACGTGACTGGACGTTCCCAGTGTAAATATCGTGCAGGTCTCGACACATCCACGTCTCACACGCCAAGTTAACAATCAAGCAACAATCATATATAAATGTCCAGCAGTGATGCCATAGAAGAGTATGTGAAGCAACGCCGTGAATCCGCTCAAAAATAAAAGGAATTGATTCAAAATGTGATCGAAGGCGCAAAAAAGTCAAAGATGTGTTACAGTCGTGTCAGACTGCAAAAGAAGAACAAACATTTGTGCCGCTGATTAAACCCACAAAGGAACTTAGCTCAACGTGGCGATGATATTGAAAAGGTTACAAAGGTGACAGTGGAACAGGTGGCACCGCTAACGGGAACAAAAGAAGTTCTTGGTCCAGTTCGTGGGATAACCAGACGCACCAAACCATCAAAAAGCAATACAAGCAACTGCAGAAACCATCACGCGTTTACCACATATGATTGAGGAAGTCATAGAAGATGCTGGTGAATTTGGAGAATTTTATGGCATACTTGCCAAATTCACCGGTGCGCTTGATAAAGATAATAAAAGGCAGTTGCCAAAATACGAAACGCGCCACCCGAATACAAGTCTCAGTCAAAACACAACCTCGATTCTTTAACGAAGTAAGTTGACAGGTAATCTTTACACATCTTGTAAATGTCACTCTCAGCAGACATGATAATTGAGACAAGTACATAATAAAAAGAGCCATCAACGACACGTCCTAAACACGTAGATAAGGAATAACCTAAAATGTTATTTAGTGAGTTTAGTGAAAACACTTTGTAGCAACCCTTACTGCATTTGCAGACTGAAAAAACTGAAGAAGGTGAAACATTAAGGGGAGAATATGTATACGGCCTACCTAAACTGACATATTGGAAAACAACAGCCCAAATAAAAGTATCCTTTGACTATTATTTTCCATTTCAGGAAGCTGATCGAGAACAGGGACGCTATTATAAGAACAAACCATCACCACCAAGACACATATCAACCCCATTTGAACAATCTTCTGTATCACCGGCTGAATAAAGGCCCTTTACCTCCTCTCCGGATGAGAAGCTAAGGCAACAACGAAAGCGACAACGACATGTAGCACCTGCACCGCCATCCACACCTGTACCGGAAGAAATATCTGAATGGGATAAGGAACATGTAAAAACGTGGAGCAGGTAAGAAAAAGAAATACAAGAGTGGATGAAGAGCCAGCTAAAAGACGGAACAGCCCTTGGTGGACTGTGTGACCCTAACGATCTTGCTGATGGACTGGAAATACTCATATGGTCAATTTACGCGGGCAGCAACGCACCTAAGTCATAAATAAAGCTACAACGATTTGTCAGCGATTGCTCGCCAAAGACATCATGGACAAAGACACATATCGTTGCATGAGGGTGTCGAATATATTCATGATATATACTACGAAAGAGGTTCATTCACCGACGATAAATTCTGAACAATTGAAACGGTGTATGTGCTACGTGAAATATATGCTGCGATGCAACAGGTTGTTGTAAATACAGCCCATAATATTACCTCGGTGGTCACAATTCGTATCAATGAAACAATAATTCATTGTGACTTTTTCTGCAGCTGTTATAGCTGGGAAATCACGCACATTTCAGATCGCACTGGCGTCGTTGCGAGTGTATTACCGTTGGTCTAATATCCAATCCAAACTTTTCTGTGCTTTGCCCGCAAACAATTCACTTGTGTTTTCAGCAGGCACTTGCGGTACTTGGAATACTACTGAACTTCCATCAGGTGCGTACTACTTAGAATCAATCAATGAAGAAATTAGACGAAAATTTACATTAATAACCACCAAAGACTCTAAAATTTCTATAACATGAGCCCACACTCAGTTCTGTCGTTGCAATCGAATATCACACGTATGCGGTTCATATTGCACGGTCGTCAATTAGATAAGTTTTAGACTGGTCAAACCACATTTCAGATGATAAATGATTTTTATGTACGAGATATCATATCGCGCCTGACATTATTATTTATATCCGGCAAGAGTTATTTGATTTACCAGATATAGCGATGATTGTACAAAAACCGATGGTCTAAAAATGATGTTTGCTAGAGAAACTACTAATCATTAATCATGCCGATCATAGATCGTGTACTTTTGGACCGTATACTATCATAACTGAAACTGGAGTCGACTATCAATGTTGATAAATGATAATCGGCATCTTGGTTTTAGTTTTGTACCACCAATATCACGCATCGCAAAACGAAACGATGGCGAATTTTATGCTATTGCATTATTAGCATTATTAGTTGCCGGAGGCGAAATTCAGTTTTAACCGTCTTTGGACTTTGTATTTAAGATAATATTTTATTATGTATAAGCAATAGACTCTGACCGTGGTGATGTGACGACGGGGTGTTAGATGACCAAGTAAAGTATGCAAACATCAATGGTTACTTCGTTCCACTTGTCGATGAATATCTGCATCACAACGTTGTTACTCGACCCTCGTATACAATAAAATATATTCTTGTTAAGGGTCAAGTAGAAATTGATAAATGGAATCAGTCGGTTGTGCTATTACCAACTCGAGGCCAGCTTGTAAACATCGTCTGTTTGTACACCGGCGAAGTGGCACTCACAGAAGTATATACCCCAGTTACGTTCAGCAATGAATATTCTGCACCATACATAGACTCAGCTGAGACAAAAATGGTTTCGACTGTTATTCAAGAAGGACGCACTTGTTCTGGTAACAGTTATTGGGTAAAGACGATCATTAGATGTAAAGGATACAGGCGTAATCAGTGTGTTTTTTAATGAGATGTGTGACAGACCATCAAAAGTGCATGATCACCGGAGATTTGAGTATTCCAGTGGCAGAGATTATTTTTCTAATTCTATGACAGTTGTACCAGGAAGAAGAACAAATTGTACAAAAGTGAATGTTCGTATTGCGTCAGCGCGTGTTGATGAGACCTGACAAGGTCTGACTGTCGTGCAATTAATATAGCTACTGTAATATTAATAAAGCAACTGCGGTGGACCCTCAGTCTTACCGACGTGAAAAAATAATCGAAGCGGAACAGCAGCTGCCAAAATAAAGTTACTAAGAGAACCGCGCTGATCGTAACTACAAACTTGCGTATTTGGTTGTAGATGCTAGTTTTGGTTTTGCAGCAGCAGCAACTATTGGTCATGGTATGACTAGAATCACGACAACATCATTGTAAATGCACCAATCGGAATTATTGTCTGAGCTATATCGAAAGTAACCGATGTATCTCGTCGTGCTAGAAAATTAATTTCGATGCGATTGCATTCACGAGTACACATCTATTCCAACTTGTTAGAAGCTGCACAGAGAAATCTCAAGTAATATGTACCCGGTGCAATCGAAGATAACAAAATCAGTGCGGCTGAGTTTGAGTGTGTGCTGGTAGAAACATCACAGGCAGTTACGAGCACACATAAGAATCAGCGCTGATTTCCAAAAAGTAAAAGCTGAATAAAATAAATTCTACACGCAGAGAACAGATTATCGATCGAAACAACAGCTGTCATTGTGAGTTGCCTGGGCAGTAAAGATAGGCAGCGTAAGCAACTAATCCAAGTATTATCAAATGGTGGTTTTACCCTTTTTTTGAAAACTCATTGTGGCACTGACATCCGTCGTAGACTCTACTCCACCCCCATGATTGGATCACGTGTGTGCAAAATTAAAATTGCTAAACGTCCATGGGTCACATATGAGTTAACTATGTCATGGAGGTAGAGGCTAGGATGATTGGCAGAGATCCAAAGGGGACAAAAATGACAAAACGCACACTTCCATATAATTTTGACTATTTCAATAGCATTTACAAACGCACAGCCATACACTAATTGCAAATAATCTTATGACTTTGGCCATATGCTCCTTTTTTAAAACTTTCCTAAAATCGTACATCAAAAGCTATACATACCAAAGAGACTGAAGGTAAGGGTGAACAGCATAAAGCTTCCCAATTCTACAGTCCATGAATAATATATCCCTCCAACTATCTTGGACTTATGACCATATAGATAAACTTCATCCGATTTTCAAATGACCGTGACCTTGCATAAAGGAGAGAGAGAGAGGCCAGGGTTCCATGGATAAGAAACGGCATTGCATCTTAATTCTATAGCAGAGATAAGAGACATGATTCTGCAGCCTACGTATGACTGTTATCACCACCAGGGTTTGGGATCGTATAGACAAACTTAAACTCAAATCTTAATCAAGATTTCCAATGGGCCTTGACCTTGCCTAGGACGTAAAGAAAGAGTAGGAGTGTACGAGTATGCCAGCTTCTTGATTCTGCCGTCCACTTATGATAGCTATCCTTTCCTTGATTTTGAGACGCAATACCATATAGTAATGTTCAACCAAAAACTTAACCTATGTTGACGCAACGACGATGCCCCCAAAATGAGTGATGCCTAGATTTTGCTAAAGCAGGCGAGATAAAAAGAAAGTGAATAATTCCAAAGTTTATTTAATGTTGTCAAATGTTTGCGATTCATGGTACAGTGGATGGTGGGTGGTCCAGAAACATCGGTTGGAGGGGGCGTAAACAGGTAAACGAGGAGTCTGTGGGACAGAACGTATCTGAAGCGTTTCCTGGGCATAAATGTGACCATATAAATGTAAGGAAAACGTTCTCTTTGAAATGTTTAAGTTGTTTTGTGTTCATTTTTTTGAAGGGGGAGAGGAGGGGAGGGTGCGCCCTGCAGAAATTTATATACATTCAGGTTATGTGTGTAACTTTGCTTATAGCTTTAATTTAACAATCATGATTTCCCACGGTCTCAGTTTGAAAAGGCAACAAATGGAGTGTTTCTAGCAGAGATTTTCATCGTAACATGTGTATCACAATAAATCTTGAGACAGGATATAAATCTGTTTATGCATTCAATTTGCCTGCAATTCAAGCATGATAACAAGAATTTGATAATTTGTTAAAATTAAATAAATTTCATGGTGCCTTTACTACCAGCCATGTGTTTTTATTCTGATCTAAATTTATTAGGTTCTTGGTTCGAATGAAGCTAACTTGGTAGTAGAACGAAGCAAACAACAAACATATACATGTTCATTTTTAAAAACAAGGCAAGAGTCTTGAAGTTAGTGATCGAGTACTGAACTCGTACATATGACTGGTTTCGTGTTGATATATAAATAGGAGAGGATATTTTTATTGCCACATTTACAAAACAAAATGGGTAATCGTTTCTCTGTGTGTTCATATGTTGGAGAGAGACAGACAAAGTGAAAGGTGGGCAAACAGAAAAACAGAAAATTTAAATTCCACACAACTGTACAATCATACTACACTCAAATGCATTCTGTGTTAATGTGTACATGTTAAATTCATCCGACTTTTTATGTTGATGCGCTTATATCCATAATATTGTTTTAATTTAATTAGGAGGTCATAAACGTATATATATATATATATATATATATATATATATATATATATATATATATATATATATATATATATATATCAAAACGTGACGTTTAAGAGAAAAAACTACTAAACGTATCATAACACTTCTTTGTTGTATCTGAGTGTCTAGCTAAATATTCTTTCTCTTTCAGTGTTATCCTTTAAGATAAAATATTTTTAATATTTCCTAAGTTGTACATGCCAGCAACTTTTCAGGTCAGTAATATTTTCTCCTAATATTACTAACACCGTTATACACACCAGGGACGGGAAATATAATTAGTTAATATAATCTGAAATCGTCCTTTAATGCTACAAGGTACAATATTGTGAACTCGAGAAAGTGAAAGACGAATCTTATTTCCGGGTATAATTTAAGTCTGAGATGAATTTATATTAGGACCGCCTTTGTGTCTTATAGACTGGTGTAGAACTAGAGCTAGCATTAACCAAATGCCAAACAGAATACATACACAGTTTTCTGTTTCTGTAGTTCTCGTATCCATATATTTGATAGAGAGGCGACAACACAAATTCAAGCAACATTAAACAAATCAGGTTTATTAATGTTTATTTATCCAATGCACTGTTTACGTTTTGTGTAGCAATTCTAAACTGAGATATTAAATATATTTTACTTAATATGTTGCAATTCAAAAATGAGATATTGCATAAATTTTCCTTTAAGTGTGATAATTCAAAAATGAGATTATAAACTTTACTTTATATGTGGTAATTCAAAGATGAGATATTGTACAAGTTTCATAACAGCTTCTGACATAAAACATAATTACAAATAATTAAAATATATTGAACTTTCAATTTGCTTATTTTAAAACATTCAATCTGAAATGAAGTGGTCCGCTTTACAAAACGTTGTCAGACTTCTTCAAATTGACACTTAAACGTTTAAACAAAATAAAAACGTAAATAACCTAACTCCTTGAGTTTCAAGATGATTACTAATTGATACACATTTTTCATCATTCACTGTTGACTCATAGCTAGTATGCAGCCAGACTAAAGAAGTGGTGTACTCTATCAACATGCTTCATTGTTTTATACTTCAACCCCAACACGTAAAACAGGCGAGACTGTCACACGCTTGTTACGTAACAAACACTGTGTTTCTCATACTTATCTGGGATTATAATAGCCCTCATCAAACTAGGAATGTGCTTGTGACTTTGAATGAGCAACAAAAATGAGATTAATCATATACACTTGATATTATGAGTAAGAAACGTAAGAAAAAATGACACAATAACGTAGAGAGTTGAGAAGGAATACGTTAGTATGTATTTTAAAATATTTTCAATAAATCATTGAAAAATTAGTTATTAGTCATGCACTTTTCAGCATTTCCTTTACCTAGTCTGATGCACAATTCCAAAGCATAACTCTAAAATATGGCAAATTTATCGACTGAAACACGATAAAGAACCAATAAAGAAAAAGAGATTTATTCCCAAATGCCTGGATAGATCAAAGTAAACCGTGTGCTATTTTCTCTTTGCTAGAGAAACGATAAAACAAACTTCTGAGAATATGGGACGGGCATTGTGAAAATAAACGTTTTGAACTCCATATTATATTATTGGATTGTATTGCATTATATTATATTATATTATATTATATTATATTATATTATATTATATTATATTATATTATATTATATTGTGGCGTGTCGGGTTGTTATACCGTCACTGTGATAGATGTGTTATGGTTGGGGTGGGGTGCTCCTAATATACTTTTTAAATTATTATATAAGTCACACACAGGATCGATTTTGGTTGGAAGTTAAATTAGTGAAAGATAGATGTAATGCTCCGAGCCCACAGTCAGCAATGACGACGGTTAAATGACTGAATGTACACAAAAAAAGTGAAATTCAACGGATAACAATTTAATGACAATTCAATAGTCAAATGATTAAACTTTCCCTAGTACTCTCCTTCCTGTGAGAGTCTATTGCATCATTTCATTTGTAGTGTGAGATAGCTTTCCACCTGTCCTTGTGTTCTACTCATCTGTATATTCTTCTCTCCTATTCTTCCAATTCCTTCTCCTCTTCCTCCCGACTTTCTCCAAATTCCTTCTCCTCCAGGACTTCTCTATACTCCTCCTCCGTCTCCACTTTCTCCTCCTCGACTCCTTTCCTCCTCCTCCTGGACTCTCTCCACCGACTAGACTTGTCGACTCTCTGACTACTCTGCAAGTCTCACTTCCGTCTCCCCCTTAGAGAGTCGGGACTCAACTGAACTGGAAGTTCTGTCCCCCATAAAGCTTCCTGTGAAAACACAAGGACGGTACAAAATTTCCCTTAGCCCTCTCATCTGACACTACACCCAGCCTATCATCAGATAACGGCCATTAAATTTATTCGGTCACGCATGCATTCACATTGAAATATTCGTACTTTCTCGTATGGTAAAACAACGTCGTAATAAAAGCACGGTATCAAATACTTCTCATATATACATAAATAAATTGCGTCACATCAGTACATATTCCTAATCCCATTATACTAAACAATATCACAGCAATCACACGTATTTCTTTTTATTACAACTCATACAAAGTACACAAATATTCAAATATCCCTGCTCTGATATATACATACATTCATATTAATTAATCTTACACACTTCAACCATATTTTAAATTCACAATTCAAGCATGCGTAAATTCTAACATATCACATGAAGAAATGTACTAGTTTACTACGAAGTAACCTATTAGCCAATGACAAAATTAGTTCCGACCACAAGCTAACAGTCTTCATAATTATCTGCGCAATACTCAAATACGGCTGTAAATGAACACTGCAAAGGTAATTCTACGTACCACAATAGTAGTGAATAGGGGCACCCTAGCCTCAATGGAAATTAGCATTACAGAGACCCCTGGGCAAACCTAGCCTCAATGGAAATTTAACATGGGAAAAAATCGTGGGCAAACCTAGCCTCAAGGGGAATTTAACATGGGAAAAAATCGTGGGCAAACCTAGCCTCAAGGGGAATTGAACATGGGATTTTTTTTTTTAAATTTAAAAAAGGGGGTAGGCAATTGAAAGTCATTCTCTTTTCGAGAAATATGGGTGGCCCTGAAAAGGGCCTTTGGGTTTATGTTAATGTATCCATTAACATAAAGGGCATCTGCGGCATCTTCTTGTCCTCAAGCTGCGTCTTACTCGAGGGCCATAAATCAGTGTCCTCTTGAGGCAACCTTGTCTTTCTACATATACTCTTCGTATCCACAGACTGGTGTCTGACTTGTCGACGACGGTCCACTTGGACCGGACATACATGAGCATGTCCGTCCTAAACATCATGGAAGACACAAGGGTGGATGATTCGACTGTGGTCCACATCTTGAAGCGACGTGAACAGGTGAATCAATGCAGTGAACTGCGCTTATTTATAGGTAGAGGACGGATTGAAACGGATTGAGTTCATTCACCAATCCTAACACGCGTTACAAAATTCAGTCAGCCCGCATCCAATCCGAAGAGAGCAGTCTGTGACGTCACGTGGTCTATATAGATTCGCTAGCGCTTGTGTGCAGTCAATCTATGCGACAGTGATTCAACATGACGGAAACTCAGAAAACGATCCATTGGGGGTGCACCAGCAGGGGAGACTGCCCAAGGGAACCCGGACTTACTTTCAGAAGAGGTGAATTGGGATTTTGTGGATTTTCTTACCTCGCAAGAATTTGTTCCGGAACCTTTGTTACCTTCTTCATTACCGCAAGTGGAGAATTTTAGACAGAGACAGAAAGAAGAATTGGAGAAATTTATACAACGACAAAAGGAAGCGGAACAAGCTTTTCTCCTACAACAGCAGCAAGAAGAAGAGGTAAGAAAAAAACAACAGCAACAACAGCAAGAAGAAGTAGCAGCAAAGAAACAAGAGGGTGAAAATCAAACGGTCACGGTACTGTTGGACATTTTAGCGGAGTTAAGGAGTCTGAAACAAATATATCAGACTTCTTTATTACGACCGAAGAGAATACGACCTTCCCGAGCTAAACATGTAAACCCTGTGACTAAGCCTACCGTACCACCCTTAGTGATTTCAACCCAATCATCATCATCAACAGTACGCAGTCCAGAAGTAGGCCTTGGCCGTGGCAAAGGCTTAAGGCAGTTAAAGTTGATTTCTTAAACTCACCCCTACACCAAAAAAGGCCCTTTTCAGGGCCACCCACGTCTCTCGAAAAGAAATACAATTTCAATTGCCAATAACTCAAAAAAAAAACATTTTACCCCTATAGTACGTTTATATGAGTGCGTGAGTGTACGTTCTTATCTTAAAATCAAAACTCAAAGACACTTACCTTATATAATTAATTTATTCTTTTATCCATAGTTACAATCCAATTCACAATTCACAACAGAACACTTTAAAAAAAAGTTCATAGACTTCTTCTGTCTCCTTGTTTAGTCTCTCTGTTTTTTGAATTTCTTCACCGTCACAGGCTTTTCCTCTTCTTCCTCCTCACTTTCTTCCTCTTCACTTTCTTCCCTTTTTCTTTTCTTCTCCTGTTTCTTTTTCTTCACCTGTCTGCTTTCTTCCTCTGAAAAATCCCTCTCTTCCTCTGAAGAATCCCTCTCTTCTTCTGAAGAATTCCTCTTTTCTTCTGACTCCTCTTGTTTCTTTTTTGGGCAATCTGGAGACCAATGTCCTTTTTCTTTACAATAATAACAGGTATCTTTACTTTTGTCTTTTTTAGCCCCTGTTTTTTTTTCTTTTTTGACGGTCTGGACACTCTGAAGACCAATGCCCTTTCTTCTGACAGATATAGCAAGTATCTTGACTTTTATCTCGAAAGGAAGGAGAGTAGTCCGTCGGCTGGTCTGAAGAGAATTTTCTAATGACTCCTCGCAAAGCTCTGACGAAACGTTCGATTTGGCTAGTCTCTTCCATCGTTGTGCTCAGCTTGAGAGTGAAATGAATAGTGAAAGGACAAGACACACACCCTTTTATATACACTGGTCTGCCATGACTATAAATTAGTCTATGGTGATTAAACTTGAGTCATTTGACGTTTTTCACTCAAGATGAAACGATCCTATTCATTTGAGAAGAAAGAAGAAGAAACTAAGAGGCAGAAACGTGATCTATCGCCTCGTACCAGGGCTGAAATCTTGGCACAAATTCATGCCAGTGATTTTGAAGAGGACATGAGTGAACCAGAATCCGAACCCTCTAAACCAAGTTCACCACCCTTAGTCAACCCTGAAAAATACTATTCCATTCGAGAGACGGAAAAGCGCTACTCTAGAAAATTTAGAACCACGGCTTACAAATACACAGTGAAGTTTAAAGATTTCAAGGCTGAAGTACCGTTAGAGAAAGCAGAAGTGTTCATCACTGGGGTGTGGGATTCTTTGCTCACCGCACTCAAGCGACAATGTCAACCCAAAGAAGACGATCGCTTGAGACTTTCCATACAACACGACGGTTTGAAATCCCCTGTTTGGATCGAGTTTAGCACCCCTGCAGAATTGACTGCTTCCAAAGTCATGGACAAGATTCAACACGTGCAACAATCTAATGATCAGTTTGACATCACCGATGGTAAAGCCACACTGGACATGACCCACGTCTCTCCTCCTCAAGAGACTGGACGCAAAAAGGTCTTATTGGTGGACGACCTTCGCAACACCAAAACAAGTCTCGTCCGAATTCACAACCCTCATGATCAGATGTGTTTAGCCCGAGCCATCGTGGTTGGACGAACCTATGCCAACAAGAACGACACGGCAGAATGGAAAAGAGCCTGGAAAACTATTCGACAATCGGACCGAGCCAAACAACGAAACGAAGCAGAACTCCTGTTACAACAAGCCGGACTGTCCAAAGACACACCCTGTGGCATTCCTGAGATGCAAAAATTGCAAGATGCCCTAGCTCCACGCTACACCTTGAAAGTGCACCCTCAAGAAATACGCGGGCCTCTGTTGTTTCGAGGCCAAGATTTTAAGGACGGAAAATACATTCATGTTTATTATCACGATGACCATTTCGATACTATTACCAGTATCACTGCATTCCTGGGATACAGTTATTACTGTGAGAAATGTGATTATGGTTATAATAATCGAGAGCAACACAAGCATTGTGGATGGAAATGCTCAGGATGTTTGGCCTCTCCACCCTGTCTGAGCGAAGAACCAGTGCCTTGTTGAACTTGTCTGCGCACGTTTGTCAGCCCTGCCTGTTACCAACAACATTTGAAAACACAAGGTTCACAGAAGAAATGTGCTTGTCTACTGCTGAGATTGTGCCCTACCTGTGGACAAGGCATATGTGCCAATACTGCCAAGGCACACGTATGTCGAGGAAAGAAAAAATGTCACATTTGTCATCACATCGTGGACTTGGAACACCAATGCTACGTGCAAAAATACCAACCCCAACCAAAGAAAGAGGACGGCCACAAGAAGAAAGGCAATTTCATCTTTTTCGATTTCGAATGCATGCAAGAGACCGGTATTCACATTCCTAATTTCTGCGTGGCTCATCGAGCGTGCGAGGAGTGCATTCAGGAACCTATCTTCAGTCATTGCCCTCACTGCAGCAAGATTCCTGGAGGGCGTGAAAAAATCTTTCGGGGACCGAACACGTTAGCCGATTTTGCACAATGGGTCTTAGACCCCGTCGACAAGACATGGAGCCAAGAGGACATCAAAAGTTACAGAGATTGTCATCGTCATGCCACGGTGATGGCTCACAATTTCTCCGGATACGATGGACAGTTTCTTTGAGGTACTATACGGAACAAGGCACCGAGCGTCCTAAAGTGACTTTGAACGAAGCCAAAATCATTTTCATGCAAGTGGCACAAGTACAGTTTAAAGATTCGATGAGCTATTTGGCCATGCCTTTGAGCCGAATGCCTAAAACGTGTGGAATGACAGAAATGGCTAAAGGGTACTTTCCACACTTTTTCAATACGGAAGCCAATCAACATGCCGTTCTACCCCATTTACCTGAGGCTCACTATTACGACCCCGACAACATGTGTACCGAACAACGAGAAGCTTTCTACGCTTGGTACCAGGCTCACGCCTCGGACCCTTTCGACTTTCAGGAAGAAATGCTAAAGTATTGTCGTTTCGACGTGGACATTTTACGGCGTTGCTGTGGAAAATTTCGAGAACTGTTCATGGAACACGGAGGGGTCGATCCTTTGAAAGAAGCTTGCACCATTGCCAAAGCGTGTTCCTTAGTGTATCGACAACGATTCATGCCTGAAAACACCGTGGCTGTCATCAGCCCTCAAACGACCAACTTTGTCAAACGTCAATACTCGGTCAAAGCCCTACGTTGGTTACATTACTTGTGCGACAAGGAAGACAAGTGGATTCAGCATCCTCGCAACGGATGGGGTGAAAAGACCATCGGAACGTATTCGGTAGATGGCTGGGACTTAGAAAACCCCAAGATCGTGTACGAGTTTAACGGTTGCTTATTTCACGGATGTCCCGTCTGTTACCCTGACCGTGGCACTAAAAATCAGTTTTTGCAACGAACCATGGAAGACTTGTACCAGGACACTTGTCAGCGACGCCTAAAGTTAGAACAGCAAGGATACCAAGTGGTGGAAATGTGGGAACACGAGTACGATCACCGTATGAAAACCGATCCCGAGTTTAAACGTCTCGTGGAAAGTTACCAGTTCATGGACCCGCTGAACCCTAGGGATAGTTTGTACGGAGGAAGGACCAATGCCACCTGTTTGCTATACCACGCCGACGAAGAGAAAGGAGAAGAAATCAAATACTTGGACGTGTGTTCGCTGTATCTTTACGTGTGCAAATATTGTCTCTTTCCTGTAGGGCACCCGCAATTGTTCACGGAACACATCGACCTGAAAAACATTCGACAATACGAAGGCTTGATCAAGTGCAAAGTTTTGCTTCCCACGAACTATACCATCCCGTCTTACCTCACCATTGTCAAGGCAAACTGATGTTTCCATTGTGCCGTACTTGTCCCGAAACGTGCAACCAAGACCAACCTTGCCAGCACACCCAGGAAGAACGGGCCTTGACGGGGACGTGGGTCAGCGTGGAATTGTTCAAAGCTCTGGACATGGGATACCAACTGTTAGAAGTGTACGAAATTTGCCACTTTCCCAAGACACAACAATACCACAAGGGTGATCCCAGTCAGAAAGGCATTTTCGCTGACTACGTGGATGCCTTTTTGAAACTGAAACAAGAAGCCAGCGGCTATCCTTCCTGGTGTCACACTCCCGAAGACCAAATACAATTCAAAGAGAAATACTATGAACAAGAAGGCATCACTTTAGACCACATCGAGAAAAACGAAGGCAGGCGATCGTTTGCCAAAGTGATGTTAAATTGCTTGTGGGGTAAAATGGCACAACGACCGTGTTTACCCAAGACGGAATATTTGACAGAACCTTCCCGCTACTTCCAGATGATTCACGACAAAACCAAATACATGAAACACGTGGACGTCGTTCGCGAGGATTTGATCTTGGTCAATTACGAAGAAGATCTGGACTTTGTACAAGACGACCCTTTTGGAAATGTCATCATTGTGGCTTACGTGACAGCTCATGCTCGTTTAAAATTGTACGAAGCTTTAGAACTGTTAGGGGAACGCGTCCTGTACTTTGACACGGACAGTTGCATTTACATCCATCACCCGAGTCAACAGCACCCTAACATCGAAGGAGACCGTTTAGGAGCCTGGACAGATGAGCATCCCGACGACAAGATTCTAAGTTTCGTCAGTGGCGGTCCCAAAAGTTACGGCTACGAATACCGGGACAAACAAGGAGAAGTGCACACGACGTGCAAAGTGAAAGGACTGACTCTGAATTATCGTACCAGTCGTGTGGTCAACTTTGGGGTATTGAAAGAAGCCTTGCAATCGGGAGAGGATGAACACTTTAAAGTGACCACCTATCAACTGAACAAGATTGTACGTTTACCCACTCACCACATCGTCAGTCGGCCCTTGGAAAAAGTCTATCAAATCGTGTACCAGAAGCGAGTTAGACTTCCCAATCACTTTACGTTGCCGTACGATCACATCGGTATTGGTCTGTATATAAAAAGGAACCCTAGGCAAGATCGATAGTTCATTGTGACTACCAAGACCAAGCGAACAAGACGAATACTTTGAAAGAGACATCGTTCCAGTTTGGGGATTGTAAAAAAGTTGTATCTTCCTCTAGTGTGACTAATATTGGATGGATAAGACCCATGCATTGCGAAGGAAAATGTCCGGAGGGAAACTGCGATTGTCCATGTGGTTACCATTGTAATTGCGTAACGGAGTTTGCAGACGAGTGCGATTGTGAGCCTTGCGATGGGAACGATGCTGTACGCTGTGACCTTAGCGATGCCGTAAGGCATCATGGGAACTTTGTTCTCACTACCCCTATCATGGAAAGTGATGCGGTGCGTGTCAAACCTGAGGGATGCGAAAGCGATGCCGCTCGTCCTCTTGGACATTTTACTGGGTTTCGTTTTAAAGGGGAATGTTCACCTTCACGTCTACCCCCCTACGGATGTCATCCGGCCCTGAGCAAACTCCTGTTCATGTCACCCAACCCTCATCGAAACGAACCTGTGAAAGACGAATATTCGTTCCCTGTGCGTTTGTCGGAATACTGCGACTTTGAAAATCGTCTTCAATGTTTCAAAGGAAAATGGCCTAAGTATCTGGGAGGATCGACCCCCGAAGAATTAGCCAGAGCCGGATTTTTCTACTTGGGCGAAGGAGATAAAGTCAAAGTGCTTCAGTTGCGGTGTATCACTTCACCACTGGGAACCGCAAGATTCGGCCTACGTAGAACATGCTCGATGGTCACCGAATTGTCATTACTTACCCTTAGTGGGACCGAGACATTGAAGTAACTTACCATAATCTGTTTATGGATACTTTACAAGAGAACATTCGAACTTTGCCTGTGGAGTTGAGAGAAAGGATTTACCGAGAGCTGGTCAAAATACAAGTCAAACGTAAAGAACAATTGCATCCGTTACGTCACCGGTGTTTGAACCACTGGTACCTGAATGCTATACAAGGACTGATTGAGTTGAAAGTGTTCCATTGGACAGACATTGATCAACGACCCCCTGGTTTTAAAAAGGAATGGTTTGGTATTGACCATTCTATCTACTACATTGTAAACGTACTGCATCGAATTTCAGAGGAAGAGTTAACGAATTACCAACATCTTGTACACAATGTCAACTTGGTGAAAGAGGAAACTTCTGAACGAATTGTAACGTGTAAATTAGTAACTAAACGATTTAGATTCGACAATGAATTCAAACCATGTCTGTGCCAACAGTACATGTCTTGTGTCAGACAAAAGAGGATTTAGTATGACCTATTCATGGATACTTTGCTAGAGAACATTCGTGCCTTGCCTGTGGAGTTGAGAGAACGCATTTACCGAGAACTGATCAAAATACAAGTGAAACGCAAACGCAAAGTTATTGAACCGTTTTTAAAGTATGCTCTGTTCCAAAGTATAAGAAGACTGATTATGAGTGGATATTACATCAGGCACAAAGGTAAACGAGGCTATTGGCCACCACCCAAGGATTCCAAAAACAGTGTATATACTTATGGATACTTTACAAGAGAACATTTTGGGCTTGCCTGAGGAGTTGAGAGAAAGGATTTACCGAGAGCTAGTGAAAATACAAGTCAAACGTAAAGAACAATTGCATCCGTTACGTCACCAGATCTTTAACCACTGGTACCTGAATGGTATAAGAGAACTGATTCGTCAGAAATTGTTTCAATGGTCAGACATTGTTCAAAACTTTGAGGTCGCTAATGATCGACATGTTCATAATTATGGTTACTTCGAGCTTCACCTAGTGCAACGCATTGAGGAAGACAAGTTAAAGGATTAAAAACATTTGTTACGTGGAATCTACTTAGCGGAAGAGGACACTTCTAAACGAACTCTGACGTTTCGGTTACAGTATGCAAGATTTAGATTCCCTACTGGAGAACGAAGATCTCTGGCTAGAAAGTACGTGTATTGCATCCGAAAAAAAGAGAATATAAAAACAGGCTGCCATGCCACGGCTCATGTCACATGTCATTGAACAGATTCCGTGGAAGGAACTCAATGACCATATTCAAACCGTGGATCATTACCATCGATTATTACAAGAACTGTATCCATTCAATTTGGGTCGACAAGTGGTGTGTGTCTTAGTGACTTGTTTTCTGGGATTTCGTTTACCAGCCGATTCCTTGTGGACTCTTTACGATCAGTATTTACCACCTCAATGGCCTTAAATGGTCACGAAAAACTCCTTTTGCTCAAAGCCTTGCGGTTTCATCTGGATACTTCTCGACCTCAACAGGAAAAAAAGATTAGTCAACTGTTAGCTACCCAAGACGTGTATGACGATGTGTGTGTAGCTTGTGACTTACATCCCCATTGGACAGATGTCCGTGCCTGGAAAGAATGGGATTTTGAGGCTTGGACCCAAGAAGTGGCCCAGTATGCACGAGAGTTGTTCAAGGAAAAAAGTTACTTTTCAACCCGTGTTAGTGACGGTGCCAGAAGAACCCGTCACCCAGGACGGGACTGTCGTGGACAGGCCTGAAAGACCCTTTCGGGAGGACACTTGTGTGACCTTACCCGCTACTGTAGAACTGGTTAGAACACTACCCAAAACATGTTGTACAGACACTTGTGTTTATTCCACGTTAATGGTTATCATGTGCCTTTTATCCTTCTACTTAAGCCTTTGGCTTTTATGTATTTTTGTCTTTCGTGTTGTTCATATTCGAAACATTCAATAAACGTGTTCTGAAAAAAGTATATAAACTCTTGTCTTGTTTGTTTTCGTGTCACAAGTGACATTTCTCACACTATGGCTACCTCTGCTGTCTCTGCTCCCTTTTCCTCTACTGTCAAAGTCATCGACGAACACTTAGATCGTGCCAGTTGGGAGGCTTTGTATCTTCGCCATCCCTTTAACATGCTCATTGCTGGACCTAGCGGTTCAGGCAAAACCGAATTCGTCAAACGTTTGATCGAACATAAACATCATTTGATCGATCGGCCACCTCAGTGGATCGTGTGGTGTTACAAAGAGTGGCAATCGGCGTACAGCCTCTTGCGAGAAAGTCAAGGCGATTCCATCGTGTTTGTGGAAGGCATTCCTAAAGAAGACGACGGTATAGTCTTTGACTCCCGTCAAACCCATTTGGTCATTTTCGACGACATGTTAGGAAAAGACGAAGAAGAAATTAAACTGTGGTTCACGCGCAAAGGGAATCAACGTAATGCCAGTGTCGTTTACATTACCCAAAATTTGTTTCAACAAAGTAAAGCCCATTGCACCATCAGTCTCAATGCGCATTACGTGGTCTTGTTTAAAAGCCCTCTAGATAAATCGCAAGTGCAAGTCTTAGCCAAACAGTTAGGAACGCAAACGCAAACGCCCCACGCCTATTTACTCGTCGATTTGAAACCTACGACCCCCGAGGATTTCCGATTTCGTACCCACTTGTTTCACAACTGGTGCCAAGACGGAGGGCCTGTCCTGTACACGTCTCCGTCCTCGACTTAATTTCACTCCACATAAAAAAATCTATAAAAACCTCAGACCCTTTTTCGTCTGTCTCACACAACGTCAACACGACGTCCCTTCAGTCGCATCTTCCCGTCAAAATGATTCGTGCCTTGTATGGCATCAGTCGAGAAAAAAATCCACAAATACGAGCTCGTGTCTTAGAAGCTAGTCTCAAAGAAGTCTTACGATGGTTCACGGTGACGGCACGTCAAATACTCCAAGGAATCATTCAGATTCCTCATCAAACCAAACGCTTTTTTGATCGAAACAAAGTCGCTTTGGTCCAACTGGCCGATCCCCGCATCGACACTCAAACCAAAAAACAAATCATTTTGAAACCTGGAGGGAGCGGTACTCTAGGAGGGGTCATCATTCGCTCTCTCTTAAGATGGGATCCTAATGCCCCCAAAGTTATACCCAAGAAAAAAGTCCAACGAAGCCCCAAGAAGAAAAAGAAAAAGACCAGGTCCCCAAGGAGAACTTCTCCAGTGGCGGGACCCTCCTCTTACCAGACACCACCCCAGAAAAAGAAAAGAAGCCCCCAGAAAAAGAAACAGAGAAAAAGAAAAGTCCACAGAAGAAAACTAGTCGCAAGAGAGGCACTTCTTCTTCGGCCAGGACGCAACCTTACACTCGCAAACCACGACCTGCCACGGCGGTGACTACATCTCCGGCAGCCTCACGTTCATCCACATCTCCGTTGATGACACCAAGAACTGAAGAGTACTTGGAGACGTTGATTACACCAAGAACTTCTCCGTTGATGACCCCAAAAAGAACTTCCCCAGTGGCAGGACCCTCCAATATAGTGGCAGTGGCTGCTGCTTACAAAGTACCTTCTCCCAAAATCAAAGTCCAAGAAAGATCGGGCATGTTACAAAGTTTACTGGATTTGTCCAAGCAAAAACTGGCTCGATTTAGTCCCTTACGTACCCCTGCTAGACGTGTCATGCCTGTCCTAAAACTGATACGACGTAAAGACAATCAGTGGCGACGCGTTCCAGTATAAAAAAGGCCTCTGACCAAGTCGAGGGATCAGTGTTTTTTGGTGCTCCTGAAGACTCAAAGATGTCACCCTCCAGAAAACCCCAAGGAAAGAAAAGGAAAGGACTACCACCACGTTTAGTCAAACATGGGGACATGTTATCTGTCCTGTCCAAAGCTTCTCCACCTCTACGAAAAAAACTCATTCAATCGGCCTCCAAAGATGTCATCGATACCGTGTGCGAATGTTGTTTGAACGTCTTGAAAGGCACGATCCCTTTGTCCAAACACCAGAAACAATGCTTAAGCAAACATCGTCACGTTCTTCGCCAAATGGTTCAAAAGAAAATACCCATTCGTCAAAAAAAGAAGATGTTGGTCCAACGTGGAGGCATTTTACCTCTCTTGTTAGGCCCCTTACTGAAAGGAGTCTTGGGAACCATGTTGGGAGGACTGGTGGGAGCAAGATAAAAAGGCCCTCGGAAGTCCCAAGATCTCAGAATCGACCCCTGACAACCCCATGGAAGGACGAAAACTGGCTTTAGTGCCTTACAAACGATGGATGGAATACCATCGGTGGCAAGAACAACGCACCCCGCATTTACCTCCCAATCCCCATTTGAGCGAGATGTCCCAGTTACAACACGAATTGCAGTCCTTGATGGATCGCCAAGATTTGTCCGAAACAGAAAAATCGCAAAAGTACGGTCAACTCTTGCAACAACTGCAACTCTTTCACCAGAAAGCTTTAGACGAAACAGCTCTACCCACTCTGAAAGATTTTAAGACCTTGATGAAAAGTCCAGCACCATCACCAGTACCAGTACCAGTACCACCAGTACCAGTGACCAAGACAGAAAAAGAAGAAGAAGAAGAAGGGTTTCAAACTCCACCAGAAAAAGTACGCAAGTTAACAACACCACCTACCTCCAGAATTGGATGGATTAAAAAGATGATGGCCACCCCTTCTTCATCACAAGAGAAAAAGAAAGTGAAGACAGAAGTGAAGACAGAAGTGAAACAAGAACCGATATCCCCCGCTAAAACATCCTCCTCTTCAACACCTATTGCCGGTCGCACACGCAAAGCATTGCAATCCAAAAAAATACCCCAAGAGAAAAAGAGTACCATCTTCCAAGAGTGGGTGCCTTATCAACACACCAACCAACACAAAAATGGAAAAAGTCTTAGCCAGCATTTACTACGATCCCTCCCATCCTGCAGGTTACGCAGGAGTTCAAAAATTGTATCGTGCTGCCAAAACTCGACTGAAAAGTCTCCGTTTACCTCAAGTGCAACGATGGTTACAAGAACAAGCTACCTACACTTTACACAAACCCATTCGACAAAAGTTTGCCAGAAGTCGCACCCGAGTGGAAGGCGTCGATCATCAATGGCAAGCCGATTTAGCCGATGTCTCTCATTTGGCCAGCTACAATCGTGGCTACAAATATTTGTTTTGTGTCATCGACGTCTTTTCCAAATTTGCCTGGGTCGTGCCCTTGACTTCCAAATCGAGCAGCGAGTTAGTGCGAGCCCTGCAACGGGTGTTGAAACAAAGCGGTCGTCACCCTCTTCGATGGCAAACGGACAAAGGCACCGAATTTCTGAACCAAGCTTTCCAAAAAGAATTAAAGAAACGTGACATTCATTTTTTTACCACCGAGAATCCCGAAACCAAAGCCAGCATCGTGGAACGTTTTCAACGCACTTTGAAAGAACGCATGTGGAAATATTTTACGCATCACCACACTCTGAAGTACATCGACATCTTACCGCACCTGGTGCAAGCGTAGAACCAATCTTACCATCGAAGCATCGGACGTGCCCCGCAAGACGTGACTCCCGAGAACGAAGTGTTGGTGTTTGAGCGCCTGTTTGGTACGTCCCCGACGAGGGCTGTCCCCAAGAAAAGTGGAGAGTTGGCCGTAGGAGATTGGGTGCGCATTGGCAAAACCAAACGCACTTTCGACAAAGGTTACTTACCTAACTGGACGACCGAATTGTTTCGCGTCACTGGACGAGTGCATGGTCGTCATCCTACCGTCTCTAAATTGGAAGACATGAACGGGGAAGTGCTCAAAGGAACGTTTTATTTGCTCGAGTTACAACGTGTCACCAAAAAAGAAGACGACGTGTACGACATCGAAAGCATTCTCGAACGCAGAACCCGTAAAGTGGGCAAACGACGTGTCAAAGAAGTCAAAGTACGTTGGAAAGGATATCCACCCAGTTTTGATTCTTGGATCGACGCTTCGCAAGTCATCGACTATAAAAAGAAGTGACCATCATGCCCTTTCACACAGACGCAGCTACGTCGACCACTCCTTCACCTAGTTCTTCTGTGCAAGATTTACAAAAACAACCTTTGTGGGTGTGGTGCGGAGAACGTGTGCCTAAAACGCAAATCGTCTTTTTCTGCCAAATCTTCGTGGTGTATTGTGTCATCGGGGCAGCCATTGCCAATTTGAGTTTGCAACAAGGAGACAAACAATTGTGGACCATTTTATTGAGCTGTTGCATCGGTTACCTGCTTCCCAATCCCTCCCTGAAATTCTGTTCCAACGGGAACCTTGTGTCCAGTGCCAGTGCCAGTCACCACTCCAACAACAACAACAACAACCCCATTTTGGGCGGAGACACGCCTCTGACGTCCAGTAACCCCTCGGACAGCCACAGAACTCTAGAATTATGAGTTACCAAAACCAATTTTACTTAATCTTACCCAGTGACAGTTCCATGGAGGTGTTTCCCCACAACACGTTGTGCTGTTACACGACCAAATTACCTCAGGCCATCCCCTTAGATCACAAAGCCCATTGGGAAGTGGCTTTAGTGGAAATCATTCACCCGACCCAAGTCCTCAATGTCCTTCCCAATCAAAATTTTTTGATGTGGAAGTTCATGACGAGCAAATGCAACAGTGGTTGGATGGCAATGTCAAATATGACAAGAAAACCCGTTCACAAAATCAAAGGTACGCCACCTATCACTTGTTCATTCCCCCAGGCTATTATTTTAGTGGTCAACATTTGGTCAGCACCATAGCCACCAGGTTTAATGGCCTGTTTCTGAAAGCTTTGGAGCATGTCAACAAAAGTGTCACCATGGAGTACCACAAAGCAGCTCGTCGCTTCTCGATGAAATTTGAACGGAATAAAATCATGTCCATTTTATTTTGTCCTGAATTGTTTGACATGTTGGGCGGAGACATGAACATGAGAATGGCCATGATGAAGAAAAACGAATTACCCATCGTTTACGACAACGAGTCTTTTACCAAGTTATTTCGTACCCCAGTAGAACTGAATCAAGGACTGAATTTGATGTTCGTGTATTCCGATGTGGTGGAGTATAACGTGGTGGGACACACCTCCGTGCCGTTACTGCGTGTCATTCCTTTCAAAGTGGATTCTGCCACGAACGCTCACGAGGAAGGTGGAAACACTTACCACGTTCACCGCGAATTTGTCCATCCTCACTATTTGCCTGTCAGCAAGTCGTATTTGGACACGGTCAACATTACTATAAAAGGAGATTTGGGACAAAATATTCCATTCACCAAAGGAAAAGTCACGGTGAAACTCCATTTTCGAAAACGGTTTTCTCACGACTCTTAAGTCATGTATCCAGTGTACCGAGGGGTTGCTCGACAGCGAGGACACGGTTTAGGAGATATGTTAAAATCGGCCTTTCGTTTGGTGGCCCCGGTGTTGAAACCGATGGTGACACGCGGATTGCACGCCTTGAAAGATGCGGCACTGACGCAAGGCAAAGAATTTCTCCAAAATGTCATCATCGACAAACAAAACCCTAAAGAAGCCTTCATGAGGGCAGGCAAAAATGTCTTGCTGCAAACGGGCAAAGACATTTTAGGCCGACGAGACACACCTATAAATGCCCTGCACGCTACCGAGTCAGGCATTCAGCAAGGACAAGGCAGAAAGAGACGACGAAGAAAACACCCTTTCACCAGACTTCAAGCTAGAAAGGCCAAGAAAAGAAGAACCGTTCGAGACTTAGACGTTTTCGATTATTGAGAAAGAGAAAAAAATGATGCACCGAGAGTCTTGCGCCTGTTCCAAGTCGGAACTGGACCTGTTTGCCATGCCCCCCACCATGATGACCATGCAAGAATCCCAATGGGTGGAATTTCACCCCGTCTCCTCATTGACAGCCTCAGCTCCCATCGAGTTTGAAATCAAAGGACAGCCCGAAGATTACATCGATCTGAATAGCAGTTACTTGTACTTGAAAGTCAAAGTTGTCGATGAGGACAATTCGACCCTAGATGGCGATGAGGTAATAGCTCCCGTCAACAATTTCATGCATTCCTTGTTTAGCGGAGTGGACTTGTACTTGAACAACAAACTGGTCAGCAGCAGCATGGATACTTACCCTTATCGAGCGTACCTGGAAAATCTCTCGACGTACGGAATAGACGCCAAGAACACTCATCTCAATGCCTGTGTGCTATGGGAAGCTGACGAAGCAGAGCAGTTTGAAAATTTCGAAACTAATGCAAGCAAAACACCAAAACAATGACGGATTTGTAGAACGAAGAGACAAAATCAAAAACGGACAGAGTTTAGAACTAATGGATCGTTTGCATTTGGACATGTGGTTGCAAGAGAAATATTTGCTGAACGGGGTGAATGTCCGCCTGAGACTGAATCGTAGCAGTGCCACTTTCCATTTGATAGGTACTACTGCTTGCAAAACTGTCATCGAGGAAGCCAGGCTCTACGTACGACGCGTAGAAGGGTTACCTAAAGTGAGTAACGACATCAGTCAGACGTTGAGCAGAACGACCGCTAAGTATCCGATCCGACGCGTGGAAGTGAAAACCTTCACCATTCCCAAGGGACAGCGATCCATGATCGAAGATCATCTGTTCCAAGGACAGCTACCCAAACGTTTGATCGTTGGTATCGTCGAGAATGAAGCCTTCAACGGAGCTTTGGGTAAAAATCCTTTCTACTTTCAACACTTTGGCGTGTCCAAGATCGAAGTCAGTCGCGATGGCAAAACCTTGTGTACCCGACCCTTTGTGCCTGACTTTGAGAAGACGAATTACTTGAGATCGTACTTGTCCCTGTACGAAGCCACCGGACAGTTAGGAACCAACACCAGTCACGGCATTACGTACGACGATTATGCAAAAGGCTATGCTTTGTGGGCTTTCGATTTCACTCCAGACCAAAGCAGCGACGAGGGACATTTCCACCCTATAAAATCTGGCCAGATTCGTGTGGAAATTCAGTTTGCAAACCGAGACCCTGATGTAAAGGTGAACGTCATCCTGTATGCAGAATTCGATAATACCATAGAAATCAACAGTTTGAGAGAAGTCATTCTAGATTACTAGAAGTCATGGAAGACTGTTATCCCTCTTACCTAGTGGAGAAACTTTGGACATGAAATGTAAGGAGACTGTGGAAGAAGAAGTGATCATGATGAAGTCGAGATGGCCAGAACAAGAAGCCCATTTAGTCTGCTGTTTTGCCAAACACTTGGTCGAAAAAATGACGGAATTGATCAAGAAAAATTGTTATGGATGTCAAAACGATCATCCCAGTCAAATTCAACACGATAAATGCCTGATGTTGAGTCAAGAAGAAAAATTAGACGAGTATCTGGACGAAGCTTGGAGTCTCATCTCGGACGAAGACGTGTGGCACCAGTGGTATAAAGACTTGCGTGAACATTCTTGTCCACCATTAACCACTCAAGAGATCCATCGTATCGAAGCTCTCCTGAATCAGAGTGAAGAAACAGAACGAATAACCGTTTATTCGTCAGACATTTTCAAGCAAAAAGTCAGGATCGAATTGATGACATATTATTACCTGTGAAGAAGAAAAAAACACACAAAACATAGATACCTGGGAACTTTATTACCTTTTGAACCACAGTTCGTACACGGCTTCTTGGAATCCCGTCGTCTGTGCTAAAGATGAACTCCCTCATCGCAATCCTCAAGACCATCAAGCTTATGTCATCAACACGGGCGACAGTCATCTCCCAGGAACCCACTAGGTAGCCGTTTACTTTCCTCAAGAAGGATGTGTGGAATATTTCGATTCGTACGGATTGCCCCCTTTGGAAGACGATATCATTGACTTTATGAGAAGAAATGCTCAGACCACCCGATTCAATAATGTGAAATTACAAGGCACAGATTCCTTGGTGTGTGGACAGTACTGTATGTATTTTCTGCATCATCGCAGCCTGGGCTATTCCTTAGAACATTTAGTGACTCATTTTGATCCTCGTTCTTCTTCAAGAAACGATGTGAAAGTAGATCGATGGTTTTGTGACCATTATGCTTATCTTTTGTCTCAAGCTAGGAAACGTAGTGTCCATCAATGGCCTAATGACTTCCAACAGTGGAAATCACAATTTCATTCACAACGTTGTCAGCCCTGTTTAAAGTAGAGTGTGAATT
The DNA here is from genome assembly GCA_028554795.2 of Sinohyriopsis cumingii. Lineage (NCBI taxonomy): Eukaryota > Metazoa > Mollusca > Bivalvia > Unionida > Unionidae > Sinohyriopsis > Sinohyriopsis cumingii. Next base: position 11,769,554 of record CM068835.1, read on the forward strand.
GAAGGAAAAATGTTTGCCATTTTTTTGAAGAAAAAATGTTTGATGTTATAATGTTGGATTATTGTTAAAAATGTTAGAGTTGTTGTTGGTTAGTGTTAAGTGATTTTTGAATAAAAAATGTTGTGTTTTGAAAAAATGCCTTTGTCTTTTGTTTAGCTATAAGAATGTTTGATTGATGCTCTTTCATTTCTTACTATCCCTCTCATGACACTCATTGAACGTTGCGACTCGAAAACCGTGTGGGGGATGTTTTCCTTCATGTCCGCGCTTTGACTTTAAGAACCGGGGTTGTTTCCAGTCTAACCATCCATTGTCGACTCATCCTCCTACGAAGATGTGCTCCAAACTAGCTAAGCTCAACGAAGCCTACGTGAATTTGCATAGGGTCAGACACAGTCTGATACCGAAGCCAGAAGAAATAGAGAATATGAGAATGTTAAAAGTCACTGAAGACCTGATAGAAGAGCTCTTCAGAGAAGAAGTGAACAGGGAGAAAGAAGAATGGACAGAGAAGTACAGACTTCAGAGACAGCAGCAACAGCAGCAACAACAACAACAACAACAACAGCAGCAGCAACAACCTGAACCTGACAGAGGCTTTGTCGATTGTCGTATCGACACCAAAGAGTTCTTCTTCTCTTTCCGAAGAAGCAGACCTATCGCCAGAAAGTCCATCCTCAGAGGACATCGCATTCTTAGAAACTAAAAGATTGCCATAGCAAACAAAAAAACAGCCCTTTTCAGGGCTACCCCAATACTCTAGAAAAGAAATAGCCATCAATTTGCCAATGTATATAGGTAGAGTAGTGTGAATATAAACACTAACTCTTTTTTAATAGTGTGAGTGTATGTGTTTGTGTGTTTGTGTGTTTGTGTTTGTAACCGCTCACGTACGTTGGTGTGGATAGTAGATTAAGATGATTTTTTTTTGGTGTTTGAGGTGTGGGAGAGTAGATTTGGGGTTGGATTGCTTTGCGTATGTGGATAGTCTATTGAAGTGGTTAATGAAAAAAAATTTTTAGAATAGGAATGGGTAGTATAAAAAAGTGAGTGAGTGTTTCTTTTAGGTCCGCGCGTTGTTTTGGTCATGATCTAGGTAAGATCAATTGTGGTGCAGGTTCATCGGCGATGAAGCTGATGAACCTGCACCACCTAAACAGAGTGGAAAAAAGGAAGGCTCTGTCTACCGGAATATGGGACTGGGAAAGGCAATTGATGATATCAAAAAAGCGGGCCACTTCGTCAATGCCACAAGACCGGGTGTCCTAATGTGACGTCATCGCTGCCGACCAATCGTGGCGGGAGTCACATACTGCTTGGTTTGACACCTGGGGCATTTCAATCCAACTAAGAAACACGAGTGTGTGGTGTGACTATTCCCACTCATGTCTATTAGCCTTTCAGTCAGGTTGTTAAGGACTAGTTAGTCCTACACCTGAGTGGCTAAATTAAAAAGTACTCTTTGAGTACATAAAAGCCTGGGGGATGAGGCTCCTTTTCCTTCCCCCAGGAGTAATTAAAAATCACGCAGTGCGTGAATAAAAAAGTGGTACATGTTCAAAAGAACGAAAACCACTATAATCCAACTAACGAACGAACGATCAATTTTATGTTTTTAGGGGATGTTTTCCCTCACGTCCGCGCTTTCACTATAAATTGAAATTCGCTGGGCAGTCTAGCTACCCTTGTTGATTGATCAACACCAGAATGAATACCAGAATAAGCAAACTTCTTGAACTCCAGATACATCTGGAATATGTCAGGCGCCTGTTAAATGAACTGGCTGCGGAGGCTATATTAGAAGAGGAAAGAATAAAGAAGGAAGAGGAGGAGAGAAGACAGAGGGAAGAGGAGGAAAAGAAAATAGGAGAGAGGATGGCTTACAAGATACCAGAGACAGAGGATTGGGGTGATGAAGCTAATCATCCTCCCTCTGCGCTCCCAGCCAAACGAGTCAACTGGAAAGACTGGAGTAGAAGATGCGTGTGTGGCGCCAGGCCATGAAGGTGCCATCATTAGATAGGTGCATCTGGAGTTCAAAAAAAACCAACAGCCCTTTTCAGGACTACCCAATACTCTAGAAAAGAAATAACTATTAATTTGCCAATGTGTGTAGGTAGAGTAGTGTGAATATAAACACTGACTCTTTTTTCATAGTGCGAGTGTATGTGTTTGTGTGTTTGTAACCGCTCACGTAAGTTTGTGTGAATAGTAGATTATGGGTTTGTTTATTGTTTCTTAGCGTATGTGGAGAGTATAGTTTGGGTTTTATTATACGAAATGAGAAATTAGGGGGATGTTTTCCTTTACGTACGCGCGTTGTTTGGTTATGATCTAGGTAAGATCAATTTTATGTCTTAGGGGGTGTTTTCCATCACGTCCGCGCTTTAAGTATAAAACTAACAGTGTTTGCCATTGGAGCCCATTCTACGGAATAAGCAAACAAGAAGATGCCAGCAGCTTCATCTTTGTATAACAACCTTATGGGAAGTTGGTATTGGATGGTGGATGGATTGAATGTAGCAGAAAGGCTTGAACAGGAATGGAGGCATGCAGTGACAAAAGACTTCGTCTCAAGACAAGTAACCAGCCTCCACTTAGCCATCGATATTGTAAAAGAAATGATAGAGGATGAGGAGAAGAGAATCAGAGGTTTAATTAACCCACCGTACGTGAAAGTGGGTAAGTTGAAAGAAGCCTTAGTTTATGTGACGAGTGCAAGGTGTTTTTTAGAAGACATTGTAGAATGGACAGATTGGTCTTTTGTGAAGTGGGGTTTAGACAAGCTTAAGAAAGCGGAAGAAGTAATGAGGAATGTGCTGACCGAAGAGGTCAAGAAGATCAAAGAAAAGTGGTCAAAGGAAAGAAAAGAAGAAGAAAATAGAAAGAAAAAGGAAGAACTAGAGAAACTAAACGCTAACTGGATGAAAATCCAAGAGAACTTCCGAGCCATGGGTCACCCGGACTGGATGCCGGAAACAGAAAAGAAGAAGAAAGGAATGATGGAAAAAATAAGAGGATGGTGGAAGAAGTTAAGGAGTTAGAAGAAGAAGAAAAAAACCCAAAGGCCCTTTACAGGGCCACCCGTATTTCTCGAAAAGAGAATGACTCTCAATTGCCTACCCCCTTTTTTTAAATTTAAAAAAAAAAATCCCATGTTCAATTCCCCTTGAGGCTAGAGTTGCCCACGATTTTTTCCCATGTTAAATTCCCCTTGAGGCTAGGTTTGCCCACGATTTTTTCTCATGTTAAATTCCCCTTGAGGCTAGGTTTGCCCACGATTTTTTCCCATGTTAAATTTCCATTGAGGCTAGGTTTGCCCAGGGGTCTCTGTAATGCTAATTTCCATTGAGGCTAGGGTGCCCCTATTCACTACTCACAATCCTAGTAATTAAGTATACATACTACATATAATTACAATTACAATGCCGTAATATTCTCCACAATTCGAGCATATAACTTACTGACCTTTAGGAAGCATTGTCTTTCCTTAGAATCTCCTCTCTGAGTTTTACCGCCAAATTACGAGTGACTTCCTCGGAGTAACCCTATAATGCTCAGCAATCTTCCTAGGCGAGACTAAATTTTTGCTTGCTAGTTAGAAGTTATAATTCTGATCGAAATTGTTATCACAATTCCGATTGGGTGTCACTTTGATCAGATCCAATCAAACTTAGCAAACAATGTCCTTCTCGCTGTCCGTCCACGTGGAGACGAATTTAAAACATGCGAGTTCCTCTGACCTTAGGACTAAGCTGTAACACATAGGTGGGAAGTCGTTCGATCTAACGCTTGTGCCGATCCGAGATGCCGGGTCTTCTCTCCGGTGACGGTAACCTTGCCTAAGAGATTAACTCTAGCCTGCGGCAATGTTTAGACATCACACCATGGCTTGTAATAATACCTTAGTATATACACAACTTGCGAACTGGGGCCGAGCAAACGTGACACATATCGTATCATATCATATCATATCATATCATATCATATCATATCATATCATATCATGTCATGTCATGTCATAACATATCATATCATATCATATAGATATCATATCATATCATATCATGTCATGTCATGTCATGTCATGTCATATCATATCATATCATATCATATCATATAGATATCATATCATATCATATCATATCATTTCATATCATATCATGTCATGTCATGTCATGTCATGTCATGTCATATCATATCATATAGATATCATATCATATCATATCATATCTTATCATATCATATCTATTTGAGTGAGAGAGAGGGAGAGGAGATTGTTTCGAAGCCTGCTTAATTTTGAATTAAAGTGTATAAAATCAGGAAACATTCAGATTTCACATGCACTTTGACTTATCAAGTATTACGAAATCGATGAGTACAGTCGATAAATTAGAAATACTTGAATGAAATAGACTAGCATAGCTGGTTAAATCATTTATTAGCATATAATTACTTTTCTGAAACATTTCCAATTTGCCTACAATAAGGAATCAAATGGTGTGCAATCCAGTTTTTTGTTTCAGCAAGTGAAGTGAAAAGCCGCCATAAGTTAAAAATTACGAACTATATTTCATATGCGCGTGATTGTAATACAACAGCGTGATGTATTTATCATGTCGACTTTAAATATTTATTTTACAGCAGTGACTAGTATCTCCACTATAACTGCCATACAATTGTCAACTATGATGAAATTTGCTTTTCTACTCCTTAAATATTCAACTTGTGTAGTTACATGTGAACAATAGAAAAATTCGTGATGTGTTTGTGTACTAAAAATAACTATAAATCTCTTGTTGGGTTTATATAATAAATATAAATAGAAAATTCGTGTTGGGTTTGTGTACTAAATATAAATAGAAAATTTATGCTTGGTTTTTGTACTAAAAATAAATAGAGAATTTGATCAGGAAACAGTCTGCATAGTGTAAAAGAAAATATCATACATGCAGTTACTAACCATTTAATAATGTATCTGATTCACCTAATGTACGCTCTTTAATGGAATATTTTGCAACAACGTAGATGTTTTGCGACAATTAAACATAAATTTTACTCCGAGAAATCCTTACATCAGTTTATAGCAACACTTGCAAATAGTTTCCTGCAAACGGTAGAGAAACACGGCAACACGATAATAAAGCTTTTATCTCTGCAACAGGATCCGTGTAGCACATTGCATCTCAGGGATGCAAATAAAACTTGAAGTGTACTGGAGCCGCATTATATTAAGACAAGGAACAAGAAAGAATAAATAAATATGTGATTTCTTACTCATGACTCACTATCAGGTGTGCCATGTTGACGCGTCATGAGGTAGTACTGAAGTCCGAGCACTGTAACATCAACATCATTGATAACACGCCAAAGTGGATTGTCTTGCAGAAAAGAAGAAAATTGTAGTTCTACCAAACAAAGCCTACTTTCTACTAGCTTTAAAATAATAGAGCGGAAAGGTAGCGTACTAACCGAGGGGGTTAGGGAGGACGGGTCGTTGCCCCGGACTCCTGAGATCCTGGAGCGCCAAAACAGCTAATAAAACTTAAACTGCAGGATAATCGTTGGCTGGACATCATTGTCGCCCTTAGTAATCCACTGCAGCGAAAAGAAAAAGTTTTGGGTACCAGATTTTGTTTTAGGACGAAAACAGCCCGTTTTGGAACCGGAATTTGTGTCCTGATTTGAGACCTTTTGACATACGATCTATGGCAAAACTATCCGACCTGCACACAGACAGATGAACCGTAGCAAAAAAATACAGTACGTTTAAATTTGGAATATTAAGAGTCCAGGGAAAAAATCGTGGGTTCAGTAAGCCAACAAGTAAAGATAAACAGGTCCAAACAAAACGGCCAATCAAAAACAACGTCTTTTATACACTTAGGCATCCGACTACCGCTCGGAAATGAATAATTTTGGATGCAATCAGAAGTACTCCCCTCCTAAATACGCGTTTCCCCCTGAGGCGAAAATAAAAAGAATCTCAAGGAAAAAGAATTTAAGAGCTCAATACAGTTATGTAAAACATTCAAACCGTCGCCACGAATTAATGCATGCTTATGTATCATACATACATACATACATACGTACGTACACACACCAATACATACATACAAACAGGGCCATACATACATACATACATACACATACAGACATAAAGATACATCCATCCATACATACATACATACATACATAATGAGAAGCATACAAAGAAAGAAGGGAATATTAAGTGTAGACTACAACAACTTGTAACAGATTTATAAGATCATCGTAATCCTTGCATTAAACAAGATAATAACAGATAATTTCAATTCCTTTCCTTCAGATCTGACTTTTAAATGTTTGTTGCCATTAGAGGCCAATGTGCTTGAAGTATTCACAGAGATAATTTATAATAAACGATTTCGAATTAAAGTCTGAAAGGCACAGTTTAGAATAGGGACATCAATGCATACATCATGACAGCTACATTATCCAGCGTTTAATAGCCCTGGCTTTGGTGCCAATTAGTGAGCAAATGTATTTCACTTGCAAAATTGCGATCAATGCTATTAACGTGAAACCCTCCTTCTTGACTTGTCAAAAAGAGAAAGTGTATTGTAACAGGATAAGATGCATCCGGTACATGTATTACCATTGGGAATCGAATCCGACTGGTCTGTTTCTCGAATCAAATTCACAATTGACTAAAAGGTGCGGACCAGCTAGCCTGAAGAGGAAGTGACCTCATATACCGTCAATCGCTACACTATAATGACTTCGAGTCATAGTATTAATAACATGGTACAAGGAAGAAATCGAAATTCCTACATAGAAACTTAAACTTCGATCCCACAAAAATGTGTTTCATGTTCAATATTTAAATAAGATACTGCGTTTCGAACTATGCAATCGGATAAACGCATACAATACGAATAGAAGCGACGATTGCATTGTTGTATTTAACGAGAGGTGTAACGAGCTATATCATAGTCCTTTTAATGACCTTCCTGTTGTGGCTAGCGGTGACGACTATGCTGATAAAGTAAGTGAGACGTGTAAGGAGCCATTTTATATTCACGTCTTCCTGTCTTGGTTACAGGTGATGATTGTATTAATGAATTTTTTGAGACGTGTAAGGAGCCATTTTATATTTAAGTCTTCATGTCGTGGTTAAAGATGATGATTATATTGACGAATTAATTGGGACGTGTAAGGAGCCATTTTATATTAACGTCTTCCTCTCGTTGTTAGAGGTGATGTGTATATTGATGAATTAATTGGGACGTGTAATGAGCTATCAATTCAATAATCTTCATGAAGTGGCTAGAGCTAATTTGCTCCTGTTGTGTTTAGAAGTGAGGACCCTGTTCATATATTCAATGGACGAAGACTGAGTCAGCGATCGTCCATTCTATGGTTTCCCTGGACCTTGTTGTATATGGAGGTGTGAACTGTATTAATGTATTCACTGAGATATATCAGGAATTAGACACAATCTCTTTAATGGGCTTCCTGGTGTGTTTGGAAGCCAGGAATGTATTGATGTATTCACTGAAACGCATAAGAAAGTTAATCATTGTATATTTAATGGTATATTTGTGGTTCAACCTACCTGCGGTATACTCGTGCACGACTTTGTGAGGTGGTTTGGTTGATTTTGATAACGCGTCAAGTACATTAATTACTTCACGGCCACATATTGGTGGATCGGTTAATGTTTGTGTTGGTAGCGTTGAGTACCAAACTGGAATTTGAAACGGAGTACTTTGCACTTGAGTGCTTTGCACTCTACCAACATATTTTAGAAATTCAACTGGCGGTGCTAACCCATACGAATCGAAATAAACAATTCCACGTGGATCAATCGCGTAAGCAACCCAATGAGTTCCTGGACCATCGCTGTTATCAAGATTAATAATTCCTGTTTCAGCGCTGTTTGGTTGTTGTGGTAACTGATCTCACATAAGAACACCTCTAAAAACAATTATATTTAGTTGTTTAGCAGCATCAAGTAAATCAAACTTTAACAACGGCGCAAGACGCGCTGCGTCTCTCAACGACGTTTGGGGTACCATTCGGGGGGAGTTTCTGGTAGTCTTAGACCCGCTCCGTATTGTTCCACTTGTAGTCTTAGGCGACCCGGCTGAGGCATACTTGACTATTTTGGGCGCCTTGTAGGTTTTTATGTCCGTGATGATCTTTTTTTTAAGCTTTCTTTGTGTAAAATTCACTCCCCAGTTGCTTTCTTTAATACCATTCCAGCAGCAGTTGCAATAGCCCCTAATGCTGATGCTTTTGCGACAGCTGGTGCAGCAGTAGCAGCAGCAATTAATGCTGGTATTGCTGCGAGAAGTGGAAATATACCACCAGTTTTAACCATGTCTTTGATGGCACTTGGAGCGAAATCAAGTTGAACTCCGGTTTTTGCTTCTCGCGCTTTATTTAAATGTTTGAGTTGAGTTTTAGTCAACGATAACTTGTTTGGACCACTGCTAGCAATTTGATCTCGCTTCAGTGTTATTTTTGTCCCGCATTTGCTCGCGCTTTTTGATCGTAATTTTTTCACTTGACCGGGAGTCAGAGTGATATCAACGTGACTATATGACATTTTTATAATTAACACGGTTGGTTTAATTGTCTACATATTTTCCACTGGGGCATCAATAACTCTCATTCGTCAACCAACACATTCAAGTAACATTGATGTATCGCTAAGTATAACAGCAATTGCTCTGTAATCAACACCATCTGTGGTTACGCGAGCTCCAAAATGTATATCAACGACAGATTGCTTAACTAAGTCAAGATGTTCCAGCGAAAAGTAATAAATCGGGTACAGCGTTGTAAAATCTAACTGTGATATTTTGCAAACCAGTATCAATATTTTGATCACGTCCCATAAATGTCATCAAACGATGATATGCACGTGCTACATAATTTTGATCAAAATTCAATAATATATCTTCAGATGGTTCTTGATGTCCGTTTTTTCTTAAAGATACTTCAGAGACACCAAGTTTGTGAAATACCATTGGAATTCCTTCTTGGTTGTTTAATCGTGTAACATTTTGAAGAGCAACAAATATATGCCTTGGTGCAGAAACACCTTGCTGTGATGCTATATGCCATGTAAATAAACCATCGATGGCACTTCGAACATTATCGGTAGTTGTTGTTAACCATGATAATATCGATTTACCGCCTTGATCCATAAAAGAAAGTAACTTTTATTCTTCAGCGATCGATGGAGTCATTAAAGGCATCAATAACGAAAGTTTAAATAATATTACTTTACCAGCAGCAGCGCCACCTTCTCGCGAGATAGCATCGTTGTCATCACCTTTTTGCAAGTACAATTGTATGTTTGGCTCCAAAAATAAACTTTCGGACATTTCTGCAAAATCCAAAGATGTGGGACAGTGGAATTTCACATGAAAATCTTCTACGATTACCTTTTAACATTAATTGACGTGTTCTAAATCCTAAATTGTAATCTGGGTTGTCATGAACCACCGCCCATACATCAGCGTCAGCGTTGTTGGCAAAGTTTATTGGTCGTCTTACAATATTAGGTATCCCATTATAATGGTCAGCATTATCCGTGGCGAACATCATAGTCGGACCAGCTGATCTAGTATAATCATCTGAATATCTTGCTAGACCCATAATCGTTGTAGCAACGTCAACATTATCTTGAATTGTATCAATTTCTTTTCCATCGATTATGTATATAACACTTTTGAATAACGCCGTGATGCCATTATTAACAAAGCCAACTCTGATATCAGCTCCGTATTCTGTATTAGCGACATCGTTTGTTACAAGTTCACCTTCGACTTCAATAAATGCTTCAGCGGGCAAGAAATATATACTTGTATCCTGAACTTATAATTCAATTCGTCCACTTTGATTTGGCTGTCGTGCTTCATAAGAATAATATTGATAATCACGCACAGACTCATCCTTGAGTACTGGTGAGTCCATGTCAAAAGCTGGGTCGGACATACGTTTAAGCATTTTATTATAATTTGTTATCGTCTAACACGAAGACCACTTCCTGATATCAGACTTGTATTTACTTGTTCAGCCCCCTGATTCATCAAGGCTGCTAGTAATTTTTGATTTGCGGCTTGATTTATTACTTTACTGACATTTGCAGGCATCACTTCAGTGCTTTGTAATTTCACTGGTTGTGGCTGGACCGCTTTCGGTCTGCTTATTAATCGTGCTAGTCTGCCCTTGATTGCCAGGAACGCTTTACTGGCAACATTACCAATAGCACCAGGAGCTTTACCACGAACAACGTCAATAGCTTTCATTGATAATTGTTTTGCGATCGGTATTGCTTTGGGGGCTATCCTTCTGAATAAACCCTGAACAACATCACCGAGTCCATCTCCGTAAGTTGCTTTATAGGTTGGTAATCGCGAATTTATCACCCTAACCGCTACAGGTCGACGGTGAGCATTATGTATAATCATCTTATTTGTTATTCATTTATATATCGCGATAACAACTAGACACTATGATAGTCATAAATGATTTCATCAATGAGTTCCCGATACACGCTAATGTCCATGATACCGCCTTGAAATAATCGTCGACAAATATCACCTGTTTCATTAATAATTTCTGGAGTATTATTTCCAGCTCGTTTACCCCCAATCAGAATTTCTAGTCGTTGTACGTCAGAAAGGACTTTGTTAGGACAGGCAATAAGACCACTTCCCAAACCACTACCAGTAACACCAATGTCGGGCTCATCGTAAAATTCTTCTTCTGTAGGTTCTCCATGTAATTTACAAAATTCTTCCACCGTTTCTTCTTCTTGTTGCTGTAATTGTTTCTGTCTCCGTCCTCGATTTTGTTTCTCTTCTCGCTTTTGTTCCCTTTATTTTCGTTTCTGTTCTCGCTCTTGTTCTTGTTGTTCTTGTATCATTGTATCATATTTGTTTACTCCTGATAAATGTATGTTATAAAATATTTCTCGTTTGTTTATCTGATTAACATTTCGATTTATTTTAAACACCCAATTAATCCATGTGTCACGACTTACATCTTTAACATATTCGGGTTTTAAAAAATTTGTTCTTGAATGATAACTTTCAGCAGCAAACGCACTAAACTCGACCATTTCATCAGGTTTCATTGGTTGAATTCTTTTTGTTATTTTGTACACCGTTTTCAGTAAATTTCTCCATAAAACCAGTTCTTTTTTCCCTTTTTCGGTTCTTCACCAGCAGCACCTTCAGGTGCATTTTCTTCTTCTTTAGGTTGAGGTTGTGCGGCAGCCATCTCAGTTGGAAGTGCTCGTAAAATCTTCTTTTTTGTTTAGTTCTCGCTGCTATTTTTTCAGTAGCCGTTGCAACTCTTTTAGTAACCATCTGTAACAGGCTTAAATAATTGTTCTGCACCCGTTGCAAATTCAACTTGAGATTCTTGTCGTGCTTGTAATTGACACTATCTTGTACGGGAAGAATTTTTTTGTATTGTCTCTAGTCGCTCTCGAGCTAATCTAGTGGTATATGCTTCACCGAGGTTAACCATTATTGATATAATAATAATTTAATTTACAGCAGCAATGAGGGCGCTGTCTCAAACTTGGCACCGACGCGATCGCTTATTTTTGCGATTTTTCGAGATCAGAAGTCAGCGATAGGCTGAGTCAATTAGAGTTTATTAAGTTCGTTGACAGGGTTGTCTCATACCTGACACAATCGCGATTTTTTTTTTTTGTTGCGATTTTCGAGAAAGGCTTATTTTGCGAAACGGAGAGTGAATCAGTTAGAGCTTGTCTGCCCCCTCTGTTGCTTTTTATATTTGAGTCTTCATGTCGTGGTTAAAGGTGATGATTATATTGACGAATTAATTGAGACGTGTAAGGAGTCATTTTATATTAACGTCTTCCTGTCGTTGGTAGAGGTGATGTGTATAATGATGAATTAATTGGGACGTGTAATGAGCTATCCATTTAATAATCTTCATGACGTGGCTAGAGCTAATTTGCTCCTGTTGTGTTTAGAAGTGAGGACCCTGTTCATATATTCAATGGACGAAGAATGAGTCAGCGATCGTCCATTCTATGGTTTCCCTGGACCTTGTTGTATATGGAGGTGTGAACTGTATTAATGTATTCACTGAGATATATCAGGAATTAGACAAGCAGCAGAGAGGGCGAACAGACCAAATGAGTCCGACAAACAAATAAAACAAAAAAAACAAAAAAAAATCTGTAGAAAGGTCCAGATTTTCACAAATAAACGTTTCCTTGAGATGATTTTATTTTATGTTGAAGCCAACCCCATCAATAAAACCCTATCGAAAAGGTAGCTGAAAAAAATAAAATATTCTACGTGTTTATTTATTTTTTTTTTGTTTAATTACTGGACGACCAACATTGGTAGGTGCCCTCTCTGCTGCTATTAATTAAAAAATTGTTATATTAAAAATAATGGTACATCCAGAATCTCATACTGCAAGAACAGCACGAGAACGATTAGAAACAATTAAAAAATTTCTTCCCGTGCGAGATTCATTTAGAAAAAATCTACAAGCGCAACAAGAAGCACAAGTTGAGTACGAAGAAGACACTAAAAAACTGTTTAAGCCCGTCACTGCAGCTACTGAACAAGTTACAACAGTCATCCAAGAGGATCTTCTTCCGGTATCAAAACAAACAGCAGAACAAGCTGAAAAAATAGCAAGAAGAACTAAACAGACAAAGAAGATTTTGCGAGATCTTCCACCTGGCATAGCCAGGGAAATAGCTGCGGCTCAACCTCCACCTGTTGGTGAGGAAATACTTGAAAGTATTGGAAAACTTCGTGCTGAAGTCACCGGCGTGAAGAAAGAACATACACCTGAACCAAAACCAAAAAAAGAAAACGTGAAATTGATTGCAAGATTTAAGGAAGGTTTTATCGAAGATATTAGAAATACTAAAAGAGAAAAACTACCTGAAAAAATATTAATTAGTATATTTAATAAATCTATAATTTTAAAACCTAGTTATGAAAAAGTAAGTGATGATGATCTTATTAAATGGATATATCGTGTATATAGAAATAAAAAACAAGTTAGATATGATGATTTTGAATATAGAAATCTTCATCAAGAAATAAGAAGACTTTATGGAGAGCAAATAAAACAACTAGAACAAGGAGAACTCTTCCAGTATCAACTTCCTCCACCTCTGCAACATATAGAACAACAGCAATCTTCTTCACCGCAAAAACCATCTGGAGAGAAAAGGAAGCAGATGGCAAAAGAAATGGAGCGAAAAGCAGAAGAAAAATGGAAACAAGAAGAAGAAATATTAAAAAATATAGAAACTAAACAACGGGAGAAATTATGTTCCCTGGGTAAAGAAAGAGATCCTGGTGATGATACTCCGAGTGCTGTAGGAAGTGGTTTTCTGACTACGTCAGGAGAAAACAATTTTATTTGTCCTGATAATATCATTAATGATGTGTCACGGTTAGAGGTTCTCATAGGAGGAAAACGTGCCGGAAATAATTCACCAGAAATAATTAATGAAGCATCTGATATTTGTCGGCGATTATTTCAGGGTGGTATCATGGATATCGGCGTTTACCGAGAACTTATCGATGAACTAGTTGTTAAATAAATGGTAAATAAAAATAAGATGATCATACATAATAATCATCGTAAACCCATGCAGGTCAGAGCGGTAAACTCACGATTACCAATCTACAGAGCTACTTACGGAGATGGACTTGGTGATGTTTTTCAGGGATTATTTACAAGGATAGCCCCAAAAGTAGCACCCGTTGCAAAACAATTATCGATGAAAGCTATTGATATTGTTCGTGATAAAGCGCCTGGTGCAATTGTCAATGTTGCTGGTAAGGCATTCTCGGCGATCAAAGAAAGACTAGCACGATTATTGCGACGAAAACAACAATCACCGGTGAAACTGGCAAGTACTGAGGTGATGTCCGCAGACGTAAGTAAAATAATAAATCAGGCTGCAAATCAAAAACTAGCGGCGATATCTGAAGAAGCAGAAAAAAATATAACAGCAAAATTAATAGCAGGAAGCGGTCTTCGTCGACGATGATCATCATTTGAAAAATGGTAACTATAATAAAAATGTTCAGGCGCGAATCAGACCCAGCATTTGATATGGAGGCACCTGTCCTTAAGTACGAATCCATACGTGATTATCAGTTTTATTCTTATGACGCAAGACAACCAAATCAGCGGGGGAGAATCGAATTACAGGTTCATGATACAAGTAGATATTTCTTGCCCGCTGAGGCGTTTATTGAAGTAGAAGGTAGACTTGTAACGAATGTTGTAGCTAATACGCCATATGCTGCTAATTTACGTGTTGGTTTTGTCAACAACGGGATTATGGCGTTGTTTGATAGCGCCACATACATGATTGATGGAAAAAATATTGAATCAGTTCAGAAGGATGTTGATGTTGCTACAACAATAATTGGTCTAGCGAGATATTCTGACGACTTTACAAGATCGGCTGGTCCAACAATGATGTTTGCCAAGGATATCACCAACAACGCTGATCATGTTCAGTATACCAAAATACGAACACCAGTAGGTACTGCAGTTGATCCACAACCAGTTGATTTTGAACACGCAGACAGACCAGGCGCTGCTTTTGATATTATAGGAAGCGTTAATGCGACTTACAACCTAGGATTTGCAACACGCCGAGCAGCGTTGTCGGGAGATAGTAGAAATTTTTCGTGTGCAATTCCATTATCTCACATCTTTGGATTTTGCAGAAATGTTAGAAAGGTCATCTTTGGAGCTAAACACACAATTGTGCTCGTAAGAAAAGGTGATGATAATGATGCAATCTGGCGAGGTGCTGGTGTTGCTGATGGTAAAGTAAATATATCAAAACTTTCACTGTGGATGCCAGTAATGACTCCATCTATTACTGAGGAACAAAAATTACTTTCTTTTATGGATCAAGGCGGTAAATCATTGCTGTCATGGTTAACAGTAACCACAGATGTTATTCAAAGTAATGTTAATGGTTTATTTACATGGCATATAGCATCACAACAGGGTGTTTCTGCACCACGACATATTTTTATTGCGCTGCAAAATAATGACCGGACGAATAATCAAGAACATTCACATATGATATTTGACAATCTTGGAGTTAACGAAGTTTTCTTACGGATAAATGGACATCAAGAACCAGCCGAGGATATATTGTTAAATTTTGATCAAAATCATGTAGCGCGCGCATATCATCGTTTAATGTCATTCATGGGACGTGATCAAAATATAGATACTGGTTTGCAAGTATCACAATTAGATTTTACAGGTCTATATCCGATTTATTATTTTTCACTAGAACATCTTGATTTATCCAAACAATCTGTCGTTGATATACACTTTCGAGCTCGTGTTACTAACCCACCAGGTGCTGGTGCCTTCTACAGAGCAATCGCGGTCATACTTAGCGATAAAGCCATGTTACTTGAAGGTGGTAGTGGTCGAATGAGGGTCATTGATGCACCGGTGGAAAATCTTTAATCATGTTATTTAGAAAAATATATTTTATATAAAAATATCGTATGGTCATGTTAATGTTACTCTGACTCCTGGTCAGGTAAAAAAGCTTCAATCAAAAACCGCCAACAAATGCGGAACTAAAATATCACTAAAACGAGATCAAATTGGTGGTGGTCCAAACAAATTATCGTTGACAAATAATCAGATTAAACATTTCAATAAAGCCCTGGAATCAAAAACTGGAGTTCAATTTCATCTTTCCCCGAGCGCCATCAAAGACATGGTTAAAACGGGTGGTATATTTCCACTTCTTGCGGCTATTCCAGCATTAATAGCTGCTGCTGCTCCAGCCGTAGCAAAAGCAGTTGCGTTAGGTGCTGCTGGAGAGGCGGGTAAAAAAGTTTTTGATAAAATTACTGGTGGACGATATAACAAAAAAAAAGGACGCGGTCTGAGATTACCGGGATCTCGTTGGGGAAGAGGTCTGAGGCTTCCACGTTAGATACTCCAGCATCAAATTTTGATTTACTTGATGCCGCCAAAAAATTCAAAATAAAAGCCTTTAGAGGTGTTTTTATGCGAGATCAATTACCGAAACAACCGAATAAACTCGAAACAGGTATTATTAATCTCGATGAACGTTCTGGACCCGGTACTCATTGGGTATCATACGTGGTTGATCCACGTGGAATCGTTTATTTTGATTCGTACGGGTTAGCTCCACCTGCTGAATTTATCAAGTATGTCGGACCACTCCACGCTAGAACCAGAGGTTCCAAAGTTTGGTATTCAGCACTACCCACACAAACAATGACAGATCCGCCAATATGCGGCCGTGAAGTAATTAATGTACTCGACGCTATATCAAAATCATCCACATAAAGTCGTGCATGATTATACAAGTAACAGATTCGTTTCGCGTAAAGCGTTTTAAACAACATGTCTTATTATAATGGTTGATATTTACGGAAGAAGATTCTCGCGTGCTAGGAGAACATCCGGCGATGTTGATCTGTCGAAGTATGCGACTAAGGATGACCTCGCTGATATTATGAACCTGGCTGGAGTTGACCCAGATGAAGTTGTTATTTTTCAAGATCGATATGGTAAACTAAAAAGGAGCAATATTAAATGGAATGATATAGTTCGACGAGTACTCGGTGCGGTTACAGATAATATTCCTGTGTTTACTGACGGTGGTAGAATCAAAGATTCAAGTGTATCATTTACAACCATCAGAGATGAAATTGGAAGAAGCGTTGCTAATCGCGTGAAAAACACCGGCGACACAATGACGGGTGAACTCAGCATGAACGGAAACAAAATAGTGGTTTTAAGAGATCCAACATCCGACGAAGATGCTGCAACGAAAAAGTATGTTGACGTTAGCTATGGTACCGCAGATAATAAATTATCCACGTTACGGGCTGAGTATGATGTTCACGTGGGCGCTTTTGGAAGATTTCGCAGAAACCATCAAAAAACCGCTAAAGAATTCTTCGGCACTCCGCTTGTCGTTGACATAAAACTCGTTGATATCAAAACCAACATTGACACAATCAAACAAACACAGCAAGATATCAAGACCAACATTGACACGATTAAACAAACACAGCAAAACATCGTAGCGGGAATTCCTGAGATCGTTAACAAAACCGGTCTGATTAAAATTCCAACCGGAATAACTCCCGGACATATCACAAACATCGTATACACAGTATCATAGGGATTTGCAACGTGGTCGCAGCAAAATAATACTATCAAATATACCGCAACAGTCACTGGCGTGTACAGGCTGTCCGTGTTCAGTGCTGCGCGATTTGAGATCTTCACAACGTTTCCATGGCGTCATTCCATCGACAGGTTTTCCGGGGTTGTATCTGTTATATTAAATAACGGAACTGAAGAAATATTTATTCTGGAAGCAGCTGATAAGAAATTAACCGCAACATCTTACTGGTGGTGTTTGGAATTTGTAGCTGAAACACCTCAATTGGTTACTGCATAAAAATATATGGACGGTGAACAATACAGGTACAATCAAGCGCGTGAATGGCAGGCGGCGCTAAAAGATCAAGTCGAACAATATACAGTAAAAGTAAAAAAATATCGACGACGATTAGTTATCGTTGATGTAATTGTTTATTCAGTATCCGCTGCTGTTGCTGGAACGGGTGTTATATTATCAGCGGTGACAATGATGGCACCAGTAGCTGTAACTATTTGTATTTCAACGGCAACAACGATTGCAGGTGTGCTCAATATCATCGCAAAAAAAATATGTACTTGCACGAACGAAAAATTATCCGATTACATAATAAAATTACACATAACGACAGTAGCATACTCGAAATTATCCTCGTTGTTATCGGCGAGCCTCGGTGATGGAATTATATCTGATTTCGAGTTTTCAATGATGACTAAAATATACGACGAAGGTATCGGTATTAAAGATACAAATATTAATAATGACAGAATTACTCCAGCAGATCGTGACTAACACAACTCCGCCAAAGATAACGATGATCTCGGTAAGTTCATCTAATCCTGAATTTAGTATTAATTTTCCTACTGCAATTCCAGTAAAAGAAATAGCGTTAGCTCAATTACGGGTATATTACAGCTGGCCAAATATCAAATCAAAATCATTTCATGGTACACCAGCAAATAATTTGCTCGTATTTGCCAACAAGAACAAACCAGATGGTACTCCTGACTGGATAGATGTTGGAATACCCACTGGTAGTTATGAGATTGAAGATATCAATGAGGAATTTCAACGTAGAATAAAATCAATAACCGGAAAAGAAGCAAAAATATCAATTAACGTTCATGAACCGACGCTATCTTCGACGGTTGAGATACATTCTCCTGATTACGTCGTTGATATTTATCAATCCACGATAAGATCCGTACTAGGTTGGCCTGATGTTCCTCCGGTGTATGAAGGACCACCAGAACCAAAACGAGCTGATTTTACGTCAACAAATAGTTCTCGTCACGATATTGAAATGAATTCAATTTGGTTAGATTACATAGAATTAAAACCGGTGGTGATAGGTGGAGACCTTTATTATGATCATGTACTTATTTCTCATAATCTTAGTAGACGTATTATTGCTTCGAATATTGATTCTATATTTTCTTCAATAAACTCAGACCATAAAATACAGTTAAATAGTTTACGTGATAGTTTTCGGGAGTATTTATCTGATTTGACATCTGCGCGCGATAATATCATCAGGTACATAGAAGTTTTAAATTTTATAGTTAATTCTTCTGAAAATATTTATAATAGAATCAGAGATGTAGTTCTTAAGTCATCAGGCGATTATAAAAAATCCTTCACAGCCAAATACAAAATATCCGAAGCTGATATTGCAACATTTAAGTTCCCTGATTATAATCCGGATAAATTAAGAAAATCCGTCAATGATGTCATCGATGAGAACTTTTCTAAAATACTCGATGCGTGGAGAAAACTAGCACCACCTCCAACTGTTTTAAGATATAATAATGATCCACATGGAGGCGGCAGACACGTTTATCCGGGAATCGTTAATATAACCAGCACTATCGTGGTCAATCTGGTTTGTGACGTAGTCGATGGCAGCTATCAAATAGACCTCGGAAGATCAAATCAGGCTCAACAAGGATATATTTTATATACATTTACACCACAAGTTTCCCCCGGAAGTTTAATCGTGCAAGAACCAACTAATCCTGTTTATCTGCGGTGTCACAATAATATGTTAACACGAATAAATTTTAAACTCACAGACCACCTTAATCGCTTAATTGACATACGTGGAGAAGAGCTCGTGATAAATCTGTATGTGAAATCGTAGATCTTTGATCTCGAATTAATCAAGTAAATATTATATAATGTACCAGCACGTGAGGGGTTTTATACATGACAAAGAAGTGCTTGAAAACGCCATCAGAACAGCGTTTTCACAAAACATGGAGCAACTTAACGTTAATTTAGTTATTGATGAATACGGAGGTGAGGATTTCTTATTAACACAAGAACAGTTAGATGAGCTCCGTCAAAAACATATTATCGAGATCATTTGTAGCAGAGATCAGATTCTAAATTATGCACATTCCTGCATTAAAGTCGATCAACTTAAAAAAATAATATTCCAGAATGAATAAAATAAGGAGCGGATTAAGAAATATTTTATTTTATTTTATTTTATTTTATCAGAAATATTTTATTTTATTTAATTTTATTTTATTTAATCTTATTAGAAATATTTTATTTTATCATTAATATTTTATTTTATCAGAAATATTTTATTTTATCAGAAATATTTTATTTTATTTAATTTTGTTTTATCAGAAATATTTTATTTTATCAGAAATATTTTATTTTTTCTGAATTTCAGTGAAAAATCAACAAATTTCGTGTTTTTGATGGGTATTTTACCCACTGGGTGATTTTGTCCATTAGATCGTCGGGGTAAGTTGTTTGATTCTCTAATTGATTTCAATTGAATAAAATATCAAAACCAGTAAAAACCAATAAATCAGTAAAAAATTACATATTTTTTTAGATAATTTTACTGATATTTGAGCTAATTTTACTGATATTTGAGTTAATTTTACTGATTTTTTCTAATTTTTGTTGGTTTTGGTATTTTATTCAAATGAAATCAATTAGAGAATCAAGCAACTTACCCCTACATCTGATGTATAATTCAGAAAATAAAATAAATAATAAATCTGAGTACCAACTAACCCATCAAAATTACGAAATTGATCATTTTACGTAAATCTGAGTACCAACTAACCCATCAATTTCAGAAAAAAATAAAATATTTCAGAATAAATATAATATTTCAGAATATAATGCCAGAATAAATATAATATTTCAGAATAAATACAATATTTCAGAATAAATATAATATTTCAGAATATAATGCCAGAATAAATACATTATTTCAGAATAAATATAATATTTCAGAATAAATACAATATTTCAGAATAAATATAATATTTCAGAATATAATATTTCAGAATAAATACAATATTTCAGAATAAATATAATATTTCAGAATATAATGCCATAATAAATATAATATTTCAGAATATAATGCCACAATAAATATAATATTTCAGAATAAATACAATATTTCAGAATAAATATAATATTTCAGAATAAATACAATATTTCAGAATAAATATAATATTTCAGAATATAATGTCAGAATAAATATAATATTTCAGAATATAATCTCAGAATAAATATAATCTCAGAATAAATAAATAATAATTTAGAATAAATAAATAATAATTCAGAAATAAATAAAATATTTCAGAATAAATATAATCCCAGAATAAATAAATAATTAATTTAGACAGGGGTGCTTTGGTCGTTACCCGCTGACATAATTTTTCTTAAGTATCTTATGCGGGTACTGATTGTTTTATTCGTTTCGTACTCGTGTGATAACAGCGATCTGACCTTTTCTACTGCGACAGAAAGAGGAACAAATTTATTTACTTGATCATCGCTCACCATAGCCAGTGACTGAAACATAGCTGACTGAATCCGCTTTATGAACTTATATTGAGATGATAAAACGTACTTATTTTCGTTCTCAAGCTCTTCTAATGTTTCAAAATCAGATATTATTTTTTCAGGATTTAGTTCATCAGATATATTAATTCCGTTTTCTTCTAGTTTTTTGATAGCAGAAATAATGTCATTGATATTTTCATGGTTCATTATATAATATATAAATCTTTAAAATAAAAAAAAATTATCCCTAGAACCCCTATCGAGTCTTTAGTGAGTTCGTCGGGATGTTTCAAGGACAGTACAGCCAAGAACTCGCAGATTGCCATCGCATTCTACCAAGTTCACCAGGCACACAGAACATTTAATGAATGAAGAGCCCCTATCGAGTCTTTAGCGAGCTCAGATTATGCATTGACGGCACAGCCAAGAACTCGCAGATTGCCATCGCATTCTACCAAGTTCACCAGGCACACAGAACATTTAATGAATGAAGAGCCCCTATCGAGTCTTTAGCGAGCTCAGATTATGCATGGACGGCACATATATTATGAAATGGAACCTCTATTCGAGTCTTTTAGCAGGTTCATTATGCAATGAATGAATGAATGACGGCAGAAACATATATTATGAAATGGAACCTCTATTCGAGTCTTTTAGCAGGTTCATTATGAATGAATGACGGCACGAACATATATTATGAAATGGAACCTCTATTCGAGTCTTTTAGCAGGTTCATTTTGCAATGAATGACGGCACAAACATATATTATGAAATGGAACCTCTATTCGAGTCTTTTAGCAGGTTCATTATGCAATGAATGACGACACGAACATATATTATGAAATGGAACCTCTATTCGAGTCTTTTAGCAGGTTCATTAAGTATGTAATGAAATATATATAATGAGATGAAATATATGTAATGAGATGTAATGAATGAATGAATGAAATGAGATGTAATGAATGAAATGAGGCCATTTTCTCTGCGAGAACACCTACCCACAATAATCAACCCGTAGGAAATACAAAAACATGTATCTACCACGTTTGACATGATAGGATGGTGTTCTCGCGGAGAGGGGCTGGCGGTGCCCCAATTAATTATAAAAATCGCTAATATGCGTAACCACCCGACCAATTGTCAGTCATGGGATTCGATTCTGGACCGCGAGCGTCACAGTCCAATACGATACTGATTGAGCTATCAAATCTTGTTAGAAACATATGTTTCGAAAGTTAATATATAACTAAGGAACTAATTTCAAATATATTTACACTAAAATAGCGGTTTCTGAATAACAATAATAATTTCTACATTTAAATAACTACCCTGCATTAAAATAACGGTTTCTGAATTATAACAGCGGTTTCTGAATATATCTGTATTATGCAGACTGCAAATACCTGCGAAATCAATAACGGATTGTGAAATGCACCTGTACACTAACAACGGTTTCTAAGCTGATTGTATACAGCTACCTGCGGATCAATAACAGCGGTTGTAAAATTGCCCTGATTTCTCGTAATGTTGTATGATGGGAAATATTTAAAAACCATAAATATGCTTCTACGAGTAATTAATTACGACGTAATTAGTTAAACTGACTAATTACGATCATAAAAATCAAAAATCTACGAAGAAAACTATATATTACAAAGTAATTTCCCTTTTGCATAATCAAAAATTCAGTAGTATACGATTATACAGTACTGGGTCTCCTCAAATAATAATGTAATTCAACGTGGTGATGATAATTATTGATACTGAAAGGTGATTCTCTGTCTATATTTTTTTGAGAAAGCAGATCTGGTTATATTTTCTGCGATAAATTGTACCAAACGCGGATTAATATTAAAGTATTTCGCAGCTGCGTTCATAGACTGAAATGTAATTTCTTCACCGGTTTCAATGTTTGTAGACTTTACTACCCTTCTAGAAACTGTCTTACATCTTCCAGTATTACCACGTGTATTATTCTCGCTGTGTGAGATAGCTTGTAAATTGGATAAATTATTGTTTTGAGTGTTCCCGTCAATGTGATCGATCACAAGACCGTATTTGATCACTCCGAAGAAACATTCGTACGTAAATCTATGACAATGATAATGTTTCTTTCCTCCCTCGCATGTGAACCTTAGATAGCCAGTATTAGAAACATTACCAACCGGTCTCTTCAACCTGCAATTTCTGATGACACCATTACGATCTGATTCATAGTTTGTTATTGTGGGATGTGGGACAAATTTATTTTGCTCCATTATAATAATATTATTTGTTTAAATCATTGTTTGTCTGAAATCTTGATATATAATCCTCCACGGATTTCATAGCGTTTTCACCATTATTATTTTTTTTGTCATAATATCTTTTAAGCTCTCTGAACCGTTTTCCCCCGCACTTTCCACATAATTTTGTTTTTCCTCGCACTCCAACACCACACCGCAGACACGGTATTGGTCCTAGACTTCCTCGTCGTATATTTTGTAAGTGCATCCAACAAAATTCGCCTCTACAGGATTTATTGCATCGATTTACTGAACCTATCATCAACCATCTGCATTGAGACATTGTATATATAATATTTTTTATTTAAATATTTGTTTTAATTATATGAACGAGTTTGAGAAATTATCCCAAGCTATGCCTGTTAAGTATAAATTCAACCTCGACAGATTATCTTCTGACTTACCAGTACGAGATCTGGTTGATCCGAAAAATAAAAGTCTGATCTCGAAAATTCACGACGCCAAGAAGGAATTTTACACAGATGGTGCATCTCACACATGGTCAACGTTCAAGATTATTCGCAATACTGTCAAGGACGCCACAATGAATGACAAGCGAGCGGCCACTATCATTAACTACATCACTGAATACGAGGGTAATCAAAAATATTTCCTCAAAGTAAAATTTATTGTATTAACAGAAACAGGTAGTTGGATTATCCGTGACAAATATGATCCTGTCCTTGGTAATAATAAAACTGTCATATTAAGTAAAAATTCCAGACCGGGTCTATTGACGGGTATTGACAAACCGTATTATGAGCGAGCGTATCCTGTAACAGCGGTTATTTATGGAATTTATGAGATAAATAAAAAACCCAACGTTGATAAACTAGCGCCGATGAAATTTTCAAGGTTAAATTGCGTAGCCGAACGAGTAATAGAACACTTTACAAACGCGATGCGTGGAAACGGATTAACTGATTTAAGACGTAAAGAAATAAACTCGTGGGCCGATTCAGTTAAGGATACCGGCGCTACAATAAAAGATGTTGCTGAAGTAGGAAAACTATTAAAATTTCTAATAACTGTAGCGACAATAACGGGGGAGGTACTGTACGAATCCAAATATAAATCAAAAGGACCTTCAATAAATATTATTGATCACAACGCCCATGCATGGACCAGCGCAGTAACAATATTTCCACGTGATCGAACTGTTAGATTTTACCCCCCAGATATGGGGGCAGACATGTTTGATTTTATCAACGAAATAAGTAAAAACGATCCTGTATCGGTATGGTTATTTAAAAGTAATGAGGAAGGTGAATTTGATCAGTTTGTTAGACCAAACGGTGAAATATATCGAACAGAATCTCTCCATGACGAGACGAAAAATCTCGCGGATAAGTTTTTCGCGGAAAATACTGACAAATTACTAACTAACTGTTTTACCGTTCCATCTGTTGCGGCTCATTTCGCCAGAGAACGAAATTCATGGAAACCAACACGATTTGATTTACTCGAGGACGTACGCGCAAGTTGCGTCGAATACGGACATGGCGGATTATGGAATACCAAGTATAATTACAATGATGTTATTTCGGTTGATATGGTTGCATGTTATCCAGGAAGTTTCCTAGGATACGGAGATTGTTCCGCATACTTTAAAAGATTCGGTCACCCTACAAACGAGATGACTCGAGTGGCAATTAATGGACCATTACCTGATTTTGATCTGACTGGATTTGCTTGTGTTGAATCATTCGAGTTTAACGAAAATCTTCACAAGATTTGTTATGTTTGGTTTGGCAGACATTTTTGTGAAAAACGTTGGGCACCTATAGTTTTGTTACGATATATGCTAGATTGTGCGATACTGACATCGTTGGTGGTCAGTGAGGCAATTATATCATATCATGCACAGACCGAAGTTTGGTTGCCCATGCCAGATTATATCAATCTCGATGAAGTTATTAGCGAGTTTAAGGAAAAATGTCCTGATGTTTCCGAAGATGATATTATCAAAGAAGCTCCTAACATTCTCGAGATTAAACTCAAAACCGCAAAAGATCTCAGCAGAAGAATTATAGGTAAATTTACTCAAGGTGGTGCATATGATCATAAAAGACATCACACACGATTAATTTTAGATGATGCCGAGTACGATTTTATAACCGCTGATACAACAGCGAGAAATATATTTGTAAATCGAGAAAATGTTTATTTATCCGACGGAACAAAATTGGGCACGATCGTTAGTTACATAAATGACGTTTCCCCACAGTATACTCATCTAAGATCTTCCATGTTGGCTTATGTTTCTATAAATTTATTATCGATGATTAATAGATTTCCCAAGACCGCAGTCAGAGTCGCAACAGATTCGTTTTATATTTCGAGTAAATATTTAAAATCTGTTATGAAATTTACAAGTAATGATGAACGATGGGGTTCGTGGAGAATAAAAAAAGAAATATTACACAATTACACAGAATCAGCAGATGTTCCAATGAGAGATTTTTATCGTGAGGGTAATAAAATATCAGAAATGTTGAAAGCGCCGCCGGTGAGTGATCCAATAACCAGATATAAGACAGTATATCTCAATGGACCTGGTGGATGCGGCAAAACGACTCGAGCAATCAATGTTTTTAGAAATTCGGATATAATCGTGCTGACACCCACACATAGACTCGCACGCGAGATGAAACAGCGGCAAGTACAATCGTGTACGTATCATAGTTTCTTCCGATGGCGCGGGGATACATGGACTCCTGAACGAATGGGAGAAAAATATATACCTAAAATAATTATTTGGGATGAGATATGCACGGTGTCATTGGATACATTAAAAATGTTTCTTGATTGGTTGCTGACGAAAAATACCGCTATAATAATGTGTGGCGATCATGGTCAGCCGCCGCCTTTTGTTGGACCATCTCCACATGATTGGTTAAAAAATTTCGTTGATTATTACGAAGAAATAGATGATGATCATAGAGCTCTCGATGCAAATTTGAAGGAGTTTAAAAAATTAATCAGATTACAATCAAACAAAATTCAGTGTGAAATATTACGCGGAGTAATCTCAGAGACCTCAGGGGGTGATTTTTTAAATTTATGGAGACCCAACGATTTGATAGTAGCAAGCAGAAAAATAATCAGAGACGATTTACAACAGCAGTTATTTCAGCTGCATAAAGAAAAATATTCAGAATTACCCGTACCGTTGTGTTATAGACCATCAGATACACGAAAACAGAATATTAATGTTGATATTCCAGGACAGACTGAGAATCAAAATCTCGTATTAAATGATATTGTCGCCGTTGATATCAGTGTGGTCGAAGATGCATTATGCGCTGACAAATCTCCATGGGTGTTGGGATACGCTATGACGATCCACTCGTCTCAGGGATTAACTATTTCTGACACACGAGTCTGGATTGTAGACGATCACATCGAGTGGTCAAATTTAGTCTATTTAGCGGTATCAAGGGTGAGAAAAATATCTCAATTACGTAGAATTATAATTCCTGAAATCGTTGATAAATTTAACGTCATCGATGATGATATAATAAGAAAAAAATTAATCGGATATAAACAATCTGATAAAAAAAATAAACGCGACTTTGATCTTGATGTTGAATTTATTATTGAGTTAAAAGAGCAGCAGAATAATCATTGCACAAGTTGCAATTGTATAATGCTGTGGAGGTATTCGAGTAATGATTCAAGACAATTTACCGTGGACAGAAAAGATAATAGTCGCGGTCATACACGAGAAAATACCATGCTGACCTGTCTCGAGTGTAATCGACGTAGAGGCGCTAGTTAAGTGATCGCGGTGGTAGTTGTGTATTCGTGGGGATTATTTGTAGTTGTTCACGTACAAATCCACGTTGAGGAGCAGCCGAATCTAATCTGTAGATTGCAGGTCTACCTGACGATCTTGTCACGGTGGATATTTTGTGTGTGGTAACACTCCAAATAGGATCAGTCGCTCTCGCTTTACCACCTTCAAGTTCACCAGGCTCATATAAATATCTGACTGTGACATCACCCAATATTTTCTGTTTTTCAACATCTTTTAGTTGTGTTGGTATATTTTTTTTCGTAATTGCGCTAGTGGGTTTCATGTTGGTTGTTCGTGTGATCTCATTATTTAATGCAGCTATCACGTTTGGTAATCTTGCAACCCATTCGCGAGATCTTTTATCCTGAATAAATTCCTTTGCATATTGATATCCAAATAACCGCTCGGCAAGTGTTCGATTAAATCGCTCAACAATTGCCTGATCACGGTGAATTGCAGTATGCCCTCGAGCAGCAGAGGGGGCGAATCCGACATTTTGTCCAATCGTTATTTTGCTTAATTATTACTTTCTGCACTCAACGATCTAGTGTCGTCAGCGCCTGGTAAAAAAAAAACGACGTCGGTCCATCTTACACGATGGTGACGTCATTTGGTTTAATTAACACCTTCTGCGCGCCGATCCCCAGCGTCGTCAGCGTCCAGTAAGCACATCGACGACCGCGTCGATGTCATCGCCCCCTCTGCTGCTTACAATGATCTTACAAACAGAGTGATCACTAACTCCTCCTCCTGTAGATCAATTAGGTTATTTGACTGATCGGTGAGTTTAAAATTAATTCTCGTTAAAAACCGATCATGGCATCGCATATAGACCGGATTAATCGGATTCTCAACGATTAAAAATCCCGGAGGGGCTGTTGGTGAAAATGAATAAAGGATATATCCCTGTTGAGCTTGATTTGATTGATTGGTATCTACCTGGTAACTCCCTTCGATAACATCACACACTAGATTGATTGCTATCACCGATGCGATATTTACGTTGTATGGAGCAATATGCCTACCATCATCCCCGTTATCGTGTCTGAGGATATAAGTTGATGGACCGAGAAAATCATTAAGAGACTTTCTTAGTTCTGGCGCGTTGTATCCTGGAAACTTGAAATCGGGTAAATCGGCTTCTGCGATATTATACTCGGTTAGGAATTTTTGTTTATTATCAATTCTGCTAGTGGATATTACCCCGATGATTCTTTCATTGATATATTCCATGTCTGATATAAGTTGATTTAACACCTCAATGTGTTTTCGTGCTTTTGTTTCCCGTAGCTGTTCTAGTTGTGATTGGCAAATACGATTAATCTCGATAAAAAACCTATCGATATCATTTAAATTAAGTTCGGCATTGATGTGCGATCCAGGAGTTTTCTCGTACCTAAAATACCAATACATGGTATTCCTGTCTTGAAATGTAAACCAGTCGGGGGGTGACGAGTTTTTCATAACAAACAAAACATCTCGATAATTGGGATTAATCTCATGATACGATTGTTTACCCTCGGGGTTTTCATAAGGTGGATTCTTAGGCCATCCTAGTATGGTTTTTATTGAACTGTTATAAATATCAACCATATACCCCGGTGTGCTTATTTCAATCGTCGATGATAACGTCGGTTCATGAACCGTAATAGCGATTTTTGATTCCTTTCCTGTGATCGATTTTATTCTGCGTTGAAATTCTTTATTGATTTGCTCTATTTGGTATGACCCAGTTGGTATTGTAACCTCCTCCCAGTTTGGGGTTCCATCGGGTTTATTTGTCCGTGCAAAAACCAGCGAGTTATTAGGTTGTTGTCCGTTAAATGCGTTCGCTCGAATATTAGGCCAACTGTGATATATTCGCAATTTTGCCAGCGCTATTTCCTTCACTGGAACCGGCGATGGGAAGTTCACGCTGAATTCGGGTTTCGTTGACGTTATTGATATCATATTTGTTTGTACCGGAGTGGTGTTCTCCGCGATCCGCTGAAGTAATTGAAACCCTTCGGGGTTCAGCGACATTATTATTATTTGTTGTCTTTAGTGTCTAATTTCAACAACCAGGTGGTTTCGGCTTCCAGTTGAAAATCCTCGATTTTTGACATCGCGGAGCTATACAACTGGACCATCGTGGAGAATTCAACATCGGATACGAACAAATTATCAATCGATAACGAGATCAACCCGGATAATTTCGAGTATGCGTCGGATACTATTTGATGTTTTACTGTATACTCGTTGAGTTTTTTCTGAAAACACGATGATATCTTCCTAGTGATTGCGTTGGCAACTCCAGCAACTGTTGTCATCGCGGAGATAGCGATTGGAACAGCGATCGGGGTTATCGTGGTCACCGTGGATAAAATAACACCGGCGCCAGCTACTATACCCGATACCGAGTACACGACCGCGTCGATGGCGGTTATTTTTCTGCGGTATTTTTTTATTTTTGCACGGTATTGTTCGGAAAGCGTTTTCAAATTCGCGGAAAATTCTTTTGCGGTATCGAATCGATATTGATGTGACGTCGGTGATACCTCTGATTCAACTTCCTTGGTGGTCATTTTTATTTTAAAAGGGTTAGTGTTTTTAATTACTTAGATTCGCTGCAAATTCCACATACCATGTAATGTTTGCCCGGGTTAGATTTCTATCAACGGCATAAATTGTAAACTGTTCAGTTGCGTTCCTGTCTATAATTGTTGATATTGTATTGTTAAACCCGGATGAACTCGACGATAATATATTAAACTGCATCATTGAAACCAGTGTCAATCGATAAATACCCTTAACAGTTGCGGTAATATTTACTGTATTCTGTGTAGGAGTCCAATCGAATGATCCATGCCGAATTGTGTATACTGTGTTGATGATGTTCTCATGAGGGATTTTTATTTTTTCGAATTGCTCTGTCATTCTGGGTAGTCTGTCCTTAATCGCTTCAACATCAGTTTTGATTGTTTTTATTTCCCCTCCATACGTGTCTACATTTTTTTTGTTCGCTTCAATATTAGTTTCGAGTTGCTCTGTTATTCTCGGTAGTCCGTCTTTAATCGCTTCAACATCAGTTTTGATTATTTCTATTCTTCGCAAATTCGCGTCTATATTATTCTTGTTCGTTGCAACATTAGTTTTGATTGTTTCTATTTCCCGTGTATTCTCGGTCATACTTTTTTTGTTCGCTGCAACATCAAGTTTGATTGTTCCTATTTCATATGTATGTACGTCTATACCTTTTTTGTTCGCTGCAACATCAGTTTTGATTAATCCTATTCCCCGCCAATACGCGTCTACATTTTTTTTGTTCGCTTCAATATCGGTTTTGATTGTTCCTATTTCCTGTGTATGCGCGTCCACACCCTTTTTGTTCGCTTCAATATCAGTTTTGATTGTTCCTATTTCCTGTGTATGCGTGTCCATATTATTTATGATCGTTGTAACATCAGTTTTGATTGTTTCTATTTTCCGTCCATGCGAGTCTACATTATTTATGATCGTTGCAACATTAGCGCCGATTATTTCTATTTCCCGTTCATGCGCGTCTACACTCCTTTTGTTCGTTGCAACATCAGTTTTGATTGTTTCTATTTCCTGTCCATACGCAGTGATATCATTTATAGTTATTGTGATTTCATCCGGTTTGGTATTTTTTTTACCAAGGAATTTATCAAAGTTGTCATCGATCCTGTTAACATTTTTTCGTAACGAGGTAAATTGGCCCGACAGCGTCGTAAACTCCAAAATAGTATTTTTTATTGTTGCAAGATTCGGTTCGGTTACCGTCGGGGTTCCAAAAAAACTAGCGGTAGTGAGTTGTATATCGGTGACAGATTTTTTCACCTCGGTGGCAGATTTTTTCACCTGCGCGTCAAGTTCGGTCACCGATCTATCTAACCTTGTAAAACCGTCCTGGACTAATGTTACCCTATCCGTCACCGCTGATATATGTCCACCCGGTCTGAGTCGTCCGTCGGCGGTATACAACGCGATAGCGCCCTCGTCGGTATCACGCTGTCGTATTAAAACGTCATTCAGTGACACATTACCGGATTTCAATTTACCCTGGCGGTCTTGAAATACAACTATTTCACCTGGGTCAACACTTGTTAAATTCAACGTATCAGCGATTTCATCCTCAATTAGTTTTTTTATGTCATCGGTTGCGGCCGTTTCCGTGGGCTTTTTCAGCGCCGAAACCGGTCGTCCCCAGATATCAATCATTATTATTGTAAATGTTATTCTCTAAAATCCGTTGAGCTTCTACGACCCCACTAGTGTATTCGTTTACAACCACATGAGGTGGTTTCCGCGATGATGAAATCGCCGCAAGTACGTTCAATACCTCGCGGCCACATATCGGTGGGTCGCTTAATCGCTGTGTTGGCAGCGTGGAATAAAAAACCCGGGCTGAACACGCCCGGGCTGAACACGCCCGGGCTGAACACGCCCGGATATACCGCATGAACTCTTTCGGCGGGGCTAACCCGTATGAATCAAAATAGACGATTGCACGCGGATCAATCGCGTATGCAACCCAATGAGTTCCCGCTCCGGAGGACCCATCGAGGTTAATTATACCGGTTTCAATATTCCTTGGTGCCGCCGGTAATTGATCCCTCATGAAAACACCTCTGAAGTTTTTTATCGCTAGCGCGTTTGCGGCGTCTATTAAATCAAAATTAGACATTGGAGTCATTAACTCCCGAGTCAATAAACGGTTCCCGGTAGTCTTAGACCCTTTCCCGAGTACCATGAATACGGGGTTCCCGGTAGTCTTAGACCCTTTCCGGCCACGGGTCGTTTTTTTTTGTAGCCTTTCCCGGTTGCCTTCTTCAATGCCATCCCCGCCGCGGTACCAACGGCTCCTAACGCCGCCGCCTTAGCCACTGCTGGTGCGGCCGCGGCAATTAATGCCGGAATCGCAGCTAACAGCGGAAATATCCCACCGGTCCTTTCCATGTTTTTAATTGCTGCGGTTGAAAAATCTATTTGAACACCCTTTTTATTCTTCATCGCATCATTGAAATGTTTTATTTGACGCGCCGTCAACGATATCTTATGATTACCACCTGCCATCTGTGACGGCTTCAGCGTTATTGTGGTTCCGCATTGTTTAGCCGACTTTGATCGTAATTTCTTGACTTGACCATCAGTCAACTCTACACTGACGACACTATACGACATTTTATTGTAAACGCGTTTGTGTTTTCAATTACATGTTTTCCACTGGCGCATCAACGATTCTCATTCGTCCACCAACGCCTTCCAACAGCATTGATTTATCGCTGAGAATGACAGCAACCGCTCTATAATTGGCACCAGCCGGGGCTATATGAGCTCGGAAGTGTATATCAACGACGGATTGTCTCGTTAAATCAAGATGCTCCAACGAAAAATAATAAATCGGATACAGGTTTTTAAAATCAAGTTGTGATATTTGCAAACCAGTGTCGACGTTTTGATCACGACCCATATACGACAGCAATCGATGATACACACGTGCGATATGGTTGTCGCCGTAATTAAGCTGTATATCCTCGGATGGTTCCTGTTGTCCGTTTATTCTCAGCGAAACATCCCTGACTCCTAATTGATCAAATATCATATGGCTGCGTTCTTGACTACCCAATCGTTCCCTATTCTGCAGCGCTATGAATATATGACGCGGGGCTGAAACACCTTGTTTTGATGCCAGGTGCCATGTAAACGTATCGGCGACGTTATCCTCTTTAGCATCAGTTGTTACCGCTAGCCAACTCAACAACGATTTCCCTCCCTGTTCCATAAATGCTAACAATCGTGCTTCCGTGGTAACTGATGGAGTCAGCACCGGCATCCACAATGCCATTTTAGTTAAAATGACTTTACCGGCAGCGACGCCAGCAGCATGCCATATTGCATTGTTATCATCGCCCCTTCGCGTCAGCGCGATTGTATGCTTAGCCCCATAGACAACCTTCCTAACATTTCTGCAGAATCCAAATATGTGATGGAGTGGAATCGCGCATGAAAACTGTCGGCGTGGTCCTTGCAACATTCCTACTCGTGTTGCGAATCCCATATTGTAATTACCGTTAAGACTTTTTATAATATTGAAATCAGCGCCTGGTTTTGCTCTGCGATCTGGATTGGCTGCTTCAGCCTGATCACCTGCGATATTTTCCTTCGCTAGCACGTTGATATACTGAATATGATCAGCGTTATTAGTGGTGTCCTTTGCGAACATTATAGATGGGCCCGCCGATCTTGTATAATCATCCGAGTATCTCGCCAACCCAATTATCGTCGTTGCAACATCAACCTCGCGTTCTATTGATTCAATTTCTCGCCCGTCAATAAGATATCTGGCACTCTCAAATAACGCCATGATACCGTTGTTGACGAAGCCAACTCGAACACGATGGTCATCTGCGTATGGTGCATTATCGGCGGCATTTGTCACGAGTTCTCCCTCAATTTCGATAAACGCTTCACACGGCAGAAAGTATTTACTGGTATCTTGGACTTGAAGTTCAATTCGCGATCGTAGGTCGGGTTGTGCAGCATAATAAGAATAAAATTGATAATCACGAACAGAATCATCCCTGCGCACTGGGGCATCCATATCAAACGCGGGATCAGCGGTTCGCGCAAACATTTTATTATTTATCATGTTGACGTTTTCAATTGCGATTTTTTCGTCGTAAATTCTTTGAATTTAAACCACTCCCCGCTATCGCGTTCATGAGCGCGTTGGTTGCCGCATCGGCTGATGGCGAAGTCGCCAACGACTCTAATTTTTCTTCCACGGCGTTATTTATTACTTTACTGACATTTGCAGGCATCACTGTCGTTGATGGCATTACCGGTGGTTTCTGTTTTTTTCTCTTGGATTTCACCAATGACATTAGTTTGTCCCGCGCGGCTGAAAGCGCCTTTCCGGCAACATCTCCAATAGCACTAATTCCCTTATCACGAATAACATCAATAGCCTTCATCCCTAATTGTTTGACTAACGGCGCTACTTTTGGAGCCATTCTTGTAAATAACCCCGCAATGGTGCTACCGAGACCATCTCCATAGTACGCACGGTAAACAGGCAATCGCGAGTTTACCACGTAGACGAGTACTGGTTTATCGTGATTGTAGTGTATGATCATCCTTATTAAAAACACCAGTTTTCCAATTAATCATCCACGAGTTCGTCTATGAGCGTTCGATATGCATTAATGTCCATAATACCGCCTGCAAATAAACGCTTGCAAATATCAGCGGCCTCATTGATTATTTCCGGAGAGTTATTTCCGGCTCGTTTTCCTCCGATTAGTACTTCCAGCCGTGATATATCACTGAGAACACTATTAGGACAGGTAACGCCATAGGATTCTTTACCAACAGAGTATCCTTTTCCTTTTTTTGGTGTTATACTCTTAACTTCCTTGTGGAATGCGTCGTAATCGGATTTACTATGATGTGGTAATGCATCTTTATGTTTACTTGCTAAATACACTATTCTTGCCCAGTCTTTTAACGACTTTATATTTTTCTCGTAACCGCTATTGATATGCTTCTTATCTCGTATGCTCTTAGCAAAATTGTTGGCAGTAAAATTAATTAATTCTTCCCTGTTGCTGAAGCCTCTAATTTGATCTATTGTGCTCTTCTTGAGTACAATACGGGGTATATTCCCCTCTTTTTCTTCCGGTATTTCTTCTTCCGGTGTTTCTTCGGGTATTTCTTCTTCTGGTTCTTTCGCAGTAGCACCTAATTCTTCTTCATCGGCCATTGTAACATAGGGTTCTTGTGGTTCGGTTATAGCGAGTGGTGGCAGCCTCCGTGTTGTAGCAGCCGCTAGTGTTTCTAAAGACCTTTTTGTTTGTTCGGTCTGAGCCGCTATCTTTTCAAGCGCACCAAGAACGGGTATAGTTGCCGCCGTAACATCTTTGGTCGCTTTGGTTACCGGGGCAAAGAGTTGTTCGCTTCCAACAGTAAAATCGGTTTGTAGTTGCTGCCGCGTTTGAAGTTGTTCTCGGACCCTGTCTCGTAACGGTATAAACCTTCTAAGCGCCGCTAGCCGCTCTCTGGCTAGCCGAGTAGTAAGTGATTCGCCTACCATTATTGCAATTGCTTCGCAATTTCTAATTTCTCGCCGGAGTTTTCGTCTATAATCCTTCTAATGTTTTTGATCTTACTAGAAATCTCCCGGCGTCGTTCATAAACACGTCCGAGTTTTTTTCGTATTATTTCAACGGCAGTAAATAGTCCAATGAATGCATTTGCGTCATTGTGGTACAAGTTTTCATTAATCGTATGTTGTAATCGTTTTATAAAAAAGTACTCGCGGGCCAGGGTAAAACGCCCCCGTTTCGACTGTTCGTTAATAATCTCATAATCGGATAATATTTTTTCACTGTCGAGACCATCAGATAATTCAATTCCTTGATTTTTTAATTTTGAAATCTCGGCTAATATATTATTGATGTCTTCGATATTCATTATTCTTATAAAACATCTTGTTTTTAAATAAAAAAAAATGAAAACCCGTGTATCAATTCCGAAGGTGTTCATACTTTGTTTTCTTCCGGAATAGACAATAACGTTTCACACTGTCATGGTGGCCTTGTCAGCGCCATAGGCGCTGGTGACCTTGTCACTCGCTAATTTCTGTTATTATGAAAATCGAATTCTGTGACTCGTCTTTTTTGAGATCGCTGTTTGATATACTCGTTCTGCAACAAATCGTACTGCGGGCATACAAATATCAAAATATTTTCCTGCCGCATTCATGGAGTGAAATGTTTTTTCCTCGTGCGTTGTTGTATCAAACGATTTGACGCTCTTTGCTTTTTTTGCGTGCTTCCCTGTTTTACCTTTTTTGGTGTTTTCACTCTGAGAGATGGCTTGCAGGTTTGTAAGAGAATTATCAGTCTTATTATTATTAATATGATCAATCACAAGCCCATTTTCGATTAATCCGTGAAAACATTCATAGATGATTCTGTGACAGAGATATTTCTTCTTTCCGGCACCAAACATTAAATACCCGTGATTATTTACGGTACCAACCGGCTTCTTCAGTTTGCGGTTTCTAACAATGCCGTCGCGAGACGCCTCGTAACTGACGAACACAGGATGCGGCTGAAATTCTTGGTCCATTTGTATAATAATACTATTTGTCTAATTTATTATTTGGTTTAATTATGAATCTTTCAACGTAGTCTTGGGGGGTTTTGATGACTGAGTCAGCGGTGGGGTCAATGACGGCGTTTTTTATTCGTTTATCATAATAGCGTTTTAACTCTCTGTATCGCTTTCCGCCACAATTGATACACAACTGCGATTTTCCTCTTACACCAACGTGGCAAACCAAGCACGGTAGGGGGCCAAGAGAACCATTACGAACGCTTTGTAAATGATACCCGCAGAATTCACCTCTACATGATTTATTGCACGGGGTTATCGACCCAATCATCAACCATTTGCAGTGATTCATTATACTATGTTCTTTCATTTAAATACTTGTTTTAATTATATGGATGAGTTTGAGAGATTGGCAGCAATTAAACCCCGGAAAAATATTAAATTCAATCTCGATAGAGTCCTCAAGGACACACCAAAAGCGTTAATAAACGATAGAACCCTGTTGAATAAAATACGCGATTGTATCAATGAATTCAAGCGTGATGGCGCATCTCACAGTTGGTCAACATTTCGAATTGATGGTGTTGTTGATGCTACCATGAACGACAACCGCGCAGCAATGATAATATCACAACTTGACGGTAAAAGATATTTCTTCAGAGTAAAATTCATTGTCCGGGTGGAATCAGGTGATTGGATCATACGTGATAAATTTGAACCGGTTCTCAGCGACAAGAAAACAGTCATTGTCAGCCGCGACTCCAAGCCGGGGTTGTTAACCGGAATTGACAAACCATACTATGAACGAGCGTATCCTGAAACAGCAGTTGTTTATGGAATATACCCGTTAAATAAGAAACCTGATATCGGAAAACTGAAACCGATGAAACAGTCAACGGGGATAAATTGTGTAGCAGAACGAATAATAGAGCATTTTACAAATGCATGTCGAGGAAACAAATTGACTGATTTACGACGTAGCAAAATCAACCAGTGGGAACTAACCGTAAAAGAGCGTGGAGCAACCATCAGCGACATAGCGAGATTAGAAACATTGCTGAGATTTCCAATAACCGTTACAACGATAACCGGTGAAGTATTATACGAATCAAAGTACAAATCAAATGGAGCCCCAATCAAAATTATTGATCATAACGAACACGCATGGACGCCCGCGATCACAATATTTCCACGGGATAGAACAGTAAAGTATATCCCAGGGGAATTCCTGGAAGAGAACGGTTTTCTCGCGGAGAGGAAACTATTTGATGCTATTGCTTGTTTGTGTAAAAACGACCCTGTGTCAGTGTGGTTACTTCGCAGCGCTGAAAACGACATGGATACCTTTGATCAGTTTGTAAGACCAAACGGTGAATTATATCGCACTGAAGCGTTTCACAACAAGATGAAAAAAACCGCCATGGAATTTGAAGAGCATGATGAACAACTGCTAACAAATTGTTTTACGATTCCATCGGTTGTAGCTCATGTTGCAGCAAGGAAAAATGCGTGGAGACCAACGCGCAAGGAATTTCTACCGGATGTACAATCCAGTTGTTTGGAATACTATCACGGTGGACTATGGAACACTGAATACAACCGCGACGCTATGATCTCGGTTGATATGGTTGCCTGTTATCCAGCGAGTTTTCTCGGGTATGGATCCGCCGCTGAGTATTTCAAACGATTTGGACACCCCAGACATGAAATGACTCGTGTTGCTATTAATGGACCACTGCCTGATTTTGATTTAACCGGATTCGCTCGCATAGTATCATTTGAATTCGCGGCAGGACTCCATCGCTGTTGCTATATTTGGATCGGTAGACACATAGCTGAAAAGAAGTGGCTGCCAATAGCGCTGCTACGGTATATGATTGATTGTAGCATGCTAGTTTCGTTGATTGTCAGTGACGCGATTATATCATACCGGGCGCAGACTGAAGTCTGGTTACCAGAACCGGAGCGTCTAGATAGCATAATTGACGAGTCCAGAAAAAACATTGATGCCGACGAGGAATATATCATCGAATGGTCCAGGAGGATATTCAACCAACGAAACCACGAGGCAAAAGATCTCGGTAGACGAATAATTGGTAAGTTCACACAAGGTGGAAAAAACTGCGACTACAAACGATATTGCTCACGGCTGATTATAGATGACGCAGAATATGATTTCGTAATCAAGGACGCAGTGGCGAAAAATAGATACGTGAACTGCAAAACAGCTTTCTTGTCCAATGGAACAAAGTTGGGTACAGTTGTTACCTACAGCGATGGAGACAGCCCGGCGTATCCACATTTGAGGGCGTCTATGCTGGGTTACGCCGCTATCAATTTATTCTCGATGATAAATAGATTCCCCGATACCGCGGTTAGAGTAGCCGTTGATTCATTTTACATAGACGTAGCGTACAAGGAAAACGTAGCCGGGTTTACTAGTCCGGACGAGAGTTGGGGTACATGGAGAATTAAAGAAGAAATACGACGCGATTATTCCCCGTCAGCAAATGTCATCGTTGAGAACAATTACCTACGCGGTAATAATTTATCAGAATGGTCTAATGCACCATCGTGTTCTGATCCAATTTGTAGACACAAGACGGTTTATTTAAGCGGCTGTGGCGGGTCAGGAAAGACGACTCGGGCAATTGAATTATTTCGAACGCGGGCAAGTATAATCGTGCTTACACCGACCCATAGACTAGCGCGAGAGATAAAACAACGAAATGTTGACGCTGTTACTTATCACAGCTTTTTTCGATACAGCGGCGGTGAGTGGACTCCTGATCGAATGGGTGAAAAATTTATTCCCGACATTATCATCTGGGATGAGATATGTACTGTTTCGTTAGACGTTTTACAAATGTTTCTTGATTGGTTGCTGCGCGCGAATACAGCGGTGATCATGTGTGGCGACCATGGCCAACCACCACCATTTGTCGGCGAGGGTCCACATGATTGGTTAAAGGGTTTTGTCGACTATTATGAAGAAACCGATACTGATTACCGGGCACTTGATGAACAACTGCGCGGGGTTAAAAAATTAATCAGATTACAGCCGGATAGAATTCAGTGTGAAATAATCCGCGAGGTGATTCCGGAAACGCCGTTAAATGAATTCTGGGAAACATGGAGACCAAACGATTTGATTGTAGCGAGTAGAAAGATAGTCAGGGACACACTTCAGCAGAAGTTGTTTACGTTGCATAAGGAAAAGTTTCCAACGCGTCCAGTGCCGTTATGTTATAGACCCGCGGATACACGGCGGCAGAACATTGAAGTTGAAATCCCGGCCCCGACAGCGTCAGGGACAGAAAAACAAATTCTCGTGCTGAATGATATTGTGCTCGTTGATATCAGCGTCGTCGAGGACGCGCTACGTGCTGATAAATCCCCGTGGACGCTAGGATACGCAACAACAATACATTCCTCGCAGGGACTAACCATCACGGACACAATTGTTTGGATAGTTGATAATCGCATCGAATGGTCGAATCTAGTCTATCTTGCAGTGTCCAGAGTACGAAGGATAAATCAGCTTCGAAGAATTGTTATTGACGGAGTCAGTGACGAAGTCACCGACGGAGTCACTGACGAAGCCGGCGACAAAGTCACCATCGATGCATGCGTCATTGATAGAAAACTCTCGGGTTACCGCCAACAGGATAAAAAAAAACAGCGGCGTTTTGATATTGATGCCGAATTAATAATCTCGCTACGACAACAACAGAATAATCACTGCGCGAGTTGCAATTGTATAATGAGTTGGCGTTATTCGGATAAAGACACTCGCCAATTTACCGTGGATAGAATCGATAACAGTCTCGGTCATGTCAAAAACAATGTGAGGTTGACCTGTCTTGAGTGCAATAGACGCAACGGCGCTAGTTAAGACCACGCGGGGGTAATTGAGTATCGTTAGGTATCACTTGTAGTTGCTCGCGTGTAAATCCGCGCTGAGGAGCAGTTGAATCCAGTCTATAGATCGGTGGTCTACCAGTTGATCGTGTTATCGTTGATATGTTATGTGTGGTAACACTCCAAATAGGATCGGTAGCCCTTTTTTTACCGCCTTCAAGCTCTCCTGGTTCATATAGATATCTAACAGTGACATCGCCAAGAATCGGCTTAGAAACGCTATTTATTTTTAATTTTCCGGGTATATACTCGTATTTAATCGCGTCGCTGGGCTTCATGTTGATTACTCGGGTAATCTCGTTATTTAACGCTGCAATTACACCTGGCAACCTTTTAACCCATTCACGAGATCGTTTTTCCTGAATGAATTCCTTCGCGTACTGATATCCAAATAACCGTTCAGCAAGAGTCCGATTGAATCGTTCAACAATTGCCTGATCACGATGTAGCGCAGTATGACCTCGTCGTATCGCGACGCTATGATGTTTCAGCGTTGATAAAACAGCGCCGCGAAATTCACTACCAGGATCAACTTGTAATAGATTTGGCCAGCGCAGAGGACCTCTTCGATAAATCCGCTCAAACGCATCGGCTACTTCAGTTGCTGACTTTGTTTTCAACGGTTCCGCTTGTTTGTATCGACTCGCAACATCAACTACGGTTAGCGCGTATTTGTAACCGTTGTCATGCGGCAGAAATAGTATATCAGCCTGATGAACTTCATTAGGTACGCTGACATCAAAGCGCGAGAAGTTGATTTGTTTAGGCGATGGTAGATAGATTTGCCATATAGCCTGTTTGGATAACCAATTAGCCGCAGTGGTCTTTGTTACCTTTGCAGCGCTTGCAAGCTTACCAATTGCGGCCTTCCCCTTCCAGTATCCTCTCGGAGAATAATAGATGGAATCCATCGTTTTTCTTGGATGATTGTTATTAATTACCAGCGCCAATCATTAATTTACCTTTCATAGCCGATTTTACCAACCATGAGGCCAATTTTTCTTTGACGGATTTATCAGGAATAGCATTTAGCGCGTGAATTAATTTTACATCCGCGATATGACGCTGTTGCAGATCGCTACTTTTGTAAGCAACATCATGAGCATGACACGCCTTATCAATAGCATTTATCGGATACTCACCTGGATTGGGCTGATCCTGAGCATCGAGTCTAATATCTAATCGTGTTCCGGGGCCACAGTAGTTATATCCTGGGAGGTGTTTTTCTCCTGGATACTTTGCCCACGGTGTTCCGGGGAGTTTTGCCAATTTGGCTGCGATGTCACCTCCTCGCTTTTTTTTAAAACATCTCCGGGTCTAATAGAAATAAATCTAAATTTCTTTGTACCGCATTGTACACACTTACCAGTAAGCGCCGATCTGTTATTTCTTGTCGTAATGGTTGTCATATCATTTGTGCCAGTACGCACTCTACACTTCACACAATATAGATCCATAATTTATGTATAGAGATATGAATATAATTGATTTTTCGGCGACTAAAACAAGAGAACCAGTTAAGCATGTTGCAGCGTTACCAAACTCGATCCGGATGATTATCATCGGACCATCTGGATCCGGCAAGACGCAATTGTTACTCAATTTAATAATGAGATGGATGAAGTGGGATAAGTTGTATTTGGTTGCTCCTAGCGTAGATGATCAACGATGCTACGAGGTGTTGAAAGATTTCAACGAGAATGCATCAGCGATCGCTAAAAAGAATGTTATTGAGTTTATTACGGATATCAATGATGCACCGGGTATTGATGATATTGATGGCGACGTTAACAATCTAGTCGTGTACGATGATGTTATGTTAGACAATCAAAAGAACCCAGCTAGGATATTTTCCAGAGGCAGGCATAAAAACACTGACGTGATATATGTCACTCAACGAT
The DNA here is from genome assembly GCA_028554795.2 of Sinohyriopsis cumingii. Classification (NCBI taxonomy): domain Eukaryota; kingdom Metazoa; phylum Mollusca; class Bivalvia; order Unionida; family Unionidae; genus Sinohyriopsis; species Sinohyriopsis cumingii. Next base: position 11,811,608 of record CM068835.1, read on the forward strand.
ACACTCAGATTCCAAAAGTAATCAGAGATAACTGCAATATTCTTGCTGTATTCAACGGCGTTGATACACACACGCTACGAAATATTTGGCAGACATGGTGCGGCGGTGACATGGACTTTAATGTTTTTCGAAACTTTTTTAGTCATGCTCAGTCGACCCCACATGGATTCATAACGATAAATTTACATGATCCTCGGACACGATATCGTATCGGACTTGACCAAATATTCGGTTAGTTGTAAATAATTTTCATTGTAAATAACTTCTTAGCAGCAGAGGGGGCGATGACATCGACGCGGTCGTCGATGTGCTTACTGGACGCTGACGACGCTGGGGATCGGCGCGCAGAAGGTGTTAATTAAACCAAATGACGTCACCATCGTGTAAGATGGACCGACGTCGTTTTTTTTTTACCAGGCGCTGACGACACTAGATCGTTGAGTGCAGAAAGTAATAATTAAGCAAAATAACGATTGGACAAAATGTCGGATTCGCCCCCTCTGCTGCTCCTCGTCGTATTTTGGTATTATGTTGTTTCATCAACGATGATACTGGACCAAGAAATTCCTTACCAGGATCAACCTGTAGTAGCTGTGGCCATCGCAAACCACCTCGTGGTTCACCACCTCGTTGATAAATTCGTTCAAACGCATCGGCTACTTCAGATGATGTTTTCGTCGATAACGGTTCTGCTTCTTTATATCTACTTGCAACATCAACTACGGTTAACGCGTACTTGTACGTTTTTCCACGCACAGTATCATGCGGTAAAAACAGAATATCAGCTTGATGAACTTCATTGGGAACACTGACATCGAAATACGCGTACTGAATTTGTTTAGGACGTGGTAGATAAATTTGCCAGATTGCTTGTTTGGACAACCACGTTTTAGCAGTAGGATGTTTAACCGCTGCTGCATCAGCAAGTTTACCAATTGCTGCTTTGCCTCTCCAGTATCCTCTCGGTGAATAATAAATCGATTCCATTTATATATTACCAGCCCCAAGCGCTAATTTACTTTTCATCGCGGATCTTACTAACCAATTAGCTAATTTTTCTTTGATATTTTTATTTTTTATAGAATCTAGCGCGTGAATTAATTTCACATCCGCAACATGTCTATCTTGTAGATTTTTACTTTTATACGCAACATCATGAGCGTGACAAGCTCGATCAATAGCGTTTATTGGTTCCTCGCCTGGTTTTGGTTGATCTTGATTATCGAGCCTGATATCAAGTCTGGTACCAGGACCGCAATATTTATATCCTGGTAGATGTTTTTCTCCGCTCTATTTAGCCCATGGAGCACCTGGAAACTTTGACATCAAATTAGCAATATCACCACCGCGCTTATTAGGTAAAAACGAAAATTTCTTCTTACCGCACACAGAACATTTTCCACCATACGCTATTTTTTTATTTTTTGTTGTAACCGTAGCTAAATCAACAGTTGGAGTTTTAAATCTACAGCGTAAACAATATAAACTCATGATATAATATATATGGATATAATTGATTTCTCAGCAACAAGAAAACGAGAGCCAGTTAAACATCATCCTGCGCTACCGAACTCCATCAGAATGATTATCATAGGACCATCTGGATCGGGTAAGACGCAGTTATTACTTAATCTGATAATGAGATGGTTGAAATGGGATAAATTATATTTAGTAGCACCATCCGCTGATGATCAACGATGTTATGATGTACTTAAAGATTTTAGTGAAAACGCGCGATTACTGGACGAGGGTAATGATGTTATAGAGTTTATAACCGATATTGATGAAGCACCGTCCGTAGATGTTTTAGACGGATTTATTAATAATTTAGTTGTATACGACGATGTGATGCTAGATAAACAATCAAATCCAGCCAGAATATTTTCTCGCGGCAGACAAAAAAATACAGATGTGATCTATGTTACTCAACGATATACACAAATACCAAAAGTGATCAGAGACAACTGCAACATTTTAGTTGTGTTTAATGGTGTAGACACACACACGCTGCGAAATATTCATCAAACTTGGTGTGGTGGTGACATGGATATAATTAAATTCAGAAATTTCTTCTCACGAGTGCAAGCTACTCCGCATGGATTTATAACAATAAATTTACATGATCCAAGAACAAGATATCGTGTGGGTCTTGATAAAATCTTTTAATTAATAGCAGCAGAGAGGGCACCTACCAATGTTGGTCGTCCAGTAATTAAACAAAAAAAATAAATAAACACGTAGAATATTTTATTTTTTTCAGCTACCTTTTCGATAGGGTTTTATTGATGGGGTTGGCTTCAACAAAAAATAAAATCATCTCAAGGAAACGTTTATTTGTGAAAATCTGGACCTTTCTACAGATTATATTTTTTTTTTTGTTTTATTTGTTTGTCGGAATCATTTGGTCTGTTCGCCCTCTCTGCTGCTAGACACAATCTCTTTAATGGGCTTCCTGGTGTGTCTGGAAGCCAGGAATGTATTGATGTATTCACTGAAACGCATAAGAAAGTTAATCATTGTATATTTAATGGTCTTCCTTTTTGTGTCCAAAGGTGAGAGCTGTATTGATGTATTTATTGTTAGCCATAATCCATTAATAATCTTCATGTTGCGTCCAGAAGTGAGTGCTGTATTTATCATAGCCACGGTCACGTGTACAAAGTTAGCCATAGTCCACAGTCCATCGAATGATTTCTTCTTAATCCTGTGTTGTGTATTGGCCAGCAGTAGAATGCAAAGTAAAAATTGGAATGTGGTACCACCACAACACAGCATAACCATCGTACGACAGCTCAGATCCTCTGTTATAGAGGACTGATGAAATTAAAGCAACATCAAAACAATTATGTCTGTTCTCGTACAATTTCATCATTTATCTTTTCAAGGGGATAGCATGTTGATTATATTTGTTCATTTTATGTAATGTAAGTATTAGTTTAATTATACAAAAGTCATTGTTAGATTTATAAAACCATTCATGCAGAGTTATTGAACTAAAGGCTGTTGCTTGAAAACATCTAATGAAATCCTTTTTCATTTGTGGGTGAAATGGAACCGGCCATGTAAAAGAGCATTGACCCTTACGTAAGCGACTGTTTCAAGGCGATAAAAAGAGCAACAAAATGCAAAGCAGGTGTCACGTAACTCCGTGCGTTTGAAGAACATTACGGACCAAAAACCTTTATTTCATTCATTTTTGATTCCTTGGCCATATTTGTGTAATCGAGTTGAAACAAGTCGTGTACTCCATTCATACACTTCATATTACGACCAACTGGTGTCCAAAAATAGCGGCCTGCATTATTGAAACAGAATGGTGTAAATATGGGTATGCGATCGGTAGACAAATCGATAATGAAATGGTTCGTCTACACCTACTGCCTTTCCCATAATTCTCTCTGATATGTAAGATTCTTTAGCCGCCATGTACAAATTATTTTGATTGTGAAAGTCTTTCAATGAAAGTTCAAGAATATTTACTAAACGATGACACTAAAACTCGTTCTATGAACTATATATAAATTTTACAAGTTTTTAGACAGGCTGATGCAAAGTCATCGAGACGTTATCAACACGTTGGCTTACAATGTACCATATAAATAACATTAATTTTCTTTTCTCTGTGTATATGTCTAGAGTCCTGAAAATTCTATGTTTTATTTATGAAGCAGACATTGTGTTTCCAAAGAGCGGCATTTTGTTTCCAAAGAGCGTAATTTCAGTCCAGCAGACACTAAATTTCCAAAAAGCGTCAGTTTATCTATTCAGAAACTACACATACATCTAACGTCTAATCCAAAATAGTCACGTGTCACTTGCTCAGAGTTTATTTGTCGTGGATTTTGAGGGGAAAATTAATCGTTCTCTTTCTGAAACGCGCCATAGTCGCCTTTTCTATAGCGATCGTCCTCGGGAGTGTATATTTCAGGTTTTTCATGAGCAGGCAACGATGCACTCAATCCAGATCGATAGTAACGGTTCTAACAGACATATAATGACACAAGTTGCAAATGACGTTTTGACACGGTTTTAATGTTTAGTCCACACTTTGTTCATTACACCATGTACTTTGCCCATATGATTCAAGTAAGCACAGCAGAAACTATAAACGAATGTTAATTTATCACTGCTAGTAAAACCAATATTACATGATGGTAATTACAAATGGGTCTCAATATGTAATCGACTGCCACGAAAACAGTGTGTGTGTGTGTGTGTGTGTGTGTGTGTGTGTGTGTGACTAAGTCGAATACAACGTTGACTAAGTCCAACACAAGCACGTTCATTTTTAATTGATACCTTACATGAAGTTGCAAATAAGAGGATACTCACCGGAAATGTAAGTGGAAAATAAGGATTAAATTACTGACAAATATCTTATCAAGACATTTGTGGATGTGCTTTTCTGTGCCTTTAATGGTGTTGTTTCAAAAACAGCTTTGAATGCTTCGGACTTTTTCATGTTTTAGTTAACTTTTAGAAACCAACACAAAACAAATTGCTTATTGTAGTTGTAGTTTATAGAATATTTTGTACCTATTAGCTGAAAGTGTTTTCTGTCAAGCGACTCGGGGATGACATTCTCGTATCTGAGTATCTGAGAACGCTAACCATGTTTTTACTGTCACAGAATGAATTGAAATGGATATTTGTGACAGTAAAACCACCGTTAACATCCGCTGCTGTACATTTTGACGTTCGACTAATCAAAATCTCCTTACATCGCTGTTGTGTCAGAATATGTCTTGTACGTCATGTGCAAACAATCTAATCTTTAAATGAACGCTCCAGTGATAACTGACCAGTCACATCACATATATTAAGTAGACGTACGGTCAAGATGTGTGTTGTGTTATGTGTTATTATGATTTTTTAACGTAGCTTTAACACTTTTTCAGTTATATCGCTACGATGTCTGCATTGTGGCAGTTTATAGTGATGTCTAGCACTGGGGCATCATGCCGCAGACATGTAGCATGATGTCCCATCCAATCACATTATCCTGACACCAGGCCGACCAGTCCTAACACTAACCTCTTAATGCTGAGCGCCTAGCGAGGCAGCTGTTAGTACCATTTTTTTTTAAGTCTTTGGTATGACTCGGCCGGGGTCCGAACCCACGACCTCCCGCTTCCGAGGCGGACGCTCTAACCACTAGGCCACCGCATCGGTGACGGTCAAGATACATTGCCCAAACGTTCATCCCTAGAAGTTAACCGATGCCAAGGATGAAAATGGTGACTGGTTATGGTCTACCTTGAACCAACAATAGAACTTCATGGTAATTGGTCGAAAACCAACAAGTAATAGAATCTCAAGGTAATTAACAGAGAACAAACACATAACAGAATAGTAAGATGCATATAAACATCTCTAAAACGAAACGTATGACAATTGGAACAAGGCAGCGTCTATCTACTAACATGGATTTACTTCTAACTCAAAATGGCTTAGACGTATCTATTGTCAAAAATCAAAAACTTCTTGGTATCTACATTGATCAACACCTCAGCTGGAATGCGCATATCGATCACTTATGTGCAATGGTAGTCAAAAGAATAACTCTGTTAAAATTGCTTTCAAAATTTCTACCTTCACAATCACTTGAAATTTATGTTTCGGGTTATATACTACCACTGATATATTACGGCTATACCATATCGGGAAACACATCAAATTATAATCTGTCCAGAATTGATAGACTCCAGAAAAGGGCAGCCCGAATAATACTGAAACTTCCTGTTATGACTCCCTCAAATGTTTTGTTTTCACGTCTGAAATGGATACCTATACAAAAACGTATTCTTTATTTTAAAGGAATCATGACATACAAGTCTTTAAACGGTCTTTCTCCAGATTATATCTCTAACATAATTGAACTAAGATCATCAAATACTGAGCGTAATCCCCGATCGACGACAAACAACGATCTCCAGATTCCTTGGTCGAAAACCAATCATTACAAAAGCTCATTTTCTGTATCAGCACCTACTGTATGGAATTCCTTACCAATGAGGATACGTAATTCAACATCCCTTGCTTCTTTTAAATTATCATTAAAGAAATTCTTTCTAGACCAGCTGGAATGATATATTAAAAGCTCTGAATAGAAAACTTTAAAATCATATCCATAATTGATATATATTTGTATGTTTCCCAGTATAGTCACACATAGTCATTCATGTCAAATATGTACGAATGAGTGTGCGACGATATATGGTTATGTGCATGAACTTCTATTTTTATTATTTTATTACAAAAACTGAGGACCACATGGCAGATGGGTCAGCCATGACCAAGTGTGTTATCCTCGTTAAAGATAGTTTATTATTATTATTATTATTATTATTATTAAGGTAATTGGTAATAAAAAAAAAGTATTATAAATCTTAACATGTGTTGTGTATGTTTTTATCCTCCTATTCCACGAACTACTAAAATGAAAAATATTTATTTGAAAAGTGGAGTTTACAATACTGAGTGACATCTCTTTCCTCTTGGCATATTCAAACAGACATCACACTAAATTTTAATGGTTAAGTGATCCACACTAAAATTTAATGGCTAAGTGATCGATACCATTTTGACACTATCACTCACATCAGGGATCGTGTCATTGTTTATATTACCTCAGAGTAACTTTTTAGATAAGCTTGCAATTTGGCTAGGTACTATCATTTTTCGTTCTATTTGCAATAGAAACTAGAGATCAAATATTAGCTACCTCTGTGGTTGGCAGCCACATAATCATATGACACTTGGTTCATTGTAGACTTTTTTATTTGGTTTGAAATATTTGACACACCCGACTAAAAATGAAGTATACAATTTTGACAGATAAATATTTTGGGTTTAAAAGTTTGCTTTTCCGAAATAAACCAATATATTTTTTTGTTACGTTTTTCATGACAAAATATAATCCATTCCTGATAAGAATGTTTGGAACATTTGACATTAATTACTCATAGGAATACAGATACAGAGAAAAAGGGTGGAACTACGGAAAAACGCTTAAGTTTACACATGCGTATATCAAACAATCTTTCCAATAGAACTTGAAAAAAATATGGTGATTTATTGCACGATTACATGTATCTAAACATAGCTATTTATCATGTGGAATTGTAATACACCGTACTTTAGGACCCTTTCAAATTTTGTCAGATGAATGGTGTTATGTCATGTGCATTAGACAATACAAGTCCATCAATAGCTATTGTGTTCTGTCACGTCTTTCTTAAAACTAATTCTACCTCTGTGATCAGCTGAGCAAGAACTATTATGTAAACCAGAGACCGGTCTTCTTTAGAATGTTCAGGGTAGCTGATAATAAATGAAATTTATATTGTGTGTAAAGAAAGCCAGGCTTGAAAGTTGGTTGCCTAAAAGCTGTGTAGCTACGATGTTTTTGCTCTGATTATTTAGGCTCTGCTCCATAGAAACACTGTTATTTATTTATAGTATGCTTCCTTCGTTAATGAAATGTTCATTTTTCACTTCCTTAGACGCTGCGCTGTATATATATTCAATCGAAAGACTCACTAACTTTTGGGTGCGGTTCATTAATTGCAAAATTAACTTTATCATGCATTATTAATTTATTGAACTTTTCACCGAACTCTGTACAGTATAAGTACACGTTACTTACAAGATTCATTCCACTAATTCAACTTCAGTAGTAAACCTGTGAAAACACAATGATATATTAAAATTTCAAAAACTTTCAGTTTCTAAATGCTCATGATCACACATGTATCGCAGAGTATAGACCCATCCTTGATACAAGCTTCTGCATGGAGACAACCATATGAACCGCGGTATTTTGTTATCTGCATATGTATGAAACGTGTTTCCCATTCCGCACCTAATGAATCAGGTTCTACTTTCATTATTGGGTGTTCCAAAGTCAAGTCTGTTAAAAGATTGATATTGCAGCATTAAAACATTGTCTCTGTTATCTTCATTTACAAGCGATTGTCTCTGTTATCTTCAGTTACAGAGGATTATCTTTAATCTTCATTTATAAACACGATCTCAGTTATCTTCTTCAATTACAAGGAAATGTCTCTGTTATCTTCAGTTACAAGGGACTGTCTCCGTTTTCTTTAGTTATAAGGGACTCTTTTCACTAAAATTTCACTGTCATTGTCAAGCCAATTTCACCCATAACTAGACTGGCTCACATTTTTCCATAAAACTGGTGTCTAAAGAATCCATCTTGAGGAATCAATTTACATTTAGTATGTAGTAAATCCATTACTACCAATTAGTTTTATGAGTTTGAGAGAGAGAGAGAGAGAGAGAGTTTATATTTTAACATCACTTTCAATAGTTTATTAGTCATGACTTTATGACGAATGGGAACTTAGTGCATTTTCCAATGACCCGCCTGGATGCCGATCAGGGCTAACTTAGGCGAGTACTGAACCCTCAGCCCTGGATTACGAATCTGACGCTCGACAAACTGTACTAACGCAGCTTCACAGAGAGTCAGACAGACGGACAGAGGCAGAAACAGAGACAGAGTTGTTATAAGCTTTTATATTAAGATACGAAACCCTTTGAATAATACTACATCATTCTAGTTTCTTTTTCCTCTAGATACTGCAAGATAAAAATATGGTTTGCTATCCGATTGGTGAAATGCGTAAAACCATCATCCCTATCTGAAACCTTTGTACTGACTTTACTTTAAATAAGTCAACGAATGCATCTTTTTAATGATCAAGTGAATTGGACGAATGTTAGGCTGAAGACTATTATTGGTTATGAAAACGCAAACTTGAGATGAAACTATTCAAATTGGAAATCGTACCAACAATCATCAAATATTTTTTCTGCTCGCATATGATAAAATATACATACAGTAGCCCTTGTCTTATTATCAATGCGATTTCAATTACAACTATCGAACCTCCTGTAAAATAAATTATCTAAAAATGACATATATTGCAGAAGAAATCGATTACAAGTATTGACAACATTTCTAAAGCTAAGATGCAAAATGATGTTCCTGAATTTCATGGATAAATGTATAAAGAATTTATGTCAATAAATCACATAAAGTTATGTCATTGAGCAGAACACAAGGACAAATTTGACTTGAAATTTTCATGAAAGAACTCGTCTGATATCGGATATCATGATTGGTCATCAGAAGAGATATATATTTGAAGTAAAACTAAATAAGATATTCTCAATTCAAATTTAGCATAATGTTCAAGGTCATATTAAGAAAATTTACATATTGAAAAAGTCTTTCAAGGAACACAGTTTGAGAGAGACAGACAGAGAGACAGAGACAGTACATTGAATATTCGTAATAGGATTGTTTTCATTTCCACTGGATCCTGTCCTAACATTCAGTAATCCGACTTCTGATGGTATCTTGGACAGCATCGAAAAGTAAACCTGAAGAGCTATCAATTATAATATGTACAAAGAGGATTGCTTTCAATACATATCGTATTTTTAAAGGTTCGTCACTCGCTTTGCAAGTATAAATTAAGCATAATTGCGCCTAATGTGTTCCACAAATAGTGGTCTGTAGTACTACGGTAGAACATTCACGGCACAGATGTTATTACTTGTCCTTATTAAATGGTTCATCTGTTTTAGTATTACCTGCAATGTAATTTATGTGGAATACAATTTCCAAGCTGCTGAGTCAGCGAAATCACTTTGGGCATAACATGTTCTTTTTCCTCCATAATCAAATTATGTTGATGTGAATATGGGAAACTATTTTTTCAAAGTGTTCAGAGCTACGAGTATTACTTTGAACTCTACCTTAAACGAATTTCTCCGCTCTTTAGCAATTTTTTTTACTAATTTATACAGTGTTATTAATAATTTCCGATGTGCTTTCATTGTTTGCAGGTTCACCACATCAATTGCATACAGGTTTCTCTTCTCGTAGTGGTTATCTCCAATCGGTTATAATCGAATTTTGATGTCCAGTCTTAGGTTATTGGCCTATGTCATCCCCTCTTGGCTCATGCCATGCCCTTTTGACCTATATCATTCCCTATATTAGCCACTTACAGTACATCCAATCAAAAAGGAATACGTACTGCACCAAGTACTGTGCATTATACATTTAGGAACATTTTCCACGATGTACATGTCAAGCATGCACTTGCTGGCCTCGCTTGCAGCTGCACTGCTGCCAAAACGCGCCATGAAGCAGACTTCGTGTACTCAGTTAGTTGTAGTTCAACAGAAAAACTATAATATGTCAAGTGTATTTTTTTACTTGAAAATGGGTGCGTATCACTTGTCCTGAGCTTTGACGTGTATTCGGCTTCCAAAATTATTCTCGTTTTGATAAGAACTCTGGTAAATTGTCGTCAGGCACGGTCGTCGGTATGTTCAACAAATCAATACTTTTATTTAATGATTATTAATGCCATTTATACATTTATTACAGTTTAAATAAGTTGCAGTTTTTAAGATTTTTCTGAAAAATAGAATTTCTGGACACAGCTCTATTGATGTGCTGCACAACATAGCTGCACATTATATTTTTCCTGGACACGAATATACTGATGTGCTACAGAATACATATTTTCTGGACACAAGTCTGCGAGCGTGCTTTACAGTAGAGACGGTCAGGATAAAAAATTTAAATCGAACTAGAAAAGGAAAACATTTTATTATAGTCAATAAATTGTAAGGATGATATGACCCTTATCAATTCCTAAAATTTATTTTATTTGTTCTCTTCCTCATTGTGGCCCCGGGTGGCCGAGTGGTCTGAAGCGCTTTCCTGATCACTGTCGTCTCACCTCTATTCGCGTGGGTTCGAGTCTCAGCCAATGTGGGTATGCGAGAAAGTTTGCCTGTAGCTTCCTATTGGTCAATGGTTCTTACCGTGAGTTTCCTGGATTCTTCCTCCGCAAGATATAATGGCCGCCATGTATAGCCTATCTTGCGTAGAAAAATGACGTTGAACCCAAAACAGCAACAAACAGTTCTTGTCTATCAACAAATGCGAAGAAATAATTAGGAAGTATACCATGGGTTAAGTGTGTGTCGGTATTTCGGCTTGATTGCCACGACACGACAGTCATAGATTTATGCTATAATAAACCCTGATCAACAGCCATTTAATTTCGAGGGTCAAAAATTGCTAGTTTAAGCAACTGTAATAAACCGACAACATAATGTGCACGTACAGAAGAGCTGATCTATAATTCTGTACAAGCAGAACACTTATCAGGCTTGTGAGAATGTTACTATAACAGCATACATATATTTTATAATATTGCATATTTATTTTTTTACCAGATCGTGCATTATTTGATATGTCAGCGGGCTTTTTCGATATTTTTTTTATTCACTAGTAAATTCATTAGCTACTGGATAAATTTTGACAATGATGTTAATTGGTCAATATTTCATGAACAGAGACAACATATGTTTGTCTATGAAAGTAGAATTCAGCCCTGTTTTTATCTATTAATGTATAAGGAAAATGAAATGTTTTCACAAGAGCCCGACCAATATTTTCTATGCTTTAAAGCCTGTACGTCATATTATAATATTATGCGCACTTCCTCATCGATGAGACTGCAACGCAACATCACCTTCATTCTCTGTCGTTGTCATGGTTTTCAATTATACAGTAAAACCCAGAAGTATGAGTGTCACTAGTTTGTTTAAGTAAGTCCAGTTCTATCTATCTATCTATCTATCTATCTATCTATCTATCTATCGAGAGAGAGAGAGAGAGAGAGAGAGAGAGAGAGAGAGAGAGAGAGAGAGAAAATTACAAATTTACAACAAACAGAACAGAAAGTGCTTTCCCTGGATTCTACAGGAGAATTCTTGATAACACTAGGCATAATTAATATTTTATACGAAGAATTTGTAATTCGTACTTTACGGAGATTCGAATCCAGGTACGCGGGTAGACTGCACCCATCCCCTTCCCTGCACGCACCAGTCAGTATTCTATCATGGCTAAGCACACATCACAAATATGATGCTACTGAGTTGGTGTGTGTGTGTGTGTGTGTGCAGGGCCGGCGCCAGACCCGGCCAGACTATCTGGCGCCCTAGGCAAGGTTAGATTCTGGCGCCCCCCCCCCCCGGAAAATATCAATTTCCAAATTTATAAACAATAAAAAAAAAATTAAAAATGCGCCCCCCTGAAATCAGCGCCCTAGGCGGCTGCCTAGTTTGCCTATATGGTAGCGCCGGCCCTCTGTGTGTGTGTGTGTGTGTGTGTGTGCGTGTGTGCGTGCGTGCGTGCGTGTGTGTGTATGTGCGTGTGTGTGACTGAGAATGTTTCTTTTCAAACGATAGATCCCAGTATCGTGTATTTATGTGATCCTGCATCATACAATAAAAATTGAATGCAAATATTGTTTTATTGCGTCATTTGCATGCTGCCATATGTAATAAAAGTAGGAGGATCTACATATAATCTCAACGTGGAAAAGATATGCTAGAATGGAGTTTGGATTTTGACATGGGTGTTTATAAATGGTACCTTATTTAATGTAGCTTTGATCATAGTGATATCTTTCGGAGTCTTTCAGACATCGTGACTGTCTGCCATCCTGCTGTGATAAATACAGTTAAGATGACTTTGATGGCACGCAATGCACTAATCAATTCTTATCCGAAATCGATATGTTTTGCAATGTTGATAATTTGCTGCAATCTGTGCGATGCTCTCCAGTACAGAATACTCGATTTCGATTAAAATGAAATATACATCTACGGCCTGCTGCGATGTTATGGCGAACCTATATTGTGCATCATTTTAAAAATGTCACGTACATGAACATCTATAGCTTTTTCTTATTCATAAATAGAATTAAGTAATTATTTTGCTTCTTATAAAGTGACTGTAGTTGTGGCTTCATCGTGTGTGTGTGTGTGCGTGCGTGCGTGCTTGTGTGTGTGTGTTTGTTTGTGTGTGTGTGCGTGTGCGTGTGTGTGTATGTGTGTGTGATTTACACTAAGAGGAAATTGAAAAGAATGAAACATCTGACTCGGCAATAGGTGCATAGATATAGTACAAATCAACCCTGTTAAAACTTGCAATATGTAGTAAAATAAAATGACCATATTGCTCATTTATATATTTGTGCTTTTATACAACAAAAACCAAACAAAGATTCGTCCAAGACGATGTGATTTGTAAATAGTTTTCACCTTTTAGTGTCCACTTTAAGTTTGTAAGCAGATGTCTGAAATGTACACTGATATAATGACGAGTAGTGTTGAAATCTTAATGTGGGAATGGAAGTTTTCATAACCGATTTTTTATTAATACCTTCCATATTTACAATTATAAAAACATCTTTTGTACAGTTTTGATTTTAATGGTGATGTATCACATATTTACGGTTAGTTGAACTTATCCAAATAACTGTTAGTTCATCTATTGTTTCGTCTCACTCGTACGTTTATGAACATGCTGTTATAGAACGAATTTTATCACAGCTTTCATCGAGATTCGCTCTGTTTGAAATTTAAATCTTTGTTTGAATCCGATTAATTATTTTTCTGGTATGAAATAGGACCTAAATTCTTGATGTTTTAAGACAATGTTTCTCTTCTAAATTGATAAATGAACTCCTGAAGTTTCTCCTGATAATTTGTCTATGACTTAATGTCTTTAATGTGTAGACGGGACAGTATTCCTGATGATTTGTATATGACTTAATGTCTTTAATGTGTAGACGAGACAGTATTCCTGATGATTTGTCTATGACTGAATGTCTTTAATGTGTAGACGGGACAGTATTCCTGATAATTTGTATATGCCTTGATGTCTTTAATGTGCAGACGGGACAGTATTCCTGATGATTTGTCTGTGACTTAATGTCTTTAATGTGTAGACGGGACAGAATTCCTGATGATTTGTCTATGCCCTAATGTCTTTAATGTGTAGACGAGACAGTATTCCTGATAATTTGTCTATGCCTTAATGTCTTTAATGTGTAAACGGGACAGTATTCCTGATGATTTGTATATGACTTAATGTCTTTAATGTGTAGACGAGACAGTATTCCTGATGATTTGTCTATGACTTAATGTCTTTAATGTGTAGACGGGACAGTATTCCTGATAATTTGTATATGCCTTGGTGTCTTTAATGTGCAGACGGGACAGTATTCCTGATGATTTGTCTGTGACTTAATGTCTTTAATGTGTAGACGGGACAGAATTCCTGATGATTTGTCTATGCCTTAATGTCTTTAATGTGTAGACGAGACAGTATTCCTGATAATTTGTCTATGCCTTAATGTCTTTAATGTGTAGACGGGACAGTATTCCTGATAATTTGTCTATGCCTTAATGTTTAATGTGTAGAAAGGCCAGTATTCATGATGATTTGTCTATGCCTTAATGTTTAATGTGTAGACGGGACAGTATTCCTGATGATTTGTCTATTACTTGATGTCTTTAATGTGTAGACGGGACAGTATTCCTGATAATTTGTCTATGCCTTAATGTCTTTAATGTGTAGACGGGACAGTATTCCTGATGATTTGTCTATGACTTGATGTCTTTAATGTGTAGACCGGACAGTATTCCTGATGATTTGTCTATGCCTTAATGTCTTTAATGTGTAGACGGGACAGTATTCCTGATGATTTGTCTATGACTTAATGTTTTAATGTGTAGACGGGACAGTATTCCTGATGATTTGTCTATGCCTTAATGTCTTTAATGTGTAGACGAGACAGTATTTCTGATGATTTGTCTATGACTTCATGTCTTTAATGTGTAGACGGGACAGTATTCCTGATAATTTGTCTATAACTTAACGTCTTTAATTTGTAGACGGGACAGTATTCCTGATAATTTGTCTATAACGTAATGTCTTTAACGTGTAGACAGGACAGTATTCCTGATGATTTGTCTATGATTTAATGTCTTTAATGTGTAGACGAGACAGTATTTCTGATGATTTGTCTATGACTTCATGCCTTTAATGTGTAGACGGGACAGTATTCCTGATAACTATTTTCTGAACATGTTTGTTTTATAGACTTAGGTATTTAAAGAATTTGGAATACACGTTTCATACAATATCGTCGTGTCAATAGAGACAGCGCTGGACGGATAATGTAAGACTGAATATTTGATATATAATTTTTGTCAATAACGGGTACTGCAAAAATTATCGTATTATATCTGTTCACATTTCTGTATATTATACATGCTCTCTCTCTCTCTCTCTCTCTCTCTGGTTATTGTAAAGTTGATATTTTGCATAACTTAATAATACGGCGCCAGATATTAACTTTGCTAACTTCAAAGCATCTCAGGTAAACCGTTCATTTTCAGATGAAATGATCCGAGTTTTATGAAAGCCAAAACTACTCTTCCTTTCTCCTCATATGTTATATAGCTTAAGGATGCTAAAATTAAACACGTCAAACATCGAGTTCAGAGAGATCGGCTTGCAAACATTTTTTTCTTCTTCATAATTACAGCTTTCAAGCCAGATCCTTCCTTAATGGAGCAGGCGTAAAAAGGGAAGCCGTGCACTTCGTCAAAAGCACGAATTATTACTGAAAATAATGAAACGAAAAATGACAGTATCACCCACACATCAGACTGGTGGGACCGCGTTATTTGTTTGCAAAGGCATTTCCAAACATGTATAAGGCGTGTGAAAAGATATCTGATATAAATTTGGAAACCAGGCTTATTGGTTCATAGGCAGATATATATGACCGTTTTATTATTGCCTCCTCCAGACTAAATTTCAATTTGTAGTATTCACCGAGTTTAAACAAAAGGAGAACACATAACGTGTCTATAAAGGAACAAGAGTCCCGCGAAGGGACTGACGCTCTACTGGCGAAAATGAATTTCCAGGAATCCAAGATATATCGGTTTCTTTTGTCCTTCTACTACTTTTAAAAGCTGAATATATTAACAATCTCTGAAATTCTTGAGAAACGCAAACATACTAAATTTTGAAGCAGAATATTTTCTTACATGTTTGAGTTAACATGTTTGCAAGATACCCATAAAAGCAGTACAAATTCTTTGTCATGGTCTTTGACCTTGAATCTTATATCACGAACAGAGTATCGCTGAACACGTCTCAGATACTTGAAAAGAAAAAAAGTTGTTTAAGTGGCATCTTTCAAAGTATTTCTTTGATATACCCATCAGCTGATTTTGATAAAATTCATTCATGTGTGTTTATGTTAAGTCAAGACTTTTGACCTTAAACGTAGTGTCAGAGTACTGACTATCAGTGTATTCATTAGAATGCCACTATTTACTAGGTTTAGTCATAATTCACTCATTTATATACATATCACTGTCTTTATAAGGTCAGTGAAGTTGGAGGTCAGATAACCATGATTTTCTTTCCAAACCAGACACATGTTGCTGTAATAGCAGTTCAATAAAACCCCGTTTGTTCAGGAAAGTATTCATATAAAGATCGTCGCTAATGATCAACTACACTTTCGTATTTTGCACATGGTACTTTTTAAAAAGAAAAATCTAGACCTAAGGGATAATATGCTATTTAACGAACAATCCGTGAAGTTTTATGTTTGTGTCAGTCAGTTTTCATTTTAACATTTAATTTGTACCAGATTATTCAGGTGTCTAGCTCAGTGTGATCACCACAGCGTTTTAATGCGAAATGATGCGCTTAGAGTAAACGCCCAGGTTTAGAAGATAAACATTTGTAAAAACTGTTTAAGATGAAATTAACAAAGGTTAGTTAATCAGATTTTCTTCAAACTTCATCTAGAGAAAGGCGATTTAAGGTACTTCAGTCTCTGAGTGTAGGTGTGGTACAGTCAGCACTATCTAACTTTCCTGCACACTCCCTTCAGTAGAGGGTTCGATCCCCGGCCGTGTCATGCCAAAGACAAAATGGTACAAACAGATGCCTCGCTTGGCGCTCAGCATTAAGAGGTTAGTGTTAGGACTGGTCGGCCTGGTGTCAGGATAATGTGCCTGGGTGGGACATCATGCTACATGTCTGCGACATGATGCCCCAGTGCTAGGCATTACTATAAACTGCCACACTGCAGACATCTTAGCGATATGACTGAAATATTGTTAAGGCTACATTAAAAATCTGAATCACACACACACACACACCCTTCAGTAGAATATCGGAAATTAACATCAGCTGTTAGTCTGCTTGACAGTTAAAATATCTTGCACATCTTTTCAGATAGTTTAAGGACTATTTTCCATAGTTTAGTCCCTTATCAGAGGTAAACGAAGTAACGAAAAACTCGGCGAGAGAGAGACGTTGAGAGGATCTCTGCAGATGATTTGTTTAGATTTAGTTATAAAACAAATTGGAAGAAACTGACCCCAGTATTACCATAAAACACCAATATATATTGCATGCATATTTAAAGGTATCCTGTGTCTTGAATTCTCTATAAAATGATATGCTAATATGTTACCTCATATGCTGCGTATTGTAACCTGCACGTAATATAGAATGTGTCATTGTCCACAACGTTACAACTGTTTCTTTTCCATGTGCGTTACTTTTCATCAAAATGGTTATATTTTCTTTACAAAAAATACGTCAATACAAAATATCGTGTTTAAATGGAAGGGTACTGTTATAACTTGATTTTCTTATTGCAGTCCACCTTGGAATATGTTTATTTAGCGGAAACGCAAACTTAGTTTATTATAATTAGTATAAATATTATAATATTTTTGACAGACCATGCTAGCTCTTCTTAAGTGTTTGAGAAAACCGTGAAAATGTAGGGAAGCACAAAAAAGAGTACCAGAAAAAAAATTAATTCATTTGAGGATTTCGTACGTTCCTTATCTGCAATTAAATATTCCAATTTTTTTTTAATTTTATAAAATTTCTTAAACTGCCAGTGCATTTTTCCACCGGACGCATCACACACTTGTCCGATGTGTTACTGACTATTCGAGATAGTACCGACGTGGAGGATACATGTAGTCTGTACCAACAATATACAACTTTACGATGCACAAAAAGGAAGGTGAAAAAGGAGCATGAGTAATGATACATCACACATAAATTTTAATTGTTTTAGAACCTATATCCTTTTACATCCTGTAACCCCCTTTAATTGTTTATAAACCTGCGTGTTGTATATACTAAAGCGCATACTTTCACAATGATGGATCATACGTGCAGTACCAGAGAGAAAAATGTGAGGTTCCCCAAAACATTAGGGACCGAGTGGGTGGGACTTAGAGAAAGAGTGATTGGGGATTTTCGGCTGCTAAATAACTTGAAGAAAAAAATACTCGTATTCATACATTTTTATAATAATAATAATAATTATAATAATAATAATAATAATAAATATTATTATTATTATATTATATTATATTATATTATATTATATTATATTATATTATATTATATTATATTATATTATATTATATTAGTTAAGAAATAAATTACATTCAAGAAACAAAATATGATATGAAAGAAAATACCAGGTCGGTCCCTTCGCAAATTTATACTTCCCATCGATAAACTCGGTAGCTGTCCAGTCTCATTAAAGTCTCGAAATGGAGATCTGCCATGTGCCAACATAAAATTTCATGTTTCAGTGCTCTTTGCAATGCCATGCCCACTTATATTATAAATATAGTAACCGATCTAATATAGCGCTCCATTTATTGCTAAGGACGTCTTTGACGTCAGAAATATGAAAACCGTAATTTGACTGGTAAACAAAAGGATCAAAAGAAGACAACCTCGATTATGTGCCCATCAGATCGACTAATTATAACACGATTTTTAATTGTAGCCAAATTAGATAGTCGTCTAATAAAAGTTCAAATAAAAAATATTATGTCGTAAGCAAAAGAACGTTTTAAGAACAAATGAATGAATATTATATCGTGATTCAACTTTGTAGACGAAAATATACACTATACAGTGATGTATGCATGTTACAAAAACTATGTACAAATTCTGGGGACATATTGTTTTCTTTCGGCCTGCAGTCTACAGTTACATTCCACAGTCTGTCTCATTTAATAAACACGTACCAACACAGCAGGAGTGAACATTTCCCTTATGATTGTGGGGGTACTTAATGATTCCGTAGTGTTTTTGTACACTAAATAATGTAGAAAAAAATAGCGAACACCTTGAACTAAGACCATATCGGTTTTTAAAATGGACAAAATTAAAAAATATACTAGAGAACACCATTTTGTTTGGTACTGGTCAAAATAAATTTTTCAGGCATCGTATGTGATTTGGAATATGTAAAGTTTTCATTCTATTTCCTTATCTTTATCCGGATGCATTAGCTGAGGTTGGATATTGGTGATAACTTATGTTTGTCTGACTGCCTGTCCGTAAATGTATTTATCGATTACTGCATTTGTATGGGAAAAAAATGAACTCGTTTTTCGGATGTAAATACTGCACGACCTTGGAAGTGCAGTATATTTATCCGACAAAAAGAGTTCATATTTTCCCATACAAATGCAGTAACCTTTTTATTATATGCTCATTTTCTTATTCTACCTAATGCTTAATTATATTAACAAAATACACTACAAGAAACAAAGTAACTGAATGTATGCCGTATTCCAAACTAAATACACAAGCGCAGATTCATCATTACACAACAACAACATTATTACTGCTCACATAACTCCGCTCAGATACATTTTGAACTTAGTCGCGTCCATTGTTTGTTTACAATAGAAAGTATTTCCTTTATGCACGTGAATGCAATATGAAGGTGTGCAATATCGTAAAATACTGAACGATTCTGACAATGTAAAGTTAAATGAGAAAAAAATTAGCAATTTAACAGCTATTTTTCACCCCCTATATATAATAGGGGGTGAAAAATAGCTGTTAAATTGTTAAATATTTAATACTTTTTATGTATACATAGATTTTAAAATCAACACACATCATTTGAAAAAATGTTTAGGAGTCATAAGGCGGTACAAAGGCGGTTTAAAGTATTGCGGGTCTTTTACCCAAATATGCAAAAATAATCAGTTTTAATAGCTTTAGGTATGCCCTTAAAATACCTTTATATGAATTTTATTTTTAAATCCTACGAAAGGATATCATTTAGCTGAGTTCAGTGTTACATACGACGCTCACTAAATACTCATCAACAATATTAACGTTTTTGTTGCAAACATGGGTGAATTTATCAAAGATGGTGTCAAGATCATATGTTAGTTATACATGGTAATATCTACGTATAGATGGTTGTTTTAACTCTCTCCAATTCAAACTGTATACAGTCATGATGCATATATTCCAAGTGTTAAAATTACGTGACAGATGGAACATTTAAACGATTCATGCGAAGTTTATGAACAATTATGTTGCATTTTCTAAATTATGAACACTGCAGGATGCATTACGATTCTCGTCGAATATATACTGCAGGATGCATGAATCTTGTCGAATATATACTGCAAGATGCAATACGACTTGTGTCGAGTTTATAGTGCAGGATGCAATACGAATCGTGTCGCATATATACTGCAGGATGTAATACGATTCGTGTCGAATATATACTGCAAAATGCAGTACGAATCGTGTCGAATATATACTGCAGGATGCATTACGACTCGTGTCCAATATATACTGCAAAATGCAATGCGACTTGTGTCGAATATATACTGCAAGATTCATGACTCTTGTCGAATACATACTGCAGGATGTAATACGACTCTTGTTGAATACATACTGCAGGATGTAATACGACTCGTGTTGAATACATACTGCAGGATGTAATACGACTCGTGTTGAATATAAACTGAAGGATGTAATACGACTCATGTCAAGTATATTCTGAGCGGCTCTTTCATAGCAATACATGTTTTTGTTTTTATTTTATTTTTATTTTTTTTGGGGGGGGGGTGATTTCTTTTAGGGAGAGGGATTTTAGTTTATTTTGAACGATGCAGATTATTTATTCGAAGAACGCCGTAAAATCTATAAGTACGTCAGCAAGTAACCGACTTTTTTTTTTGTTCGGTATTGACAGGCATAACAACACATGAAAGTTTAGATCGCACCGAGGAAATTGTAAGAAAGTGCCTCGCCCAGGGACACTCCATGGCGATCGACCCAGCCTGGTTTTGGCAGGATTTGAACCCACTCTCTTCTTTTCTCGAATCTCTTACGCTAACCTCTGCGCCACCTGAGCTCATGAGTATTGTGTGAATGTATATTTTCCCGGCCCACATCTTCTTGATATCATTAATATTTTTGTCTCCATCCAAATCAAATCACAGTATCGGTCTCTGGGCACCCAGATTTTTACATTTCCAATAGATCTGCACGACTTTCATCAAGTAATAATGACAATCTAATTGAAAAGAAAGAACAAAACTCGCATAATTATAACAGAAATAGGACAAAATCAGCCGCAAACATAACCGGTTGGAGCAAACATTACCTGGGGAAAATTAAATTACCCAGGACCCCTATGTTTTGCATATATAGGGCTAGCAAATGATAACTTTAAACATCGTCACGTTTAGTTCGCTGTATCTAATATCCTGCATCATAGGTGTGAGAACTATTGTTTAGCCGATGACCAAATTTACTATTACTGGCTTGAGAAATAATGTTAACTTTCTTTATAGGTAAGTATCAGTTACGTTATCTGTTTGATTTACATCCATTGTCAAACACGAGAAATACAGGAGGAGTCAAGCAGATGCAGTGAGACCGAAGCCTGTATGTACACGATGAACAATCCGACTGGAAACTGTCGTGTTTGCTTGCAAGGTAGAGTAAGAGTGATCATTTCCAGTGATTGTCGGATCTTACTGAAAAACAACATTCTTTTTTTAAAAAAAATTGGATTTCCAAAAATGTCCTAACAAGTTTCCCATTAATGAAGCGATACGCCGTTATGACTTGCAATATTGCCAAGTCATTTAAACCTTTCCACAGGGGAAAGCTAAGCTTGTTGATCTATGATGCAGGTGATAATGTCAAAACAACACGGATTGTTAAAATTGATTAGGTATCCATACTACAAACATTGATGTTATCCATCATAACTGCAACAATTCTGTCAAGTATGACGGGATTTACCTCCACTTTCCAGACTGTGTGCCAATTATTCATTTGGCATGAGTGCACATATGTATGTATATATTCATCTATGTCAAGACGTCTTAATTGTAACCGTCAAATGTATTTGGTTGATTTCGTGTAGCCACAGACAGAAGCGGTGATAAACACTTTCAAATACAGGTCTATACGATCAATTAGACAAGTTTTTCTCATGGTGATGAACAGTTTCAAACACAATTCTATACCATCGGTTTGACTATGAATAAAGTTAACATTCCCACATTCCAAAGATGCTTTCATTTTTTTTTTTTTACCTTGACGTATCGACCATGGCGAGATTTTGATTTTCAACATTTTTCACAAAACGTATCATGAAAATGACAAATTTGTTAGTATGATGGATCCTTTTCACAGTCGCTGTGTGTTTGAAACTTTATTTATTCAGAAAGATCTGTGCAGTAGATATGAATGATCTCAACAGGCAGAAATGCTTTGAATGGACAGAAAACGGCGATTCTTCAATCTGATTAAAATCTTAAATCCACTGTCCTACGTGAAGATCTGACAGCGACAGCTTAGGGGTCATGTTCTGGTGACCTTGAATTAGTTAACAGAATTGCAGCTTTCAGAAATCTGAAAGTGAATCAAATCGTTCGGCACATATTGATGTTCCTCAGCCATACTCAGTCTCCCAAACGCGAAGATATAAGACTTTATCTGATTCGCTTATAAAATTAGCGATTATGGTAATAATGTAGGTCACCAGAACTTGACCCCTAAGTGATCGCCATCACATCTTCACGTAGGACAGTGCAGACCTGATTTTTTTAATTAATTTGGTAAATCTTTGAAAGGATATTTGGACTGGTTTCCGATCTGGTCCTTTGTGCCAATCAGTAATTCAAGTGGTTCATGCAAAATCTGTGCCAGTACCAAGTCATGCTTGATCCCATGGTCAGTTACATAAAGATCAACAAGGATATATCGCTAAGAAGCCGTGCCAAATCACCATGGTCAACTGGGATGAGATCAACCAGACTGTGTGCAAAGATCTTCGAAAGAAATAGATTCAATAAATATGTATTATAATACTGGTTTTTAATACAAGAACGTTAGTTATACTTGTTTCTCAGTGTGGAAGGGATGGGGTCTTTACAGAAATGCAGACTATTGAAATATACTTTAAGACGGTGCCAGGTGTGCTCAAATATCTTTACATTCTCTGTCAACTTTATTTGCATTTAATTCGTTCGCATGGACTACGTGCGTCCTTTTCTTACATTCTGGACGTTTATCTCAGAAAGCTTCTCATCTGAAGTAAAGTTATGTTGGTGTTTCCAGTAGATCAGATCTTGTTTTGAGTTCATGATGACGAACATTTGAAGGTCTTTTTTCTTCTAGTTAAGTTTAAGAGTGGGTTCTTTGTTTAATGTTGGAACGATTGTTGTCAAAGCTTAGAAAAAGAAAGTCTCTACGTCTCTCTAGTTTCTTTGTATTGTGGAAGAGGATTAAAGAAAGAACTTTAACAGTATAGAAGATACGCACATAAATAAATATTACTACTGTCACATGCATTATATCGTTTCAAGATTCATTTCGTTACAGACATACAATGATTTAGTCCAGAAAAATGCATGAAATGAATAAAAGAGAATAAAATTATTATTATTATTATTATCCGGAGATCGGAGATATTCGAATATACACGTGTTGACCAAATATTTCGTTTGCTCACTGGCTATTCATTTAGTAAGTTATAAATAAATATTTGTTTATTATCTATACATGAACATTCCCAGACAACTAATGTACATTAAAAGCTGGAAATAAAACTGCTGCAGCCTGCTCATAAATATGCATATAATTTGGTTTATCTCTACAACAAGATGCACGCAGCACCTTTATTTCCGGTTATGTATACAAAGGTTCAATTGACTTGGTTCTGTCTAAAGTCTAGACCAGAAAGATCCCGAAATATTTATAGTGCCGTCTTCCTACACACTCAGCGCACTTTTTCAGAGGATGTCGCTGCTGTCACTCTGCTTTGACCCCTAGTTCAGATAATTCTTAATCATTCGTATGAGCAGACTAAATTATGACAGCATTGACCAAATAGCATTAATATTCCTTAATGACGTACACCAAAATAACATTACTTTTCCTTAATGCCATCAAGATTAGGCCGATTGATCTAGGAACCAGAATCAACGTGGCAGTGCACACGCCACATTATTATGTTATTTCAATTGTGATGTTTGATCCAGTTCTCCCTGATAACGTCATCCGCAGGAAAGCAAATGCGCCTGCACATATGGGGGAGGCAGGAGAGGTTGTGGCACTTGCCCCTCCCCACGGATTTCACCTCTAAACATGTTCGGCCTACATCCTTAAAATTTTATAGCTGATCACTACATGTTACCCCCTCCAAACAAAAATGTCTGTAGGCGCCCTTGCATGAAAGTAAGAATCCTGTTGTACATGGTAGAAAAGCTGTACAATCTGCACAAAAGCCATGTATGAGAAAGGAAAATAACATACACAAAACAATCCACATTAAATTAGTTAGCTTTTTAAACAGTACTTTCTTTTCCATGTGTCAATTAAAGCAAATGTAAAACATTGTAGCAGTTTAGCTATCTCTTCAAGGGCAGGCAACCTACCACGAATAGGTCTTGCGGAAAAGCCATGTATGAGAAAGGAAAATATCATACACAAAACAATCTACATTAAATGAGTTAGCTTTTTAAACAGTATTTTCTTTTCCTGGTGTCAATTAAAGCAAATGTAAAACGTAGCAGTTTTGCTATCCCTTCCAGGGGAGGCAACCTACCACGAATAGGTCTTGCGGAATACCTAGTTTACGCGATCTCTTCCTCTAACTATTGGCCTGTCTTCAGAATTTATGTCACTCGTCTTGAGCTATACAACACAAACAGCTCTAATTAATTTCTTGGAAACTTCAAGTTGCACATATGCCTCTCTCTGTCAGTCTCACTTATCTGCAAAAGTACCGACATAGTACAGAAATGAATTACCTTCGTATTTTAATTCTTGCGATTTTATTGGGGGGGGGGGGTCTTCTAAATCTTAGTCACTTCTGAATAGACAGAAAAATGAAGAGATGCTATAGATACACAATCACCACTGATTATGTCGACACATAAAGTGTGTCCTCATTGTGGTAGGGTATGTAGGGAGATTACCGCCAAAATGCTATACATGTAGCAGCAGAGGGGGCGAACAGACCGAAACTATTTTCACAATAAACCCCTCCAGGAAACTATTCCTCGATAGAGGGCTTATTTCGTCGAAATAACACTTTTATTCAGAAAACGAGACAAAAAAAAATGTCCTTGAGAAATGCTTCGCATTTCCAGAAATGCTTTGTATTTCCGCTGATATAACGCGAGTTACTTCAATAAATCCGACTCGTATCCGACATAATTTCCACGGTGAGGTATCATCGAAAAATCAGGTGTAGTTTGCGCCCCCTCTGCTGCTACGAGAAAACATTTTTATGTTAACGGAATTAAATCATTGATAAATAAATAATGGCAAATATCGGAGAAGCACTCACAACTAGATTGGCGCGAGAACGACTAGCCGCGATTAAAAAATTTCTTCCGGTTCGTGATTCCGTCAGAGAAAAATTACAAGCACGACAAGAAGCAAAAGTTGAATTCGCGGAAGGTGCCGAGGAATTATTCAAACCTGTTACAGCGGCTACTACTGAGGTTAAAACTGCTATCACAGGAAAAATTGACCCTGTTGATCCTACTAAATCAGTGCCAGGTTTGCTTCAGGCCATAGAAGAACTTAAGAAAGAACAAACGGTGGCTGATGCAGGTGCTGATGCAGGTGCTGATGCAGGTGCTGATGCAGGTGCTGCAGGTGTCAAGGGAACATTTATAAACAAATTTACTGAAGAAGGTATTGAAGAAATAAAAAGTAGACCACTTGAAAACGAAAAGGAAATTAGAGATTTTGCTGCTTGGATCATATTAAATTATAATGAAAGGCAAAAATATTTAAAACCAGGAGCTGGTAAGGGTATATCTCAGGATGAGTGGCGAGATTATGTGTATAAAGTAAATCGAGATATCCCTCGAATAAATAAAACTGACATTACCTATATTGCTATAAAAGGATATGTAAGTGATATTATTACAGGCTTAAGAACACAACAAGAGAAGGACGAGCAAGCAAAAATACAACAAAAACAACAAAAACAACGAATGAAGGAAGATGCCGAACAAAAAAGACAAGAAGAAAAACAACAAAAAAAGCAGTCAGTTGCTTCAAAACTACGAACACCACAACAAACAGTAATAGATGTTGATCCAGGTGAATACGAGTATGCGTTAGAGAAACGTCCACGTAAAAAACCTCCCCAACGACCTACGACGCCGACACCTCCAGAAGAAGAAGAAGATGATTTTCCCACTCCTGTTTCGTTGCCCACTCCCCCCGATATATCAGAAGAGGAAAAACTGAAAAATCAAATAAAAGAATTACAAAATGAATTAAAAAATTTAAAGGAGGAAAGAGAAAAATTACAAAAAGGAATACCGAAAAAGAGTACCCACTCTAAGATAGAAAAGATAGAAAAAAGGGAAAGATCTGTATTTGATGAAATTGTTAAAATATCAGCAAAACTAAAGAAAACAGGAAAAGGTTACACTGGTCGCGGATATAACAACCACATCTGTCCTGACAATATCGTCAATGATGTGTCCCGGTTGGAAGTTCTCATCGGAGGAAGACGTGCCGGAAACAACTCTCCAGAAATTATAAATGAAGCCGCAGATATCTGTCAGAGACTATTTCAGCGTGGCATTATGGATATTGGCGTTTACCGGGGGCTCATTGATGAACTCGCAGACGGTTACCACAGCGACTAGCAAATTTAGTTAGAGAAACAATAATTAAATAAAATGATCGTGCACAATTCTCAACCCGGACACGCTCGTGTGTTACAAGTCCGCGTAGTGAACTCGCGATTACCAGTCTACAGAGCAACCTACGGAGATGGTCTCGGTGATACAATTACTGGTTTGTTTTCAAGAATAGCCCCTAAGGTGTTACCGATTGCAAAACAATTGTCGATGAAAGCTATTGATGTTGTCAAGGATAAAGCCCTTGGATCTGTTGGTGATCTCGCCGGGAAGGCATTCGCGTCAATCAAGGATAGACTGTTACGGTTAACTCGTAGATCAAAAAAACCGCCACCGGTGAAACTGGCCAGTACTGAACTTATGCCCGCGGACGTCAGTAAAGTAATAAATCAGGCTGCCAATCAAAAACTTGCAGAGCTTGTAACCCAAACACCCGAACAAATAAATACAAGCCTGATATCAGGAAGCGGATTTCGTTTTAGAAGACAATAATTTTATATAATGTTCAAACCTATATCTGATCCAGCGTTCGACATGGATGCACCAACACTAAAAGATGAGTCCGTGCGCGATTATCAGTATTATTCTTATGAGGCAACAGTACCTAATCAACGCGGACGAATTGAATTACGAGTCCAGGATACAAGTAGATATTTCCTGCCCGCTGAAGCATTTCTTGAAGTCACGGGTGAACTTGTAACAGATGTTGCCGCTGATACAGCATACGGAGCTAATGTTCGAGTTGGTTTTGTTAACAACGGTATCATGGCGCTGTTCAAAAGTGCTTCATACAGCATTGACGGAAGAGAAATTGAAATAATTCAGGATAATGTCGACGTTGCTACAACAATCCTGGGATTAGCGAGATACTCAGATGATTACACTAGATCAGCTGGTCCGACTATGATGTTCGCTAAGGATAATTCTGATCATCCTGAACACAGATCTACTATTCAAGTACAAACAGCACGAGGCACTGCTTTAGACCCACAACCGGCTGGATTTGCGGCCAGGCCAGGTGATAATTTTTCAATATTAAGGCCTAGTCCAGATTACAATTTAGGTTTTGCTACACGTAAATTAATGTTATCAGGTGAACGTAGGAGATTTTCATGCGCAATTCCACTGTCTCACATCTTTGGATTTTGCAGACATGTCAGAAAGGTTATTTTTGGAGCCAATCATACAGTTGTACTTAACCGAAAAAGTGATGACGTTGACGCTATCTGGCGAGAAGACGGTGTTGCTGGCGGTAAAGTAATATTATTCAAGCTTGCTTTGTGGATGCCAGTGATGTCCCCATCGATCACTGAAGAGCAACGATTACTCTCTTTCATGGACACAGGTGGTAAATCACTGATATCGTGGTTAACAACATCAACAGATTCCATTCAAGGTGCCGGTGCTGGGCAGTTCACGTGGCACATAGCATCACAACAGGGAATATCAGCGCCGCGACATATTTTTGTTGCACTCCAGCAAAATGCGAGGTTGTCTTCCCAACTACAGAGTAATATGATATTTGACAAACTTGGTGTCTCTGAGGTTTCGCTGCGAATAAACGGGCATCAGGAACCATCCGAGGATATACTGATAGATTATGAGCGAAATGAAGTTGCACGGGCGTATCATCGTTTGATGACATTTATGGGACGTGATCAAAATATTGATACCGGGTTGCAGATATCACAACTGGATTTTACAACGCTGTATCCGATTTATTACTTTTCGCTGGAACATTTGGATCTAACAAAACAATCTGTCGTTGATATACACTTCAAAGCTCGTGTAGGTGTGTTTCCCCTCGGCCCGCCTGCTGGTTTTAGAGCGATTGCTGTCACACTCTCCGATAAAGCAATGCTGCTTGAAGGTGTTGGCGGACGAATGAGGGTCATCGACGCTCCCGTAGAAAATATGTAACAATTAGATTAGTTTCTGAAATATAATGTCATACAGTCATGTTAATGTCACCTTGACTTCCGGTCAAACGAAGAAATTGCAATCGAAGAACGCAAGCACATGCGGGACATCAATAACGTTAAAACGAGATCAACTTGTTGGTGGTCCAAACAAATTGTCGTTGACTAATACTCAGATTAAACATTTTAATAAGGCACTAACAGCAAAAACCGGTGTCCGACTTAATTTCTCTGCTGCAGCTATCAAGGACATGACCAAAACCGGTGGAATATTTCCTCTTCTCGCAGCAATACCGGCGTTGATTGCCGCGGCAGCACCAGCCGTAGCAAAGGCAGCAGCACTTGGTGCAGTTGGAACCGCAGCTGGAATGGCACTAAAGAAGGCAACCGGACACGGGTATAAGAAAAAAAAGGGGAGATCCACTCGCGGATCAGGGCTAAGACTACCAGGAACTCCACCATCATGGTATCCAAAAAAATTCTAACGCCGTTGAGCAATTTTGATTTACTCGATGCTGTTAAAAAATTGCGTATAAAACATTTCAGAGGAGTATTTATGCGAGATCAATTACCGACGCGGCCGAATAATCCAGAAACTGGCATTATCAATCTCGACAACAAAGACGGTCCGGGAACTCACTGGGTTGCTTACGCGATCGATCCACGTGGAATTATCTATTTTGATTCGTACGGTTTAGCACCGCCAGTTGAGTTTCTCAAGTATGTCCGCGGAGTGCCTCGCACTCTCAACAGCAGATTTTTTAATGTTCCAGTGTGGCAGTCGACGCTACCAACACAAACATTAATTGATCCGCCCATTTGTGGAAACGAGGTTTTAAATGTTCTTGATGCAATCTCAAGAAATCCAGCAACGTCTCCGCATCGAGTAGTGTATGAATATACCGCATCGAGAAACGCTAGCGTTTCCAATGCTTAGCATTTCTGGAAGTCCAAAGGACTTCTCACGCATTTGAAAAACAGCAATAAGAATAATGGTGGATATTTACGGAAGACCTTTCACAAGAAAAGTCAAACCTGGCACAGATGTTGATCTCTCAAAATATGCGACCCGAGATGAAGTCGATAATCTTTTGAATCTAGCTGGAGTTGACCCAGATGAAGTTGCTGTTTTTCAGGACAAGCAAGGAAAACTAAAAACTAGCAACATCAAGTGGAATGATTTAATCCGTAATGTTCGTACAGCTATCCCTGGTAACTTTCCCGTTTTTACTGACCGTGGTAGCATCAAGGACTCGAACATATCAATCGCAAGCATCAAAGACAGTATTGATAAAGGTGTTGATAAATGTGTGAAAAAAGCCGGTGACACGATGACAGGCGAACTCAGCATGAATGGAAACAAAATAACCGTACTCAGAGATCCAGCCTCGAACGACGATGCAGCAAACAAACAATACGTCGACGCGCAGTACAAACTCGTTGTTGACCTAGTCAGCGACAAAGTAACAAAATCCGGCGACGTAATGACCGGCGGACTTGACATGAGCGGCAACAAAATAACCGCGTTAGCAAATCCCGAATCCGACCAGGATGCGTCAAACAAACAATACGTGGACATCGTCAACGGTAAACTAAATACGCTGCGTGCAGAGTATGATGTTCACGCGGGCGCGTTTACAAGACTTCGAAGAAACTTCTCAAAAACTGATGAGGCCGTGGATAAGTTCTTTGGGGATCCTCCAGTCGTCGACACGAAACTTTCTGAAATCATACCAAATCTTACTAATAACGCCAACGATATCAATAAGATTAATACCCGGTTAGGTGTAGTCAGAACGGAAAAAAGTTTTTCAGATCAAGTTCAGATAATAGAAAATAACATTAACACGATCAAACAAACACAGCAGAATATAGTATCGGGTATTCCTGAGATCGTTAACAAAACCAGTTTGTTTAAAGTTCCCACTGGAGTTACTCCCGGGCATATCACCAACATCGTATTCACGGTATCATCGGGATTCGCAACATGGTCACGACAAAATAGCACTATCAAATATACAGCAACAGCCACCGGTGTTTACAGGTTGTCTGTGTTTTCAGCCGCTAAATTTGAAATCTTCACAACATATCCTTGGAGATATTCCACCGATAAGTATTCCGGGGTTTGCACTGTAATACTAAACAGCAACGCCGAGGAAACATTTATGCTTGAAGCCGCCGACGATACTTTAACAGCAACATCTTACTGGTGGTGTTTGGAATTCGTCGCTGCAACGCCTCAATTGGTCACTGCATAATTGAATCGCATGCGATTTAAATAATGTCAACGCAAACGCAAAGCGTTTCAACGCCGCGCGGGAATGAATATAGATACAATCAGGTCTATGAGTGGCAATCAGAATTAAAAACCGTCATCGACGAGCTTAATCGTAAAGTAAGGAAGTATAAACGCCGCGTTGTAGTATTGGATGTTATGGTTTATTCGGTATCTACCGCTGTTGCATCCGCGGGATTAATACTATCAGCGATAACTCCCGTGACTGCAGTAGTCGCTGCAACAATTTGTGTTTCTGTGACAACAACCACCGCCGGCGTCTTTGGAATAATAGCAAAAAAAATATCATCATGCGCGAATACAAAACTGCACGATTACACAACCAAATTAACTACCGCCGTGACCGCATATCAGAAACTGTCATCGCTGATATCATCAAGTCTCGACGACGGAACGATATCAGATTCTGAATTTACGGCGATGTCACACGCGTACAATGACTATTTGAAAAGTTCAGTAAATAATAACGATGGCAACGCCACAGGAATTGCTTCAACAAATAGCCACAAACACAACACCGGTAAAAACAACGATGATCTCAGTATCGTCGACGGAACCCCAATTCGGTATTAATTTTCCAACTCCAATTGCCGTGAATGAAATCGCGTTGGCGAAGCTCAGTGTGTATCACAGCTGGCCCAATATCAGGTCAGCATCATTTTCGGGTCTGCAGTCGAATAATTCGTTCGTGTTCGGAAAACCAAGTACAGACCCACAACGTGAATTTGAATGGGATACAATTACGCTACCCACTGGGAGTTATCAAATCGAAGAAATCAACGCGGAAATACAACGCCAAATAAAACGAACCACCGGCAAGGAATCCAAAATATCTATATCCGCGCACGAACCAACGCTGTCTACGGTCATTGAAATCTCAACACCGGGATACGCTGTGGATATTTATAACAGCTCAATCAGAACCGTATTAGGATGGCCACAAGACCCTCCCGTCGAGGTTAAAACGCGTCCACCACCACCATCGAAGTCGGATTTCGAGACCAACAAAGAAGTACTACACGACCTCGTCGGGGATCATTTATTATTTACAGATAAATTACAATCCGGCGAGGCCTGGTTTACAACCCCACCCCCCCCCTTTGATATAAAGATAGATTTCAAAACCGGGAGATCCCATTATTACATTATAGAAGATGATATAGAAGCTCAGTTTTTTAATCCGATCAAACAAGCACATAAACAACAGCTAGAACTGTTGCGAGTGTATTTTCAAAGTTATATCTTTGATATAACAAGTGGAACTACAAGCAGTTCTCGGAGTGAAAAGCATTCTCGTGATAAAATTATCACCATCATAGAAAAACTAAACAAACTCGCATCCGCGATGGAAATTATAAATCAAAAAATAATCCAGTATCAACTGAATTTCGAGGGCGATTACGGAAACAAAAGACAATTGGAGTTTTTTGCAAACCGATTTGGTATTTCCGTGAAGGATATTCCGGATTTTAAATTTTCTGGATATAACGCACCCGCGCTACGAAAATCAGTCCAAGTTCTCATCGATGAATCCTACAGAGATATTTCTAACGCGTACACGCAAACAAAACCACAACCTGTTATTTTAAAATACGACAACAGTACAGCATCCGATGGCAGACACATATCTCCCCGGATAGTTTCGATCACAGATGTGGTCGCGGTTAATCTTGTATGTGATGTCATCGATGGCAGTTACACCGCCGGCAGCGCTAGCACTGCTCAACAGGGGTTTATTCTGTATACGTTCACACCAAGAGACCCCCCTGGTTTTCTGATTGTGCAAGAACCAATCAATGTGGTCTATCTGCGGTGTGCCAATCCGTGGTTGTCAACGATAAATTTTAAACTCGTCGACCAACGTGGGAATCTGTTGGATTTGCGTGGTGAGACTGTGAGTATAAACCTGCTGGTGAAATCCTAATGGATTTTCGTCTTAAGACTTCTCATTTAAAAAAATTGCAGTTGTATATAATGCGCGAGTATATCCATGTCCGAGTTCGCATACATGACAAACAAATTCTCAACGCGGCAGTAAAAACCGCATTTGATTTCCCGGAACAGTATTCGGATGTCGAAATAGTCGTTGACGACCACGGCAACGAAGACTTCTTGTTGACACGGCCGCAACAGGAACAGTTACAGAAGTATCACACGATCACAGTTTTTTGTGACCAAGAACACATCATGAACTATTCTCATTCGTGTATTGATGCTGAAACACTCAAGCAAATCTTAAAAATCTAAGGACTTCCTGAGAAATGCTTGCATATTTCCAGAAACGCTAGCGTTTCCATAGTAGAATTTCAAAGACAAAAAAAAAATAATACTTTTTTTTTACCCTTGTAAACTCACAATGGTGTTTCTGAAAACGCTAGCGTTTTTACGTTAGACTTCCAGGGAAGTCTCTGACTTCTCAGAAATGCTTAATGTATCCAGAAGTCCTTGCATTTCTGGAAATGCTTGCATTTCAGAGCAATCGGAGATTGCCGCGTCTGAATTCTTTATTTGATTTTTTAACAATCTCACTCGGGAATTAATTAATTTTCGAGTCTCATACTCGTGTGATAGTGTGCGACGAATACTTTCAACTGCACGCGTCAGTGGAATAAATTCGGATATTTGTTCATTGGTGATCTCGGCAAGTGATCTATAAATGCAATTTTGCAGCATTTTAATGAACCTATATCGGGAAGGAAGAGTATTCTTCTTCGTTGATAGCTCATTCAAGGATTCAAAATCCGACATAATTGTTTCAGGGTCTGTTAAAATATTAAAACCTCGATGTTTCAATTTTTGAATTTCATCAATTACGATTCTTATGTTTTCGTAATTCATATTATTATACCATTTTTTTTATCTAATATGGAAAAATGTAAACATTTTACACGTGTGAAATCAGAGATTTTTGAAATCAGAGATTTTCAATGTAGTTTTTGCATATCCGAGTTATCGTCAATGATAAGAGGGATATAACAAAATGTGATTTTTTGATTTAATTTTTTGGACAATGCTGTTTTGTGGATCCCAGCTGCGACATACCGTACAGCAGATCGACAAATATCGAAATACCTACCAGCGGCGCACATTGACTGGAATACAATTTCTTCACCTGTAATTGTGTTTGTGGATTTGATAGCTCTTCTTGCAACTGTTTTACAACGCCCTGTTTTACCCAGCAAGCAGTTCTTGCTCTGGGTGACCATGCGAAGATTGTCTACGGAGTTATCAAGGGTGTTACCGTTAATGTGATCAATGACAAACCCGGTCGGGATCACTCCATGGAAACATTCATAGACAAAACGATGACATGAATAGCCCTTTCTGTATACAGTAAATTGACGATAACCAACATTAGTTGTAAAACCAACTGGTTGTCTTCGCTTGCAGTGTCGTACTATGCCATCGCGTGATGCTTCATAATTTTTAATAGTTGGATGTGCAACAAATTCTTGTTGTGCAACGAATTTTTGATGCATTATATTACAGGCAAATTATTTGTCTAATTCATAATTTGTCTGAAAACTTATTTATGTAATCATGCTCGGAGAAATTCAGGGAGTTATCACGGTTTTTTTTACCGTAATACCGTTTTAGTTCTCGATAGCGTTTTCCGCCACACGGTGAACACAATTGCGTTTTTCCTCGTGTTCCAGCACCACATCGGATACACGGAGTTGGTCCTGAACTTCCACGGCGGACCTGCTGAGCGTGTTGTCCGCAGTATTCACCTCTACAGGGTTTATCACACGGCTTGGTCGATTTTAGTCTGACCCATTTGCATTGGTTCATTATACAATATTTCCCTATTTAAATACTTGTCTTAATTATAATAATGAGCTTCTCAAAATTATCTAGGATAAAACCTAGAAGTTTCCAATTCGGTCGGGGTCGATTCGATCTTGACCGGTTAACTTTTGATCGACGACGACGAAAACTCGGAGCGGTAATTGGTGTTATCAAGAACGCCAAGGAAGAATTTCGTCGTGATGGTGCCGCATATGTGTGGTCGACATATAAAATCATAAACGACGAAGATATCATTGATGGGACTATCAACGACACAATCGCGCGTAACATAATTGGTTATCTCGATGATAAAAAATATTTCATTCAGATAAAATTTATCGTTGGTGTCGAAGACGATGAAACAGATGAAATAACGTGGATTATCAAAGACAAACTAGACCCTGTTCTTGATTCCCGTGGGAAAACCATTCTGTTAACCAAAGATACAAACCCGGGAGTACTTGTTGGGATTGATGCACCGTATTATGCTAGAGCGTATCCTGTGACGGCAGTCGTTTATGGAATTTATTCGATGAAGAAACCACGCGTTGATAAACTCTCGCCGATGAAAATGTCAGAGTTGGCATCGTCGCTGACAGAGTCAACGGAGATAAAATCCTCAGAGAAGTCTCTGGAAGTCCAAGGACTTCTCACTTCCGGGTTGAATTGTGTAGCCGAGCGAGTAAGGGAACATTTTAAAAATGCCGCGCGAGGAAATGGCCTAACACCGCTAAGACAAGCTAAAATAGCAGCGTGGGCGGCAAAAGTAGCACATGATGGAGCGTCAATAAATGATGTTGCTGAGCTCGAACGATTACTAAAATTTCCTATAACGGTTTTATCGTTGACCGGTGAGGTATTGTACAAGAGTAAATATGATTCCCGTGGAGCACCAATAACTATTATCGATCATAACAGTCACGCCTGGACTGACTCGGTTAGAATATTTCCTCGAGATCGTGTTGTAAAGTATTATCCGGAATTGGAAAATGCTATCATGGGAACCACTAGTGGTTCTGGAAATGCTAGCATTTCTATGTTTGATTTTATTTATCAGATAAGTAAAACCGATCCAGTATCGGTGTGGTTATTCCGAAGTGACCTCGAAGGTGAGTTTGATCAGTTTGTGAGACCCAGCGGGGAGGTATACAGAACAATGGAATTACATCACAAAATGAAAAAACTCGCAGAGAAGTATGCGAGAAATACTAACACGGACACTGATACGTTACTGACAAAGTGTTTTACTGTCCCGGGTGTTGTCACGCATATAGCCCGAGAACGAAATTCATGGAAACCAACCCCGAAGAGTTTTCTCGAGGATATTCAACAGAGTTGTGTCGAATACGGACACGGTGGTTTGTGGAATACCAAGTATGATCACCGCAATATGATATCCGTGGACATGACGGCATGTTATCCAGGAAGTTTTCTTGGGCGTGGAGAATGTAGTGAGTATTTTGCGCGGTTTGGCCACGTTACAAACTCGATGACAAGAGTTGCTGTGAACGGACCATTACCTGATTTTGATCTGACGGGGGTTGCTTGTGTGTCGTCGTTTAAACTCGCTACGGGTTTACATCCTGTGTGTTATGCTTGGTTTGGTAAACATTTCGTTGAGAAGCGATGGGCACCAATAGTGTTATTGCGATACATGCTTGACAGTCGAATACTGCTGTCGCTGACGGTCAGTACCGCGATTATATGCTACTGTCGTCAAACCGAAGTTTGGTTGCCAACTCCGCAAGTCACCGTAGAAATTGAAAATTTCCGAGAATATCCAGAATCGTTTATCGACACTATCATCGAAAGAGCTCCCCGAACTGATGAAAGCACCGCAAAAGATCTAGGACGAAGAATAATAGGAAAATTTACTCAAGGTGGAGCGTATGATCATAAACTACATCATAGTCGATTAATCATGGACGAGGCCGAATTGGATCTTATTGTCGCTGATGCCGCCACGAATAATACGTTTTGTACCCGCGAAGATGTGTTTCTGTCAAACGGGGAAAAATTAGGAACTGTTGTTAGTTACACCGACGGAGAATCATCTCAGTACACACATTTGAGATCTTCGATGCTAGCTTATGTATCAATAAACCTATTGTCGATGATTAATAGGTTTCCCGTTGACGCAGTGAGAGTTGCAACGGATTCATTCTATATCGATAAAAAACACTTAGCGGCGTTGAATAAGGTTATACCGAATGATCCATCGTGGGGTTCATGGAGAATAAAAAATGAAATGTTGCATGGATATTGTGAATCAGCTGATGTTGAAATCGAGGATGAATATCGCGGCGCAGAAATATCTGGGAAATTTTCAATTTCTACGACAACTTCGCTGCCGCCGGTGCACGATCCTGTTGTGAGACATAGAACAGTTTATCTCAACGGGGCTGGTGGTTCCGGTAAGACAACTCGCGCGATAGAATTATTTAGAAACTCTGACATGATTGTGCTAACACCCACACATAGACTTGCCAGGGAGATGAGACAACGGGATGTTAACGCGTGCACGTATCACAGTTTTTTTAAATACAGCGGCGGCACATGGACTCCTACGCGAATGGGAACGAAATATATCCCTGGAATAATCATCTGGGATGAGATAGACACTGTGCCGTTGGATACATTAAAACAGTTTCTGGATTGGTTGCTAAAGAAAAATACCGCAGTTGTTATGTGCGGCGATCATGGTCAACCACCGCCATTTACAGGTGAATCTCCACACACGTGGCTGAAAACTTTTGTAGATTATTATGAGGAAATAACTAATGATGTTAGAGCACTCGATGAAACGCTGAAAGAGTTTAAGGCGTTGATCAGGCTACAAACCAATAAAGTCCAGTGTGAGATAATGCGTGAAATAATTCCAGAGACGGAGCTGAGCGACTTTTGGGAAACGTGGAAACCAGGTGATTTAATTGTGGCAAGTAGAAAGATAGTCAGGGACACACTTCAGCAGCGGTTATTTCAGTTACATCAGAAGAAATTTCCAATGCTGGTAGTGCCATTGTGTTATAGACCAGCTGATACGCGATTGCAGAATACCGACGTTGATATACCTGGGAGATCGGAAAAACAGAATTTAGTATTAAATGATATTGTCACAGTTGACATTGATGTTGTTGAACAGGCACTAAAAATGAGCAAATCCCCGTGGACGCTAGGATACGCTATGACCATCCACAGTTCGCAGGGACTAACTATTTCAGATACAACAGTTTGGATTGTTGATGATCGCATCGAGTGGTCAAATTTA
Organism: Sinohyriopsis cumingii; assembly: GCA_028554795.2. Classification (NCBI taxonomy): domain Eukaryota; kingdom Metazoa; phylum Mollusca; class Bivalvia; order Unionida; family Unionidae; genus Sinohyriopsis; species Sinohyriopsis cumingii. The sequence continues at coordinate 11,849,814 of CM068835.1, forward strand.
GTTTATTTAGCCGTGTCAAGAGTAAGAAGGATAGGTCAGTTACGAAGAATTGTATTAGATGATGTTATCAACGACAGCATCAACAGATCAATCGCTGATGATACAATAAGAAAGAAATTAGCCGGTTACAAACAGAGCGACAAAAAAAATGGCAACGAGTTTGATCTCGACGAAACATTTATTATACAATTACAACAACAGCAGAATAATCACTGCGCGAGTTGTAATTGTTTATTGCTGTGGCAGTATTCGAAAAATAATCCAAGGCAATTTACCGTAGATAGAATAGATAGTAATCGCGGTCATACGCGTGAAAATGTGATGTTGACCTGTCTTGAGTGTAATCGACGCAGAGGTGCTGCTGCAGTTATTTAAGTGATCGAGGTGGTAATTGTGTATCCGCGGGGATCACCTGAAGTTGCTCGCGTGTGAACCCACGCTGAGGAGCAGTTGAATCTAATCTGTAGATTGCGTTTCTCCCAGTTGATCTGGTTATGCTGGATATCTTGTGTGTGGTAACACTCCATATAGGATCAGTTGCCCTTTTTTTTCCTCCTTCGAGTTCGCCGGGTTCGTATAAATACCTAACGGTGACATTACCCAGCAACGGGGACGCTAGCGTCGTTGGCTGCGTTGAAACACGTTCACTGACGCGGGGTATATATTTTTTTGTGATTGCATTTACAGGTCTCATGTTTGTTGTTCTGGTAATTTCATTATTCAGTGCGGCTATCACGTTTGGCAGTCTTGCAACCCATTCACGAGATCTCGTATCGTAAATGAATTCCCTCGCGTACTGGTATCCGAATAATCTCTCAGCGAGTGTTCTATTAAATCGCTCAACAATTGCCTGATCCCGATGAATTTCAGTATGTCCTCGTCGTATGGTAACGTTATGCTGCTTTGTCAGTGATGACACCGCGCCCTGAAATTCCTTGCCAGGATCAACTTGTAATAATCGTGGCCAGTTTAGAGGTCCTCGTTGATAAATTCGCGAAAACGCAGAGGCAACTTCGGACGCTGTTTTAGTCGCTAACGGTTCTGCTTCTTTGTATCTACTGGCAACATCAACTACTGTTAGCGCGTATTTGTATATTTTTCTGCGGACAGTATCATGAGGCAGGAATAGTATGTCAGCCTGATGAACTTCATTGGGGGTACTAACATCAAAATGTGCAAAGTTGATTTGTCGAGGTGGTGGTAAGTAGATTTGCCATATTGCTTGTTTTGACAGCCATTTTTTGGCAACCTCGCGTGGTACTGATGCCGCGTTGGCGAGTTTATTAATTGCTGCATTACCTCTCCAGTATCCGGCCGGGGAATAATAAATCGCTTCCATTGGAAATGCTTGCATTTCTATTAATTATCCAGCGCCTAATGCTAATTTAGATTTCATCGCTGATCTTATTAACCAATTAGCGAGTGACTCCTTAAATGATTTATTTTTTATGGCGCTTAGTGCATGAATTAATTTCACATCCGCGATATGCCTGTCTTGCAGATCTTTACTTCGATAAGCAACATCATGCATGTGACACGCTGCGTCGATAGCGTTTATCGGATACTCTCCCGGTTTTGGTTTAGATTGTTCATCAAGTCTGATATCTAGTCGTGTCCCTGGACCGCAGTAATTGTATCCTGGGAGATGTTTTTCTCCGGGATACTTTCCCCAAGGGGTACCTGGAAGTCGTCCGAGGGCGGCTGCAATGTCACCTCCGCTGACTTTGTCAGGCTTTTTTTTTGAAATCTAAATTTTTTTGTGCCACATCGCGTACACGTACCAGAAAGTGCTAGTCTGTTATTTTTTGTTGTAACCGTTGTTAGATCATTCGTAGGGGTTCGTGCCCGACACTTCACACAATATAGATCCATAATTATTATTCTTTGTATACAAATGGAAATTACAGACTTTTCTGCGACGCGGCGAAGGGAGCCAATCAAGCATAATTCGGTGTTGCCAAATTCTATCAGAATGATCATCATAGGACCGTCAGGATCAGGTAAAACACAGCTGTTGCTGAACATGATAATGAAGTGGATGAAATGGGACAAACTATACTTGATAGCTCCGTCTGTGGATGATCAACGTTGTTATGATGTTATAAAAGATTTTAATGAGAGTGCAAAAGCGCTGAGTGAAGACGGCGAGGATGTTGTTGAATTTATAACTGATATTGAAGAAGCTCCGTCCGTGGAAGACCTTAACGGGGAAATAAATAACCTAGTAGTGTATGATGATGTGATGCTGGACAAGCAAAAAAATCCTGCAAGAATATTTTCACGAGGTCGTCATAAAAACACTGATGTGATTTATGTTACTCAACGTTACACACAAATACCAAAAGTAATCAGGGATAACTGTAATCTTCTTGCGATATTCAATGGAGTTGATGTTCATACGCTGAGAAATATTCATCAAACCTGGTGTGGTGGCGATATGGATTTAAATAAATTTAAAAATTTCTTTAGTCGCGCTCAAAGAACCCCGCATGGATTTGTGACAATAAATTTACACGACCCGCGGACACGATACCGTATTGGACTTGATACACTATTTGCAACATAAAAATGTTTTTCCTTGGAAACTCATTTCGTAGAGCAGCAGAGGGGGCGCAAACTACACCTGATTTTTCGATGATACCTCACCGTGGAAATTATGTCGGATACGAGTCGGATTTATTGAAGTAACTCGCGTTATATCAGCGGAAATACAAAGCATTTCTGGAAATGCGAAGCATTTCTCAAGGACATTTTTTTTTGTCTCGTTTTCTGAATAAAAGTGTTATTTCGACGAAATAAGCCCTCTATCGAGGAATAGTTTCCTGGAGGGGTTTATTGTGAAAATAGTTTCGGTCTGTTCGCCCCCTCTGCTGCTCATGTATTTTAAGTGGGTTCGCGGCTTGAGCTCGGCCAACATGGGTATGTGAGAAAGCTTGCCAGTAGCTCCCCGTGGATAGTTGGCTCTTCGTAGGTTCTTCTTCCGCCAGATATACTGACAGCCATGAATAGATTATCATGTATTAAAAAAATAGCCTTAAACCGACAACAACATATTGAGGCTTTCGATGTGCACCTGTATGAAATCAGTCATCCACTTCAAACCAAACAATTTGTCGAATTCTCGTGAGACTGATTACGTGAACAACTTCACAGAAGAGCATCATGTGATAGATTTTATATTTTCTTTTCAGAAAAAAGATACCTTTTCGAATATATTTATGCTACAACAAATGTTTATTCGGTTTATGAAACTAAATGAACACCTAGCAAAATTAATGTAGCTTTCATTCTTTGGAATCATTATTTTTTTGGTAAGGAAGTTTGTTTCTTGTGGTAAATTCAGTACATCACAAAACACTTGACATGAACAAACTCTGTTAAAGCGAGGAATGTTTCGGTCCTCATTATTTCACAACATCAGTGTTCCATAATTCCACTCCCCCCCCCCCCATCAACATCAAACAAACAATATATATTTTAACTAAGTGCTTAAAAAAGGGTGGGATGGGGAAGGGGGCAAAAGGCATTTGCGATGCTGCAGGTATGCATTACTAGTAGTTACAAAATAGCAGGTAACCAAAACCACTATTTCTGTGTTATACTTGTGGTTTACACGAAATGCACCAAACAATTAAAAAAAAAAACATTCGATAGGTATCGCAAAATCTAGTTGCATTTTATTAAATATTTCTTATTTGCAACTGAAACGTACGAAGACTCAGAAAGACATATATATTGAGAGAGAGAGAAAGATGGTTAAAAAAGAAATATCCAATTTCCTTTAGGATTCCATGGATAAAAAGCAAAAAACCAATACCATATTTGGATACATTTGTGTATTTGCAATACCAACAACATAAGAAATAAGTTTGTTAAATTTCCAGCAATAATTAAGAACGAGTTATATTTAGACATAAAGTACGGACGGACGGACGGAAGGAAGGAGGTCATTATTATATCCCCTGACAGTGAAGCGTGTTCTGTATCATGTTATACTTGAGCATCTATATCTGATAATTTTCCAATTTTCATGCGATTGCAAGGAACAATGCCACATTCCCGATTAGCCTGATCAAATAAATAAATCAATGAATCAAAAAAAAAGTAAACAAATAATCAAGTTTTAAAGAAAGTGCCTGCCATTTTGTCAGTATAGTTGGAATGAGAATGCATGAACGATTACTAATAAATAAATTATCTCTCTCTCTCTCTCTCTCTCTCTCTCTCTCTCTCTCTCTTGCCAGATACGGCAAGTTATCCAGTGTTTGTTGGCGGAATAGGGTCTCCGTTACTATGTTTTCCATGCTTAAATGCTTAGAATCTGCAATATACTGAATCCAGCACAGTTCTGCGTCTTTAGTGATTTATCTAACAACTCCATCTATTGTCATCATGGGTCATTACATTAATGCCCCATTATGATAACAGGTGTCTTTGATTACAAAATTCCAACTTGCATTATGTAACATGTAAGTTGTAACTTTCAATTTGCTACATTGTATTATGCTAACTTCATAGTTGTAACTTTTACTGCACAACAGTGTTATTTCTACATTGCTATGTATTTTTGGCGTTATGGTGATTAATAAGTAATCAAATGAACTGTCAGAATACAAGGAGGAGACTTAGAAATGGACTAATGAAGTGAAGAATGGTGACGTATGTAATATTGACAATAGGCACACAGATTTTAAAGATATGAAATGGCAGTTTTCCAATATCACGCATATCAAATTTAGAAGCAAATATTGGCAGATGTAAATCTGTAATCCTGAATTATGATGGTAATCCCCCTCCGTAGTAAGGAGGACAGCAATAGATTAAATACCATGTATATGAATAGGGGTTAACGACACACAAGCACACTCTGGGTTTATATGCTCAGTTAACCCATCTCTCTAGGAGTGGCATCCGAGGAATTCCTGTGCACGAAATGAACACTTGGAAGTAAACATTCACTGACGGACAAATTCAGTGACAAAAAATTTGTAAACATAAGAGAGACATAGCATGGTACCTGAAAGGCAATATATAAGTACAGTGGCATGATCTTGGATAAAAGGGCTGTTTCCAGTGCGAAACTCTATATCAGGGCACGAGTTCATAACAATTTTCAGGTAAATGCTATGCATCAGAAAATATTTCTGTCTGCGTGGTGTTGAGCCCACATTAGAGTGTCTTGCCACTGGCGTTATTTTCTTCAGACGAGCAATGTTAGCAGTGTCTTGTCTAATGATAGAACAAGCAAATGGCCCTACCGGGTATGGGAATCACTCCATGTACTCACGCGTAGCAATCCAGCACGTTAACCACTGAGCTACAGCAAAGACTATAACTCAAATTTCAATTGATTCTGTCGGTATTCATATAGACTGCTCATTTTATGTAGCCTGGTTATCAGTTGGCGCAGTACGTCATGTTCGTTCGACCAGTGAGGGGGCATTATTCCATTCAGCTCGTTACAATTGCATATTAAGGGCCCCGCGTGGCCGAGTGGTCTAAAGCGCTCACCGTTCCGGATCACTGCCATCTCACCTCTGTCTGCGTGGGTTTGAGTCCAAGGCTCATTTAGCGTGGGTACGTGGGAAAGCCTGCCAGTAGCTTCTCGTGGGTCGGTGGTTCTTCTCTGGGTTTTCCAGGGTTCTTCCTCCACCAGTTATACTGGCCGCCATGTATAGCCTTTCTTGTGCTGAAAAATGGCGTTAAACTCTAGAACAACAACAACAACACTTGCATATTAATCGGGCGCGATAACGGCTATGTCGAGCTGTAGTGTGGGAAATGGTATAGCACTCCGTACAGGTTTGATAGTAACAAATTTTATTAGCGTGTATTGTTAATAGTTTGCTGGAAGAGAGATGCGGGTCCTTCTTTGTATAATTATATAGTACATGGATGATTTTAGATAAACTGTAAGCAACGATACGAGCCCCTGTGCTAGGACGAAAGTACCGCAAGGTCACCTGAATGCAGGGCGATAGTAGTGAAGTGGGGCACTATAGGGACAACGGGACTTACCATTAAAAACACCCCTGGGTCACTATAAGGACTATGTAAATTTAACATGGGGAAAATTGCTGGGTCACTATAGGGACAAGGGAATTTATCATGGGAATAGATTTTGGGTTTGTCTAGGGACAAGGGGAATTTAACATGGGAGAAAAAAACTACTTTAGGGACAAGGGGAATTGAACATCGGAGAAAAAAATAGCAATTCTAGGGACAAGGGGAATTTAACATGGGATTTTTTTTTTTTGTTTTTTTTTAAAAATAAAAATAAAAAAAGGGGTAGGCAATTGAAAGTCTATCTCTTTTCGAGAGATGTGAGTGGCCCTGAAAAGGGCCTTTGGTTTTATATATGCCCTTAACATAAAGGGCATCTGTGACTTCTTCTTGTCCTTAGGCTTCGTCTAATGGTAGGACCATACACTAACACTCTTTTGAGGCATCCTTGCCTCTCCACGTAAATCCTACGTATCCACAGGCTGGTGGCGGTCCTATGGACAACTGTCCATTCGGATCGGACATACATCGGTATGTCCGTCCTGAACATCATTGTTGACACAAGGGTGGAAGATTCAACGTCGGTCCACATGCTGATGGGCCGAGAACAGGTGAAAGAATGCAGTGAACTGCTCTTATTTATAGGTAGAAGAAGGATTGAAACGGATTGAGTTCATTGACCAATCCAAACACGCGTTACATAATTCAGTCAGCCCGCATCCAATCCGAAGACAGCAGTCTGTGACGTCACGTGATCTATATAGATTCGCTAGCGCCTGTGTGCAGTCAATTCATGTAACAGTTATTCAACATGACGGAAACTCAGAAAACGATCAATTGGGGTGCACCAGCAGTGGAGACCACCCAAGGGAACCCGAACTTACTTTCAGAAGAGGTAAATTGGGATTTTGTGGATTTTCTTACCTCGCAAGAATTTGTTCCAGAAACTTCGTCACCTTCTTCATTACCGCACGTGGAGAATTTTAGACAGAGACAGAAAGAAGAATTGGAGAAATTTATACAACGACAAAAGGAAGCGGAACAAGCTTTTCTCCTACAGCAACAGCAGCAAGAAGAAGAGGTAAGAAAAAAACAAGAAGAAGAAGAAGTAGCACTAGCAAAGAAACAAGGGTGTGAAAATCAAACGGTCACGGTACTGTTAGACATTTTAGCGGAGTTAAGAAATCTGAAACAAATGTATCAGACTTCTTTATTACGACCGAAGAGAATACGACCTTCCCGAGCTAAACACTCCAACCCTGTGACTAAGCCTACCGTACCACCCTTAGTGATTTCAACCAAATCATCATCATCAACAGTACGCAGTCCAGAAGTAGGCCTTGGCCGTGGCAAAGGCTTAAGGCAGTTAAAGTTGATTGCTTAAACTCACCCCTACACCAAGAAAAAGGCCCTTTTCAGGGCCACCCACGTCTCTCGAAAAGAGATAGACTTTCAATTGCCAATAACTCAAAAAAAACCATTTTATCCCTATAATACGTGTCTGCGTATATGAGTGCGTGAGTGTAGCTTCTTATTTAAAATCAAAACTCAAAGACACTTACCTTTTTATACCTAATTTATTCTTTTATAAATATTTACAATCCAATTCACAATTCACAATTCACAATTCTCAACATAACACTTTAAAAAGTTCATACACTTCTTCTGTCTCATTGTTTAGTCTCTCTGTTTTTTCAATTTCTTCACCGACACAGTCTTTTCCTCTCTTCCTCCTCACTTTCTTCCATTCTCCTTTTCTTCTCCTCTTTCTTTTTCTTTACCTGGCTGCTTTCTTCCTCTGAAGAATCCCTCTCTTCTTCTGACTCTTCTTGTTTCTTTTTTGGGCAATCTGAAGACCAATGACCTTTTTCTTGACAATAATAACAGGTATCTTGACTTTTGTCTTTTCTAACCCCTTTTTTTCTTTTTTAACGGTCTGGACACTCTGAAGACCAATGCCCTTTCTTCTGACAGATATAGCAAGTATCTTGACTTTTATCTCGCAAGGAAGGAGAGTAGTCTGTCGGTTGGTCTGAAGAGAATTTTCTAATGACCCGTCGCAAAGCTCTGATGAAATGTTCGATTTGTGTAGTCTCTTCCATCGTTGTGCTCGGTTTGAGAGTGAAATGAATAGTGAAAGGACAAGACACACACCCTTTTATTTACGCTGGTCTGCCATGACTATAAATTAGTCTATGGTGTTTAAACTTTAGTCATTTGACGTTTTGCTATCAAGATGAAACGATCCAATTCATTCAAGAAGAAAGAAGAAGAAAGTAAGAGGCAGAAACGTGATCTATCGCCTCGTACCAGAGCTGAAGTCTTAGCACAAATTCATGCCAGTGATTTTGAAGAGGACATGAGTGAACCAGAATCCGAACCCTCTAAACAAAGTTCACCACCCTTAGTTAACCCTGAAAAGTACTATGACATTCGAGAGATGGAAAAGCGTCCCTCTAGAAAATTTAGAACCACGGCTTACAAATACACGGCGAAGTTTAAAGATTTCAAGTCCGCAGTACCGTTAGAGAAAGCAGAAGGGTTCATCACCGAGATGTGAGATTCTTTGCTTACCACACTCAAGCGACAATGTCAACCCAAAGAAGACGATCGCTTGAGACTTTCCATACAACACGACGGTTTGAAATCCCCTGTTTGGATCGAGTTTAGCAGCCCTGCAGAATTGACTTAGAAAACCCCAAGATCGTGTACGAGTTTAACGGTTGCTTATTTCACGGATGTCCTGTCTGTTACCCTGACCGCGACAGTAAAAATCAGTTTTTAAAACGAACCATGGAAGACTTGTACCAGGCTACTTGTCAGCGACGCCTAAAGTTAGAACAGGAAGGATGCCAAGGGTGGAAATGTGGGAACACGAGTACGATGACCGTTTGAAAACCGATCCCGAGTTTAAACGCCTCGTGGAAAGTTACCAGTTCATGGACCCCCTGAACCCGAGGGATAGTTTGTACGGAGGAAGGACCAATGCCACCTGTTTGCTGTACCAAGCCGACGAAGAGAAAAGAGAAGAAATGAAATACTTGGACGTGTGTTCGCTGTATCCCTACGTGTGCAAATATTGTCGCTTTCCTGTAGGGCACACGCAATTGTTGACGGAACACATCGACCTGAAAAACATTCGACAATACGAAGGTCTAATCAAGTGTAAAGTTTTGCCTCCCACGGACTTGTACCATCCCGTGTTACCTCACCATTGCCAAGGCAAACTGATGTTTCCTTTGTGCCGTACTTGTGCAGAAACGTGCAACCAAGATCAACCTTGCCATCACACCCAGGAAGAACGGGCCTTGACGGGGACGTGGGTCAGCGTAGAATTGTTCAAAGCTTTGGGCATGGGATATCAACTGTTAGAAGTGTACGAAATTTGTCACTTTCCCAAGACACAACAATATCACAAGGGTGACCCCACTCAGAAAGGCATTTTCGCCGACTACGTGGATGCCTTTTTGAAACTGAAGCAAGAAGCCAGTGGCTATCCGTCCTGGTGTCACACTCCCGAAGACCAAAAGACATTCAAAGAGAAGTACTGGGCACAAGAAGGTATCCCTTTAGAACACATCGAGAAAAATGAAGGCAGGCGATCGTTTGCCAAAGTGATGTTAAATTGTTTGTGGGGTAAAATGGCACAACGCCCGTGTTTACCCAAGACGGAATATTTGACAGAACCTTCCCGCTACTTTTAGATGATTCACGACAAAACCAAATACATGAAACACGTGGACGTCGTTCGTGAGGATTTGATCTTGGTCAATTACGAAGAAGATCTGGACTTTGTACAAGACGACCCCTTTGGAAATGTCATCATTGCGGCTTACGTGACAGCTCATGCTCGCTTAAAATTGTACGAAGCTTAAGAACTGTTAGGGGAACGTGTCCTGTACTTTGACAGGGACAGTTGTATTTACATCCATCACCCGAGTCAACAGCACCCTGACATCGACGGAGACCGTTTAGGAGCCTGGACAGACGAGTACCCCGACGACAAGATTCTAAGTTTCGCCAGTGGTGGCCCTAAAAATTACGGCTACGAATACCGGGACAAACAAGGAGAAGTGCACACGACGTGTAAAGTGAAAGGATTGACTCTGAATTATCGTACCAGTCGAGTGGTCGACTTTGGGGTACTGAAAGAAGCCTTGCAGTCTGGAAAAGATCAACACTTTAAAGTGACCACCTATCAACCGAACAAGATTGTACGTTTACCCACTCACCACATCGTCAGTCGACCCTTGGAAAAAGTCTATCAAATCGTGTACCAGAAGCTAGTGCGACTTCCCAATCATTTTACCTTACCGTACGGACACGTCGGTATAAAACATTGGTTGTAAGAGGATAGTCACCCACCAGAAGCATGACTTCGCCACAGCAAGAATCGAGTGAGAAACCCGATGAGAACTCCAAGTTCAAACCCTACCCTTTTCCAGTCTTCTGACCTGACTATTGTGATTGTGCCCGTCGATTGGACACGTTTCAGAAATGGCCTACGGATAGGGAAGGATTACCTTCTTCGCATGTTTTAGCTAGAACAGGATTTGTCTACCTGGGACCTGAGTCAGGATTGGGATACGAAGTACAGTGTTTCGTTTTGCTTGCGGACTGAAGTTACGAATGGATCTATGTATATACAAAGATTCAGCTATTCTGGAACATACCCGATGGTCTCCGCACTGTCCTTACCTTTCTATGGCCTTTCCACCCATGACACTACGGTACAATGATGACGCCACCTTAGAGACGGTACCTTCCAAAACTAGACATAAAAAACATAAAAAAGGAACGATGTACAAGCTTGGGACTTCATTGCGACTAGTATAAAAAGAAACTATGGTTAAGATCGATATTTCATTGTGACTACCTACCAAGACCGAGCGAACAAGATGAATACTTTCAGAGAAACACACAACAAGTTCAGACAGACACGATTCAAGTGTGGGGCTTCGGAAGTAGAATGCGATTGTGAGCCTTGCGATGGGAACGATGCTGTACGCTGTGACCTTAGGGATGCCGTAAAGCTTCATGGGAACTTTGTTTTCACTGCCCCTATCATGGAAAGTGATGCTGTGCGTGCCAAACCTGAGGGATGCGAAAGCGATGCCACTCGTCCTCTTGGACAGTTTACTGGGTTTCGTTTTAAAGGGGAACGTTCACCTTCACGTCTACCCCTCTACGGATGTCATCCAGCCCTGAGCAAACTCCTTTCCATGTCACCCAACCCTCATCGAAACGAACCTGTGAAAGACGAGTATTCGTTCCCTGTGCGTTTGTCGGAATACTGCGACTTTGAAAATCGTCTTCAATCGTTCAAAGGAAAATGGCCTAAGTATCTGGGAGGACCGACCCCCGAAGAATTAGCCAGAGCCGGATTGTTCTACTTGGGCGAAGGAGATAAAGTCAAGTGCTTCAGTTGCGGTGTGTCACTTCACCACTGGGAACCACAAGATTCGGCCTATGTAGAACACGCTCGATGGTCACCGAATTGTCATTACTTACCCTTAGTGGGACCGAGACATTGAAGTAACTTACCATAATCTGTTTATTTATACTTTACAAGAGAACATTCGCGCTTTGCCTGTGGAGTTGAGAGAAAGGATTTACCGAGAGCTGGTCAAAATTCAGATGAAACGTAAAGAACAATTGCATCCGTTACGTCACCAGATGTTTAATCACTGGTACCTGAATGCTATAGAAGGACTGATTCAGTTGAAAGTGTTCCATTGGACAGACATTGATCAACAACCCCCTGGTTTTAAAAAGGATTGGTTTGCTATTGATGATTCTATCTACTACAATGTAAACTTACTGCATCGAATTCCAGAGGAAGAGTTAACGAATTACCGACATCTTTTACACAATGTCAGCTTAGTGAAAGAGGAAACTTCTGAACGAATTGTAATGTGTAAATTAGTGACTAAACGATTTAAATTTGGCACTGAAGTAAAACCATGTCTGTGCAAACGATACATTTCTTCTGTCAGACAAAAGAGGATTTAGTATGACCTGTTTATGGATACTTTACAAGACAACATTCGTGCTTTGCCTGTGGAGTTGACAGAACTCATTTACCGAGAGCTGGTGAAAATACAAGTCAAACGTAAAGAACAGTTTCATCCGTTACGTCACCAGATCTTTAACCACTGGTACCTGGATGGTATAAGAGAACTGATTCGTCAGAAATTGTTTCAGTGGTCAGACCTTGTTCAATACTTCCAGGGCCCCGATGATCCACGTGTTGATCATTTTGGTTACTTCGAGATTCACCTAGTGCAACGCATTGAGGAAGACAAGTTGAAGGATTACCAACATATTTTACGTGGAATCTACTTAGCGGAAGAGGAAACTTCTAAACAAACTCTGACGTTTAGGTTACAGTATGCAAGATTTAGATTCCCTACTGGAGAACGAAGATCTCTGGCTAGAAAGTACGTGTATTGTTTCCGAAACAAAGAGACTATAAAAACAGGCTGCCATGCCACAACTTATGTCACATGTAATTGAACAGATTCCGTGGAAGGAACTCAATGACCATATTCAAACCGTGGATCATTACCATCGATTATTACAAGAACTGTATCCATTCAATTTGGGTTGACAAGTGGTGTGTGTCTTAGTGACTTGTTTTCTGGGATTTCGTTTACCAGCCGATCCTTTGTGGGCTCTTTACGATCAGTACTTACCACCCCAATGGCCTTAAATGGTCACGAAAGACTCCTTTTGCTCAAAGCCTTGCGTTTTCATCTGGATACTTCTCGACCTCTACGGGAAAAAAAAGATTCGTCAACTTTTAGCTACCCAAGACGTGTATGACGATGTGTGTGTAGCTTGTGACTTACACCCCCAATTGGACAGATATCCGTGACTGGAAAGAATGGGATTTTGAGGCTTGGACCCAAGAAGTGGCCCAGTATGCACGAGAGTTGTTCAAGGAAAAAAGTCAGTTTTCAACCTGTGTTAGTGACGGTGTCAGAAGAAGCCGTCACCCAGGACAGGACTGTCGTGGACATGCCTGAAAGACCCTTTCGGGAGGACACTTGTGTGACCTTACCCCCTATAGAACTGGTCAGAACTTTACCCAAAACATGTTGTACAGACACTTGTTTTTATTCCACGTTAATGATTTTCATGTGCCTTTTATCGTTGTACTTAAGCCTTTGGCTTTTATGTATTTTTGTCTTTCGTATTCATGTTTAAAACATTCAATAAACGTGTCCTGAAAAAAGTATATAAACTCTTGTCTTGTTTGTTTTCGTGTCACAAGTGACATTCCTGACACTATGGCTACTTCTGCTGTCTCTGCTCCCTCTCTTCCTCCACTGTCAAAGTCATCGACGAACACTTAGATTGTGCCAGTTGGGAGGCTTTGTATCTTCGCCATCCCTTTAACATGCTCATTGCTGGACCCAGCGGTCCAGGCAAAACCGAATTCGTCAAACGTTTGATCGAACATAAACATCATTTGATCGATCGTCCACCTCAACGCATCGTGTGGTGTTACAAAGAGTGGCAATCGGCGTACAGTCTCTTGCAAGAAAGTCAAGGCGATTCCATCGTGTTTATGGAAGGCATTCCTAAAGAAGACGACGGCATCGTCTCTGACTCCCGTCAAACCCATTTGCTCATTTTCGACGACATGTTAGGAGAAGCCGAAGAAGAAATTAAACTGTGGTTTACGCGCAAAGGGCATCACCGTAATGCCAGTGTCGTTTACATCACTCAAAATTTGTTTCAACAAAGTAAAGCCCATCGCACCATCAGTCTCAATGCGCATTATGTGGTCTTGTTTAAAAGCCCTCGAGATAAATCGCAAGTGCAAGTTTTAGCCAAACAGTTAGGAACGCCTTGGCTGACTCAGGCGTACGACGATGCCACTCAAACTCCACACGCCTATTTACTCGTCGATTTGAATCCTACGACCCCCGAGGATTTGCGATTTCGTACCCACTTGTTTCACCACTGGTGCCAAGACGGAGGGCCTGTCCTGTACACGTCTCCGTCCTCGACTTAACTTCACTCCACAAAAAAAATCTATAGAAACCTTAGACACTTTTCGTCTGTCTCACACAGCGTCAACATGACGTCCCTTCAATCACATCTCCCTGTCAAATTGATTCGTGCCTTGTATGGCATCAGTCGAGAAAAAAATCCACAAACACGAGCTCGTGTCTTAGAAGCTAGTCTCAAAGAAGTCTTAAGATGGTTCACGGTGACATCACGTCAATTACTACAAGGGATCATTCAGATTCCTCATCAAACTTTGATCGACACAAAGTCGCTTTGACCCAACTGGCCGATCCTCGCATCGACACTCAAACCAAAAAACAAATCATTTTGAAACCTGGAGGGAGCGGTACTCTAGGAGGGGTCATCAATCGCTCCCTCTTAAGATGGGATCCTAATGCTCCCAAACTTCTCCCCAAGAAAAAAGTCAAACGAAGCTCCAAGAAGAAAAAGAGCCACGGTGTCAGGACCAAGTCCCCAAGGAGACCCGTATCTCCAAGAACTTCTCCAGTGGCGAGACCCTCCTGTTACCAGTCACCACCCCGGAAAAAGAAAAGAAGCCCCCAGAAAAAGAAGCAGAGAAAAAGTCCCCAGAAAAAGAAAATCCCACAGAATAAAACTAGTCGCAAGAGAGGCACTTCGGCCAGGACGCAACCTTACACTCGCAAACCACGACCTGCAAAGGCGGTGACCGCGTCTCAGGTAGCCTCAGGTTCATTCACTTCCCCGTTGATGTCACCAAGAACTAAAGAGTACTTGGAGACGTTGATCACACCAAGAACTTCTCCGTTGATAACCCCAAGAACTTCCCCAGTGGCAGGACCCTCCAATTTAGTGGCCGTGGCCGCTGCTTACAAAGTACCTTCTCCCAAAATCAAAGTTCAAGAAAGATCGGGCATGTTACAAAGTTTACTGGATTTGTCCAAGCAAGAACTGGCTCGATTTAGTCCGTTACGTACCCCTGCACGACGTGTCATGCCTGTCCTGAAGTTGATACGCCGTAAAGACAACCAGTGGCGACGCGTTCCAGTATAAAACAAAGCCTGTGACCGAGTAGGGGTATCAGTGTTTTGGTGCTCCTGAAGATGTCACCCTCCAGAAAACATCCCTCTTCTAAACAACCCCAAGGAAAGAAAAGGAAAGGACTGCCTCGACGTTTAGTCAAACATGGGGACATGTTATCTGTCCTGTCCAAAGCTTCTCCACCCCTACGAAAAAAACTCATTCAATCAGCCTCCAAAAAGATCATCGATACAGTGTGCGAATGTTGTTTGAACGTGTTGAAAGGTACGATCCCTTTGTCCAAACACCAGAAACAATGCTTAGGCAAACATCGTCACGTTCTGCGCCAAATGGTTCAAAAGAAAATTCCCTTTCGTCAAAAGAAGAAGATGTTGGTCCAACGTGGAGGAATTTTACCCCTCTTGCTAGGCCCATTGCTGAAAGGAGTCTTGGGAACCATGTTGGGAGGACTGGTGGGAGCAAGATAAAAAGGCCCTCGGAAGTCCCAAGATATCAGAATCGACCCCTGACAACCCCATGGAAGGACGAAAACTAGCTTTAGTGCCTTACAAACGATGGATGGAATACCATCGTTGGCAAGAACAACGCACCCCGCATTTACCTCCCAATCCCAATTTGAGCGAGATGTCCCAATTACAACACGAATTGCAGTCCTTGATGGATCGCCAAGATTTGTCCGAAACAGAAAAATCGCAGAAGTACGGTCGACTCTTGCAACGACTGCAACTCTTTCACCAAAAAGCTTTAGACGAAACAGCTCTTCCCACTCTGAAAGATTTTAAGACCTTGATGAAAGGTCCAGCACCAGCACCAGTACCACCACTACCAGTGACCAAGACAGTAAAAGGAGAAGAAGAAGAAGAAGGCTTTCAAACTCCACCAGAAAAAGTACGCAAGTTAACAACACCACCTACCTCCAGAATTGGATGGATTAAAAAGATGATGACCATCCCTTCTTCATCACAAGAGAAAAAGAAGGTGAGGACAGAAGTGAAGACAGAAGTGAAACAAGAACCGATATCCCCCGCTCAGACATCCTCCTCTTCAACACCTATTGCCGGTCGCACACGCAAAGCACTGCAATCCAAGAAAGTACCCCAAGAGAAAAAGAGTAGCATCTTCCAAGAGTGGGTGCCTTATTAACACACAAACCAACAAATGGAAAAAGTCTTAGCCAGCATTTACTACGATCCCTCCCATCCTGCAGGTTACGCAGGAGTTCAAAAATTGTATCGTGCTGCCAAAACGCGACTGAAAAGTCTCCGTTTACCTCAAGTGCAACGATGGTTACAAGAACAAGCTACCTACACTTTACACAAACCCATTCGACAAAAGTTTGCCAGAAGTCGCACCCGAGTGGAAGGCATCGATCATCAATGGCAAGCCGATTTAGCCGATGTCTCTCATCTGGCCAGCTACAATCGCGGCTACGAATATTTGTTTTGTGTCATCGACGTCCTTTCCAAATTTGCCTGGGTCGTACCCTTGACTTCCAAATCGAGCAGCGAGTTAGTGCGAGCCCTGCAACGAGTGTTGAAACAAAGTGGTCGTCACCCTCTTCGATGGCAAACGGACAAAGGTACCGAATTTCTTAACCTAGCTTTCCAAAAAGAATTAAAGAAACGTGACATTCATTTTTTTACCACCGAGAATCCCGAAACCAAAACCAGCATCGTGGAACGTTTTCAACGCACTTTGAAAGAACGCATGTGGAAATATTTTACGCATCACCACACTCTGAAGTACATCGACATCTTACCGCACCTGGTGCAAGCGTACAACCAATTTTACCATCGAAGCATCGGACGTGCTCCGCAAGAAGTGACTCCCGAGAACGAAGTGTTGGTGTTTGAGCGCCTGTTTGGTACGTCCCCGACGAGGGCTGCCCCCAAGAAAAGTGGACAGTTGGCCGTAGGAGATTGGGTGCGCATTGGCAAAACCAAACGCACTTTCGACAAAGGTTACTTACCTAACTGGACGACCGAATTGTTTCGTGTCACTGGACGAGTGCATGGCCGTCATCCTGCCGTCTATAAATTGGAAGACATGAACGGAGAAGTGCTCAAAGGAACGTTTTACTTACCCGAGTTACAACGTGTCACCAAAAAAGAAGACGACGTGCATTCTCGAACGCAGAACCCTTAAAGTGGGCAAACGACGTGTCAAAGAAGTCAAAGTACGTTGGAAAGGATATCCACCCAGTTTTGATTCTTGGATCGACGCTTCGCAAGTCATCGACTATAAAAAGAAGTGACCATCATGCCCTTTCACACAGACGCAGCTACGTCGACCACTCCTTCACCTAGCTCTTCTCTGCAAGATTTACAAAAACAACCTTTGTGGATGTGGTGTGGAGAACGTGTGCCTAAAACGCAAATCGTCTTTTTCTGCCAAATCTTCGTGGTGTATTGTGTCATCGGGGCAGCCATCGCCAATTTAAGTTTGCAACAAGGAGACAAACAATCGTGGACCATTTTATTGAGCAGCTGCATCGGTTACCTGCTTCCCAATTCCTCCCTGAAATTCTCCTCGAACGGGAACCACGGGGACCTTGTGTCCAGTGCCAGTGTCAGTCACCACTCCAATAACAACAACAACAACAATTATTTTGGGTGGAGACACGCCTCTGATGTCCAGTAACCCCTCGGACAGCCACAGAACTCTGGAATTATGAGTCACCAAAACCAATTTTACTTAACCTTACCCAGTGACAGTTCCATGGAGGTGTTTCCCAAGAACACGTTGTGCTGTTACACGGCCAAATTACCGCAGACCATCCCATTAGATCACGAAGCCCATTGGGAAGTGGCTTTAGTAGACATTATTCACCCGACCCAAGTCCTCACTGTCCTTCCCAATCAAAACTTTTTTGATGTGGAAGTTTATGACGAGCAAATGCAACTGTACTTGGATACCCATGGCAAATATAACATAAAAACCCCTGGCACACAAAATCAAAAGTACACCAACTATCACTTGTTCGTTCCCCCAGGCTATTATTTTAGTGGTCAACATTTGGTCAGCACCATAGCCTCCAGGTTTAATGTCGTGTTTCTGAAAGCTTTGGAAAGTGCAAACAAAAGTGTCACCCTGGTATACCACAAAGCAGCTCGTCGCTTCTTGATGAAATTTGACGGGAGAAAATCGTGTCCATTTTATTTTGTCCTGAATTGTTTGACATGTTGGGCGGAGACATGGACATAGGAATGGCCATGCTCAAGAAAAACGAATTGCCAGTCATTTACGACAACGAGTCTTTTAGCAAGTTATTTCGTGCCCCGGTAGAACTGAACCAAGGACTGAATTTGATGTTTGTGTACTCCGATGTAGTGGAGTACAACGTGGTGGGACACACCTCGGTGCCGTTACTGCGTGTCATTCCTTTCAAAGTGGATTCTGCCACGAACGCTGACGAGGAAGGTGGAAACACTTACCACGTTCACCGCGAATTTGTACATCCTCACTATTTGCCTGTCAGCAAGTCGTATTTGGACACGGTCAACATTGCTATAAAAGGAGATGTGGGACAAAATATTCCATTCACCAAAGGAAAAGTCACGGTGAAACTCCATTTTCGGAAACGGTTCTCTCACGACTCTTAAGTCATGTATCCAGTGTACCGAGGGGTTGCTCGACAGCGAGGACACGGCTTAGGAGATATGTTAAAATCGGCCTTTCGTTCGGTGGCCCCGGTGTTGAAACCGATGGTGACACGCGGATTGCACGCCTTGAAAGATGCGGCACTGACACAAGGCAAAGAATTTCTCCAAAATGTCATCATCGACAAACAAAATCCAAAAGAAGCCTTCATGAGGGCAGGCAAAAATGTCTTGTGCAAACGGGTAAAGACCTTTTGGGTCGACGAGAAACATCTATAAATGCCCTGCACGCTACCGAGTCAGGCATTCAGCAAGGACAAGGCAGAAAGAGACGACGAAGAAAACACCCTTTCACCAGACTTCACACGTCTAAAGCTAGAAAGGCAAAGAAAAGCAGAACCGTTCGAGACTTAGACGTTTTCGATTGTTGAGAAAGAGAAAAATGATGCACCGAGAGTCTTGCGCCTGTTCCAAGTCGGAACTGGATCTGTTTGCCATGCCCCCACCATGATGACCATGCAAGAATCCCAGTGGGTGAAATTTATCCCGTCTGCTCTTTGACGGATTCCGCTCCCATCGAGTTTGAAATCAAAGGACAACCCGAAGATTACATCGATCTGAATAGCAGTTACCGGTATTTGAAAGTGAAAGTGATCAAAACGGACAACACCAATCCAGGAGGCGATGCTACAGTAGCTCCTGTCAACAATTTTATGCATTCCTTGTTCAGCGAAGTGGACTTGTACTTGAATAACAAACTGGTCAGCAGTAGCATGGATACTTACCCATATCGTGCCTACCTGGAAAATCTCTTGACGTACGGAAAAGAAGCCAAGAATACTCATCTGGACGCTTGCGTGGTATGGAAACCTGACACGGCAGGTGTAGCCACGTTTAGCGACACGGTCCTGACAGAAGATGACAATCCTCACAATGTGGGGTTTAACGACCGTCGTAAGAAAATTTTGCAAGGGCGAAGTTTAGAACTGATGGATCGTTTGCATTTGGATATGTGGTTACAAGAAAAGTATTTGCTCAACGGGGTGGATATCCGTCTGAGACTGAATCGTAGCAGTGCCGCTTTCCATTTGATGGCCCATGCCAATGAATACAAAACTATCATTCAAGAAGCCCGACTTTACGTGCGTCGTGTGGAAGTGTTACCTAAAGTGGGAAACGACGTCAGTCAGACGTTGAGCAGAACGACCGCCAAGTATCCGATACTACGCGTAGAAGTGAAAACGTTCACCATTCCCGCTGGACAGCGATCTATGATCGAAGATCATCTTTTCCAATGACAGTTACCCAAACGTTTGATTGTTGGTATCGTCAGGAATTCAGCCTTCAACGGAACCCACGATCAAAATCCTTTTGAGTTTCAACATTACAATGTGTCCAAGATCGAAGTCAGTCGCGACGGTAAGACCTTGTGTACCCGACCCTTAGACCCTAACTTTGGTGTCGTGAAGAATTATTTGAGATCGTACTTGTCCCTGTACGAAACCACCGGACAGTTAGGAACCAACACCAGTCACGGTATTTCGTACGAGGATTATGCAGGAGGCTATGCTTTGTGGGGTTTTGATTTCACTCCAGACCAAGGCAGCGACGAGGGACATTTCCACCCTATAAAATCGGGTCAGATTCGTGTGGAACTTCAGTTTGCAAATCCACCTCCAGATCACACAGTGAACGTCATCCTGTATGCAGAATTTGACAATACCACATAAATCAACAGTTTGAGAGAAGTCATTCTAGACTATTAGAAGCCATGGAAGACTGTTATCCCTCTTTACCTAGTGGAGAAACTTTGAAGATGGAATGTGAGGAAACCGGGGAAGAAGAATCTCAAGACAAAGACGAAGAAGTTATCATGATGAAGTCAAGATGGCCAGAACAAGAAGCCCATTTAGTCTCCTGTTTTGCCAAACACTTGGTCGAAAAAATGAAGGAATTGATCAAGAAAGATTGCTATGGATGTCAAAACGATCATCCCAGTCAAATTCAACACGATAAATGCCTAATGCTGAGTCAAGAAGAAAAATTGAACGAGTATCTGGACGAAGCTTGGAGTCTCATCTCGGACGAAGTCGTGTTACATCAGTGGTATAAAGACTTGCGTGAACATTCTTGTCCACCATTAACCACTCAAGAGATCCATCGTATCGAAGCTCTCCTGAATCAGAGTGGGGAGACGAAGCGAAGAAACGGTTATTTGTCAGACATTTTCAAGCAAAAAGTCAGGATCGAATTGATGACTTATTATTACCTGTGAATAAGAAAAAAACACACAAAACATGGATACCTGGGAACTTTATTACCTTTTGGTGCACAGTTCGTACACGGCTTCTTGGAATCCTGTCGTATGTGCTAAAGATGAACTCCCTCATCGCAAACCTCAAGACCATCTAGCTTATGTGATCAACACGGACGACAGTCATCTCCCAGGAACCCACTGGGTAGCCGTCTACTTTCCTCAAGAAGGATGTGTGGAATATTTCGATTCGTACGGATTGCCTCCTTTGGAAGACAATATCATCGACTTTATGAGAAGAAATGCTCAGACCACCCGATTCAATAATGTGAAATTACAAGGCACAGATTCCTTGGTGTGTGGACAATATTGTGTGTATTTTCTGCATCATCGCAGCCTGGGCTATTTAGTGACTCATTTTGATCCTCGTTCTTCTTCTAGAAACGATGTGAAAGTAGATCAATGGTTTTGTGACCATTGTGCTTATCTTTTGTCTCAAGCTAGGAAACGTAGTGTCCATCAATGGCCTAACGACTTCCAACAGTGGAAATCACAATTTCATTCACAACGTTGTCAGCCTTGTCCAAAATAATGTGTGAATTGAAAAAAATGTTTGTGATTGGAAAAAAATGTTTGATGTTATATTGTTGAGTTATTGTTAAAAAATCTTAGAGTTGTTTGTTAGTGTTAAGTGATTTTGAATAAAAAAATGTTGTGTTTTGAAAAAAAATGCCTTTGTCTTTTGTTTGGCTATAAGAATTTTGATTCATGCTCTTTGACTTCTTACTATCCCTCTCATGACACTCATTGAACGTTCCGGCTCGAAAACCGTGGAGGGATGTTTTCCTTCACGTCCGCGCTTTGACTTTAAAGCCGGGGTAGCCTCCACTCTAACCATCCATTGTCGACTCATCCTCCTACGAAGATGTGCTCCAAACTAGCTAAGCTAAACGAAGCCTACGTGAATTTGCATAGGGTCAGACACAGTCTGATACCGAAGCCAGAAGAGATAGAGAATGTGAGAATGCTAAACGTCACTGAAGACCTGATAGAAGAGCTCTTCAGAGAAGAAGTGAACAGGGAGAAAGAAGAATGGACAGAGAAGTACAGACTTCAGAAACAGCAGAGAGAGCAGCAACAGCAGCAGCAGCAGCAACCTGAACCTGACAGAGGCTTTGTCGATTGTCGTATCGACACCAAAGAATTCTTCTTCTCTTTCCGAAGAAGCAGACCTATCGCCAGAAAGTCTATCGTCAGAGGACATCGCATTCTTAGAAACTAAATGATTGCCATAGCAAACAAAAAAAACCCCAGCCCTTTTCAGGGCTACCCAATACTCTAGAAAAGAAATAGTAATAGATTTGCCAATGTGTGTATGTAGAGTAGTGTGAATATAAACACTCTTTTTTTTCCTAGTGTGAGTGTATGTGTTTGTGTTTGTAAGCGCTCACGTGCGTTTGTGTGGATAGTAGATTATTGGTTTTTGTAAGTGTTTAAGTTGGTTTGTGTGGATAGTAGATTTGGGTTCATTTTAAATGCTTTGCGTGTGTGGATAGTAGATTTGGGGTTTGTTTATTGCTCCTTCACGTATGTGGATAGTAGATAATATAAAATGAGAAAAGTAGAGGATGTTTTCCTTCACGTCCGCGCGTTGTTTGGTCATGATCTAGGTAATATAAATTTTGTGTTTTGGGGGGATGTTTTCCTTCACGTACGCGCTTTTCGTATAAGAACCCACAACGTTCGTCATTCACACCATTCTGCAAAGAATAAAAAAAGAAGATGGCTTCGAACCAGCTTGATAAAATGAAAACATTGCAAGACGTGCTGGACAATTTGGGTATGATGGAGCAAATGTTAGTTAACTTAAACGAGGATCATTATTCTTATAGCCCCCATCGAGTGAAGATGAAGATTAACAACTTACGAAAAGTAAAGTAAATTATCAGTGATCTGTTGAAAGAAATAAAGGAGGAGAAGGAGGATGAAGAGGAAAGGATAAGGATGAGAGCATGGAACGAAAAAATTGAGAAGAAGAGGAGGAGAAGAAGAAAGAAGAAAAAAAGAAGGAAGAAAAGAAAGAAAAGAAGAGAAAAAGTGTAGGACAGAAAATAAGAAGCTGGTGGAGAAATAGAAGAAATTAGAAGAAGAAGGAAACCAAAGGCCCTTTTCAGGGCCACTCACATCTCTCGAAAAGAGATAGACTTTCAATTGTCTACCCCTTTTTTATTTTTTATTTTTAAAAAAAAAACAAAAAAAAAATCCCATGTTTAATTCCCATTGTCCCTAGAATTGTTATTTTTTTCTCCCATGTTCAATTCCCCTTCTCCCTAAAGTAGTTTTTTTCTCCCATGTTAAATTCCCCTTGTCCCTAGACAAACCCAAAATCTATTCCCATGTTAAATTCCCTTGTCCCTATAGTGACCCAGCAATTTTCCCCATGTTAAAGTTACATAGTCCCTATAGTGACCCAGGGGTGTTTTTAATGGTAAGTGCCATTGTCCCTATAGTGCCCCACTTCACTACTGGCGATGTTTGTGTTACCATCACACTTTATAGGCTTTAGGTAATCTTTATGATAACAGCTAAATTGTCATTGTTACGTGTTTCTTAACAAGTCACACAAATCTCATTTTAACCTTTGCCACATGGATCAGTTTTAAATCCTGGATTAATTTCATTCATAAATTTTTGCACGTCTTTTCAAAAACATTAAATTCTTATACTTTTGCATTGCAATAAAATCTGAGCCTTGATCACGACTTGACAGTAAAAGAGAAAACATCCACCTGTCTTAATGAATGAACAGCCTCCAGACAACATCAACCTGTCTTACCAAATGGACTGCCTCCAGGAAACATCCACCTGTCTTACCGAATGGACAGCTTGCAGAAAACACCCACCTGTCTTACCGTATGGACAGCCGGCGAGAAACACCCACCTGTCTTACTGAATGGACATCCTGCAGAAAACACCCACTTGTCTTACCGAATGTACAGCCTGCAGAAAACACCCACCTGTCTTACCGAATGGACAGCCTGCAGAAAACACCCACTTGTCTTACCGAATGGACAGCCTGCAGAAAACACACACCTGCCCTACCGTATGGACAGCCTGTAGAAAACACCCACCTGTCTTACTGTATGGACAGCCTGCAGAAAACACCCACCTGTCTTACCGAATGGACAGCCACCAGAAGATTAAATACGTATGATATGCCTGATTACTAGTCAACGATTAAATTAAAACCATTTAGAAAAAAATGATACAATGAACTAAAATTAAACTGAAACAATAAAATATAACTTTATATTTTTTAATATAGCTACATTTCACAAATATCAAGAAAAGAAATTCAACATGCTCTCACCCCCTCGAAAGACTAAGCTATGGTTTTAATTATAATCTTCTGCAGCTTGTAGCCCTATCTAGATTTCACTAAATATAAACCCACAATACTGCGAACAATTGAACAATATTTAAGTGTTTAAACACTAACCTTCCTCATGTCAATGTCAATCCTTTCCGTTCAAGGTCGTTGGCTCAGCGTCATTGCAGAGCAACCCGATACACCATTATTGATAATGACTAATTTCACCTAAATGCTTTTGAGATGATTTTTTTTTTTGGGAGGAGAGAATGCTACAGGAAAGACCCAAATTTCTGCAAGGTCGCTTTGGGAAGTATCTAAAGGTATCCGAACACCTTGCAAAAGACTCTCTTGCAGTCGCCAACTGATTCACTGGTCTAAAAATAGATGCGCGTTAGGGATATCGATTATTAACGAATGTCAAAGAAACCAGGGTTTGGGGACGCAGGATTAACACTGCAAAAGCCTCATTTAGTGTGGTAACTGATACAAAAGTCATTATGCTGACACAAAGAAAGTTAGTTTGAAAACATAAATAATTAAAACAATTGAATAAGTTTCATCCAGTTTTAGGGATATTGTGCTTTTACTTAGATCACTATAGATGTACAAGCCATGAAGGGTGCGGTAAAAATACAGTATGGCGTTTTTATTCCAAATGACTAATTTTTGCAACAAGTTAACCTTGAAAGGAGTCATTGGAAACAACTGACACAGCATTAACAAGTATAATAATTCCTATGAAGAGCTGAAGCAGCAAACTTTCTCAAGAATGCCGTCAAATTTTTGGTCTCTCAAAGGAAAAGGAAATTCACATGTCCTGTATGACCTCAGTGATAAGTATATTGCTATTCTTCCATTCAAAACAAAATGAAAAAGAAATGAAGTCCTGGGAAATTGTATACGAACTCTTGTAAAGGGTGAGGCTGATAAACTATTTGATAAGGATTCGTTAAATTGTACAACTGCAGATGATTAATTCTAAGCACAAGTTGATAGCACATAATGTCAACAACACGGTTAGCGCACCACCAGTGTTTGATGCTGTGACAAATTGCATATAATTATTATAGCGCAATGTGTGAGCCATATACAACATTCAGTCTCTCTGTATTTATGTTCAAATGATATAAACAAGCCAATAATTGTTCAGACACTGCTGTGTCGCACTGGAAAAAAACCTCAAAGGCAATTTGCGCTAAACACCATCGTTGAAAAGCCTTGATGCAAAGAAATTTACATACAATTTAAATAAACCTCTTAATATTCTCAAATTATGTTCACCAGATTTATGCTCCGACATTAGCATCCTCTTTATAATCATTAAGGGAATTTCCAAATCGTCTCAAATAATAACAGATTACCCCCAATCAACAGAAATACAATTTGATCCCATGGAAAAGGCAACTACAGATCAGTTAGGGTCAGCATTTGGCCATGATGGTCTAAGATCACTGACATAACAACTCTGTCTGCGTGGGCTCGAGCCTCGGACTCCGCCAACATGGCTGTATGAGAAAGCTTGCCAGTAACTTCCCAGGGATCAGTGGTTCTTCCCGGAGTTTTCCCGGGGTCTTCCTGCACCAAATATACTGGTCGCCATATATAGTCTATCTTGTACTGAAACATGGCGTTATACCTACAAAAAACAGGTAAAAGACCACTTAGTATTTGACAATTCACTTCCAATTTTTTTAAAGGCTTCAATGTGATTATTTTGGCAACAAACATTTCTTAATGTTCTATCTGCTTTTAGAAAACGTGTATGGATGTCAAACCACAGCACTGAGAATAGTAAAGGACTACATGGGCACCATGGGCATTGGCTCCAATATGGGTGAAATCCTTCAGTCCTGCTCAAGGCTTTCAACAGCCATCCGCACAGCCTCGTCACTGAAAATGTAACAGCATATAACACTGATCAGAAGTCGATGAAACTAATTGAGATCCACTTGCCTAACCGTGTCAGATTAAGATCTTCGCACAGTGACTGGGATACAGTGTCCAAAGGAGTACCGCTATGCTTAATGTTGAGACCTCTTCACTAATATCTTTAACAACATTGCATGCTTGCTTTGATGTCCACACCATCTCTTACACTAATAAATATCCAAATAATCTAAATCTCTTTTACAAACTAAGAGCAAGGTACTAATTGACTGATGTGCCGACAGTCTGCTAGCTGAAACGTAGAGAAAGAATGAAGTTTGTAGAAAATGGATGTGATTCCATGGATAACAGTTTCAACCAGAGAGATTCCGAATTCATCTTGATTGGTTATAAAGAGTTAGAAATCAGATACTAACAATATAATGTTGTCAAGCATATTTACATTTGTAATGCTTGGTAATACTTTATTTTGGTAATGGAAAAATACTGCACCGATTTAAGTAAATCTACAAGGAATGGATAAACTGAAATTCTTAGGACTAGCTGAACAACAAAAAATTGCATTATCTGTTATTAATATAACATTACATAAGCTGCAGAAAGTCATTTTACAAGTTCTAAAAGAATAGCAAATAAGGTCAGTGCAACTAAATTTCTCAATACACCACAATACTTAAGTGAATTAGAAACGAATTCTACCAGACAAATCCCTAATACAAACTGTAGTGTTTATTTAGGAAGTAATAAAACATAGACGGTGTTGAGATACTACAATACTCCATCCAAACGTTTCTTTTTTTAATATCAATAAAACTTGCAGTCTAGCTGCAAGAATCTAATATCCATGTTCATCATTCTATTTCAAAATAAGTTCCACATATATGAGAAAATGAAAGACCTGACATAGGAATTATTTCAACCGATTTTTCTTGCACTGAAACTAACCTGTCCATTGTCAAACTCAATGAACTCTTCAGCGAGCATCATGTCTGATGATTCATAGTCCACCCAGGAACGACTATACATCTTTGTTTACCTGTTATTAACAAGAAATATCGATCGATTATTTAGGCTATCACAAATGTGATGTGCGATGTACAGGTCCTTGGAAGAAAATTGTCAAACGCGCATGCGTTGTTTATGAGTATTTGAATCACAAAAGATAATCAGCATCATCATTCTAACTTTGAAAGACTTTTTCGAAGCTGTTTATTACCACAAGCTGAAGAAGCACACGAAAGTATTTTTTCGCTTATCTACAGAATATTTAATAGAGCAGCGAGCATATGTGAAAGACAGTGTGACAGTAAAAGTTCTAACATAAAGATATAAAATATGCTATTTTGAAAATTTTAATAGCCATTCCTTCGGCGAAGTATGAAACATTCCATTTTTTAATCACTTCTTTTATTTTCCTGTTTCTGATGATTGTCTGTCATCCGAAATTCCAGAATTTAGACTGTCTGAGCTGTTCAAAGTCAAATTGCTGTCCATCATATTGGACAAAGTGCCCGACAAGTCTTCATCTCCAGCTGTCTTGTATTCAAAATTGAATGGTGCAGAAATAAACTCCGGAGCGCTAGAAATATTAATCTGTGGTTTTTCTAACTTTGTCACGTGAACAAAACAACAAGGTTGTGAGATTTCATTCTTTTGAGGAGGTTTGTATTTCTTTTTCTTCACTTTGTCCTTTTTGTTTTTCTTACCTCCTCCGATCTTGAGCAAAATGTCATCCGGGTCGGACGTCAGTTTGCATAGGTGACTATAAAATTCCGCTGCGGAGCCAGCATCATCCAAACGAAGTCCCGCTAGTTTTGTATGATCAGTTGATAAGTGCAATGTATGAAAACTGTCGTGTGGTGCTCTATACCCAGTCAAACTATCGATCACTTCCTTCCACAAAGTGAACCCTGTACCCTTTTTCGCTATACCGATTTGAAGTTTCCTTTCACGGTGATGCTCCCCTGTGTCCAATAATAAATATGGTATTCCGGTAAGCGCGAACGTCCACTGGTCCATGGAAAACGAAGATTTAACAGAACCAAAATAGAGATTAGCAAGACACCCACATACAATCACCTCGGACTTATGGCTTTTGTAGAACATTTCCACCTGGAGTAAATCTTGCTCTGTAACCCCCTCACGAAATTTACTTCCACTTGGATCCGGAAACAGGAACACACTGTCTCTCGTAGGACTTGAAATAGAAGAGGAACTGTTAGAGAGAGACGAAGAAGACAAGTTCCCATAAGAATCATATTTCTCTGATATTATTTTAAGTCCTTCCTTGGCCTCCTCGTTTTGCTTTTCGCTCTTGTGTTGTGAATCCGCAGTTTCGTACACGAGTGCTTGCTCTGCGACCTTGACATTGCAAGCTGGGGCCATAACTGCCGAAGTCCCTGCCATCGTTGATGAATGATTCACCCTGTACTTCAACATTTTTATCTGCAATAAAAATGATAGTTGTGAGCTTCTGAACACTTCACAGACTAAATTAAGGAAAAATCCGTACAATAAATATGTCATACTATGGTATCATAGAATCAAGCTTCAGTCACTTAATTGCTTATGCGTTTAATTGGTAATTAACCTTCTAT
Source organism: Sinohyriopsis cumingii (assembly GCA_028554795.2). Lineage (NCBI taxonomy): Eukaryota > Metazoa > Mollusca > Bivalvia > Unionida > Unionidae > Sinohyriopsis > Sinohyriopsis cumingii. The sequence continues at coordinate 11,878,566 of CM068835.1, forward strand.
CAATCTGGGTCGAAAACTTGTTATCCAATGTCATTACTGTTTTTCTAGTATTTCATAAATATATGAAATACATGTATAAACTATATATCTCCTTTCTTCCGGAGAAAACTTTTACAACATTTCAAAATCAATTAAGGTGGCACTCTATAGTTTCGCATTTTTCATAGGGTTAGAATTTTATAGAAAAAGAATTTCCCCGGCTTTCCTCACTGGTTATACTGGCTATTTAAAAAAGGCATTGTATATCTTAGGTATAATTCAATGAACCTTTAATTCCCTTTATTTTGGTGTATGACTGATGGGTGTAATATGGGTTATACAGTATACAGCTTGGTCTTACTCCAGATGTGCACCTTTCAAAAAAGTGCTACCTCCACTGGGTATATTTCGCTTCCTGAACTTCAGAGGTAAATTGTATCAAAAAGAGCCGATAACTTTTTTTTTTTTACATTTTACATATTTGGTAATTCATTCATTGCAGTTTCAGAAGCTGGTATTGTCTAGTCTGACAAAATTCATTTTCTTTATTTTAATAGCTGCTATGGAAAGTGTACTTTAGACTAATTCAGGCTGATTTTTCAGCACAAGGGAGCAGTCATTTTAGTTATCAGTGTACTTAGATCATGTACAATTTCCTAAAGTACAATATCCAAAGAAATATCATCCGCATTACATTAATGTAGCATAGATGTATGCCAACATTCTCTCCATTGTGCATGTTTTAAACGCAAACAACTTCACCTTACATACGTCACTCTCTCAAAAGCACATACTAACTGGTGAGCTTTGAAAGACTAAGCTGACTTGAATACTTCTTCTCGGGTAAGAATTTAATCATCCTTATACAAAACGCAAATCACATTCATGATTGTACATGACTCACTTATCTATTACTACACCGGTCTTTACTTCCCGAAAGCTGGAGTTCACTTCAGTCGCCACATTATCTATCAATGAAGTTTCGTTTCCGATAACACTGAAGTGAGAGGCAGTTTACTTGTCAATAAATAAAATCCACACTATGACAACTTTGTTTATACGATGATCTTCCTTGATGGAAATCTTCTCGCTGATAAGTAAAACTATTGCCCCTTCATTTTCCCCACGTCACCTTTAACTCCGCTCTTTCACCCCCTGAGTGACGGGAATGGTAGAAGTTATATCTATTTAATAATGTAAGTGATTCATGAATCAAGCAAATGGAATCCAGAACGACGGAAGTCTCTGCTTAGGGGCCGATCATTCTGAAGCTAACTCACGCTGATATCACAATTTCGTCTGTCAGATTTGGACAAACCTTTCCGGATGCGCGATGGATGTACTTTCCTTTGCTTCTATAGGCTGAAATAATAATAATAATAATAATAATAATAATAACAATAATAAATAAATAAATAAATAAATAAATAAATAAATAGGGTGTGATAGTGGCAGTAATTATACGAAGCAGCAGTAATATAAGTAGTAGCAGTAGTAGTAGTAGCGGTAGTGGTGGTGGTAGTAGTAATAGTGATAGAGGTTCTGCTAGTGGTAGTAGTAATAGTAGTAATGGTGTTGGAAGTTGTAGTAGTTGTGAAGGTGGCACAATGGTGGTGGTGCTAGTGGTAGTGATAGTAGTAGCGGTGGCGATAGTGGTGACATTGGTAGGAGCAGTTGTGACAGTGTTATTTGTATCAGCTGTGGTGCGGTGGTTTTAGCTGTCCTCTTAATTTTCGCCGTTGCTGTCATCGTCGTCGGAGAGTCGCAGTTGGTGCAGTGCTAGTAAATTGCAATCGTTATAATTATTGCTGCTGTTAACGACGACGAAGACGACTATGCTTCTGATAATGACGCTGACGATGAGTACGATGACAACGATGACGACGAACAACATACAGCTAAGTATTAACAGTTAGTTTATAATGGCATCATACTACACGCAGTAGAATAATTTATTGATAGCTACTTCTATGTATGATTATACAAATGTATAGCTACAAACAAGCTACTACAGTCTACAATATATGAAATGGAATAAAAAAATTAGGTTGAAACTTCCTTCTTCTCAACACATGGAAATACTCACCTGTTTAATACACAACCACTGTAAAATACATGTATCCGACAGCAAACGCTACACAAGGTGAAGACTACGAATCCAACAGATATACTACGAATAATGCGTTGATCAGAACTAAAAAGACACCTTCTGTTTCTGAAGTCAGAGAAAATTTGACCTCTTAGGTTTATTTTAGTCCTCGTATCCGGTTGTACAGCAAAATTCCGCCTCACTTTTACATCAGAAATCGGCTACCACGCGCAACGCCGCTTAAATTCAAACCCAAGTAATGTGTCTTCACTTTGCTATGGAAGTGTAAGTAAGTAACAGTCGTTGCAGGTGTGAGAATAAAGAAAATGTCACGCTTTATAATTGACTTCATGTTTTCTGTAACGTGAATGGGAAATGTAAAAGGAGAAGCGGATTAATGTTAACATATACATCATCTAACACAGTGAGAGCGAAATCAAATCCACATAATTATAATGTTCACATGCTCGCTCCGCTCCCCGCTGTTAAACAATTCACTTAAAGCTCTTAAATTTCATACGCGAGGAAACAGAGTACAGTAGGTATTGTGTTCAGCATGTAAATGCGTTTCACTTCTTAAATAGTGGCGGTAGTCGTGTGGGATTACTAACAAACATATGTTATTTAATGATCGAAGCTAAGAGTATTCGAAAATGTTCATAACGATTGGAAAACAATGAAAATCGAAAATCCTATTTTTTTCTAGGCCGAAACATTTCGGGAATATTACTTGTTGGTTTAGTTGTTGTGGGTTTAACGCCATTCTTAAGCACGTGATAGCCGGACAGTGCAACTGTAGAAGGAAGAACCCGGGAAAACCCCGTTAAGAACCACCGACACACGGAAAAGTAATGCTAAAATGTGACGGTTGCAAATAAAAGAAAAATGCCTTCAACACGGAAATTCCAACTGTACACACGTATGAAAGCTAATAAACGTAAATGTTATGGTGATATTACACTCCTAGTCTCTTGTATTTCAATCTAAAGTCCATTTTAACAAGGTATCAATATGATACCCTTCACGTTTTCTGAGGAAAAATATATCATCAAATAAACAAATCTTAATAACAAACTTTGACATCACGAAAGCTCAGTTATGGTGAACAGGTAAAGGAACGTCAGTCTCAGAAGTACCGGTATACCTTAAAGCAGACGACGGAAGATGTGGTCATTAATGTGTAAATTAGCCATTTTTGCAAGTCATTGTGGGTCATTTTCTGCAGAGCGTTCTGGGTAAAATTGGTACAGTGTTATGCTTTTACTAATTCACTCCCTATATCAATAAATAGTGTTTCCAAAAGATAATCGAAGACCAGTCATACCCATAATATGGACATACGGACAGCACAGTTACTACTGACCTCAGCCGATTTCGTCGAGAGTTGTCCCTGATTAAACTGGAATTTATGGGGTGGGTAGTACAAATGTATCAGGTCAGCAAATTAATGAGTATATAACATAAAGAAACTACCACCGAAACCGAAACATTGACAATAGTAATATAAGAATATTTTCCTTGTTGTCAAGATGTTTGTCACAGGAAGTATGATACCTTTCATTATGATAATAACAAAACAGCAATTGTTATAGTTTCATGACCTTATCAGATTTTGTTTTTGCTTTTGATATTATCAAAAAATTACGGTTTCGGGTAAAAAAAATATAAAAAAAATGACATATCCCACTGACTATAAGTGAACATTCACAATTATGCAAAGTTAAAACGACCAGGTGTTTCTCTCTCTCTCTCTCTCTCTCTCTCTCTCTCTCTCTCTCTCACACACACACACACACACACACACACACACAGAAGACTTCTATCACAACATGCAGTTTCATCATTTGCATTTTGGTTGTAATCGCTCCAATTCTTGTCATTGGATATGCCATGATGTACACAGTAAACATTAAAAATTTCAAATCTACTCTGGTCTTTCATAACGCACCAAGAACGATGTCACCACACTGGCAACGATAAAATTGCGTAACCAGGAGAAATGGAGAGGGTTCGTGATTGATCTTTTTCTGTTTTGGTCATATAAATACAATAATGTTGTTGCTGACGATAGTGACACGGAATGTATACAATGTTCAACATTTGGCCTTTACTTTTCGTAATTAGGAATTCCTTACCGCTAAGTAGTAAAACTGATCACCGTTGGAAAATGCATTAGTTAATTTGCATTTTAAAAAGTTGTTCGATTTGAGGAAATTTTATCAAGATCTAGGTCAGTTTATATATTTACCGTGGGAGCACATGATTCAACAAATAATCCAAGCAGTTTTCGCAGACAGATAATATATATTTATAGTTTTATTGCTGTGATTTTATTATGACAAGCAGTACAGCAACTCAGATTATTATTTCTGACATTATATATAAAATACCGTCAGTGACTATCGTTTACTTGTCATTGCGCATAAATATTGTTGCAGACGCGTTGCTATCGTTACCGACTTGCTATAATTGATAACTGCCCGCAAGTCTTCAGAATACATTCTTAAAATAAAGTAACTTTTGTCAATCGCTAATAACACCTTGTTTATGAACAGCGCGTTTCCTTGCTTACTTATTGATTTATTGATTGATTTATTTACTTGAAAGCAACGTGAAAAAAAAAAAAAGAGAAACTGGGTGACATAAATATAACAAACTTGGTGGATGGCAGTTATATATATATAGTTATATATATATATATATATATATATATATATATATATATATATATATATATATATATATATATATATATGTGTGTGTGTGTGTGTGTGTGTGTGTGTGTGTGTGTGTGTGTATATATATACTTTACAACACATGAAATGCAGTGTATTGAGCTCTTGTATTTGAGTAAGAGGCTAATTGCTTCACCAATATTAAAATTCAAAGAACAGCATTTGTGCTACAAACCTGTATTTTTTAAAATGATGCAGTCTTCAATATTGTCAATTAAATTTTATAACGGCTCTTCTTAGTTACGGAGTACTCCAAACGACCGCACCTGATCTACGTAATTATGCTTAATGTTGATTAATTGGTTGCTATGGGGTTACCGGCATTTTTGAATACATGATAGGCTGTATGTGCCGGGCAATATATTCTATGGAGGAAGAACTTGGGAAAACACTTTATCATATACCCATGTTGGCCGCAGGGCCGGATTAAGATCCTTTTAGGTCCTAGGCACTTCTGTTTGGGAAGCTTTGTGATGAATTAGTTTTTAATAAAACGATTGACATTGACATGACTCTGCCATTTTGTGTATACACTTTTCAGTAACATGGGTCAATTAATATATTTATTCAAGAAGAGATCTTTGTTACAGATTTTATCATACAAAGGAAAAAAACTGGTAATTTTTTGTAGACCCTTTTAGTATTCGTATACCCTAGGCACAATGCCTACTGGATAATACGGCCCTGTTTGTCCGAGCCCAGTACCCTTTAGGAAACTGGTTAAAGAAATAACAATTTCCATTTGCAATGGCCATGCATGCTTTTAATGAATGCGTTTGACATGACATTGCCAGATTTTTATTTTAATGAAATTTACAAATAATAACTCAGTGCAACAAAGCACATGATCGGCTGTTACTTTGTTTCACGTTCTTTTTAACTGCGACACGTTTAATTATCCGCTGTAGCTCTTGCTTAATAGATGGAGCATGTTTTCAGTGCATTACTGCATTGTAGTTTTTATGAATGCTCGGATGGAAATAGTGACAAAAGTTTAACTTCCCACAAGAGAATACAAAACCGTAAATGTAACAATGCCAACCGTAGAAATGTCTATATAAAGTCTAATATCGATCAGAATATCGCTTGGCCATTTCCGTCCAGACAGAGAAATAACATTGGAAGTAGTTGTATGAATACAAATATGCAATGGATTTAGTGGTTTCGTCTCTGACGGAATAATGCACCACATACATTGTGATAGAGAAGGCCAACGATAGTCCGATGGTCACCTTGTCTCCTTTCGCTGTCATGAGAACAGATTACAAATATAGTTCTCACTGGCTGCGAGTTACATCCGAAATTTCTTTCACGACTTGACGGAATAGATCGAGAATTTTGCGATTGAAAACAATATATATATCAGCGGTTTACAGGTTTCGGCACGTGCTTAGTTTGACCGATGGCGCAAAGTTAATTCTCATTGGACGCAACTATTTAATAATTAAACCGGGCATAAACCTCTTCGTATAATCGTCATTTCAATTATGTCGGTCTAAGTGTCAATGATGCTGATTGATTCTGTAAATAACCTGATCTTTCCATGATTGGTTAGTCAGCTTATTTCAACGGGAAGACATATATTGTTTTATTTTTCCCCTGTCATTTTAATTTGCATGGAAATATAGCATTGCACTGTCTTAGTATTCTAACCCAATATGAAAAATAAAGACAGAAAAAGGATGAAACAAAAGTAAGTGCCGGCCTAAGTTTGGAAATGTCTGCATCATTCAGATAAGAGACATGGAGAGCCTTTGTGTATCAAGAGCAAGTTAAAAGCCAGAATGACGTTACTATTGATGATTTATCACAGGCAAATTTACAGTTTAATAACTTGTCTTTCTTTCTCATTAAATGTATTTTATTTGGGTTAACTCTTGTCCACAGACACAATAAAAAGAAATGGAAGCCTTTAAAACGGGGTAAATTTTTATCTGTAATAATGTTTCCACTCAACAGTTTCGTACTTTGCAAAGAGTTAGATTAAAGAAGCAAACTATCTCAGGTTTTCCTTGTTGGTTATTCTAAACATTTCAAGAGGACTTGACACTCTTGTCTGCAAATATCGGTATACATTTTGTACCCCGCCGACATTACTCGCGACTGTTGAGCTACGTCGGCTGAAGGGTTCTTTTGACGAGATTGACAAATTATTTCCGGATAAAATCCTTAGTTTGGCGACTTGTAAATTCACGTGGAATAGCACATCCCTCTGTCCTGTGGCCATTTTGAATTTCGCGCTAGATATGGCTGTAACCAAATACTGCCATTGTCTAAACTGTACGCAGGTGTGTTCCGGAAAGATCTGCATGCAGCAAAATTGCACATTTTAATAAATAGGTGACATCAGACCCCAATATTGCCATTCAGTATCAACACAGATTTGAGGACTTGGTTTACCCGTCTATAGAGTATGTAGCTATCCTCACTTCACGCATGCACCTCTCACAAGAATGCTAGCTCCACATGGTCTTTTTAAATTCATTGTTGTTTGGAGGTAGTTTTGAAAATCAAACTAGTTTATAATTTCTTGTAAAAATTAGTCGTACACATTTACATTTTTTTAAATTCTTTTTCTAACAAAGAGTTTTTATTCATTTATTTCACTTTCGCGATTTAATATTGTCAACATTGGCAAAATTAATTTTCCTTATTGTAACAATGCTTAAGTTTGTTCATATCTCGGAAAACAAGGTAGCAACCATTTTGATCAGCTGTCTGCTTTAGGCAGCTCATTGTTTCCCTGATACATATGAAGAAATTTCAGTCACAGCAAACGAAAGTATCACAACGTTATGGCAACATTCTATCCATTATGCTAGTTGCAACCACGCACAACTTCACCTTATACCTATCCTGCTTTCAGAATACAGTATACATGTAGAGCGGAACTAATTAGTTGTTGTTACAAAGCATGCGAAAGTGTAATCAGGAAATCGTCGGCATTTTTTGTCATAACTTTTTCCCAGGCAGCACTGTTGATCGCACCACTGCCACTCTACGCTGATATCTGCGCGACTTTTTCAGACGTGATTATACTATTTATTATCTCATTTCCCGATGAACTCGCAAAGAACTAATGCGAACTACAGACGCTGTAAGGCTAGAACGGGCATATCTAAAGAGCTGATTTTCTTTATTTTTCTTTTTATCGCCGAAAATTACTTTACTGACTGAACAAGATGCTGATGTATACCAACGGTCTGTTCAATGCATTCGCGATCCTGAATCAGGGTGGAGGTGTGGGTCAGTTTGAGAACGAACATGTTAAAGATGTTCTCATTGTAGGAGCTGAAAGCCAAATGTGAAGTATGTCTAACATACATAAAATAGGTGCACACACGTCAGCCGCGGGGGGGGGGGGGGGGGGGGGGGAGAGCTGGATTTTTTATTATCTAGTGTCAAGATAATGTGACTGGGTGGGACATCATGCTACATGTCTGCGGCATGGTGCCCCAGTGCTAGACATCACTATAAACTGTCACACTGCAGACATTGTAGTGATATGACTGAAAAATTGTTAAAGCTACGTTAAAAATCAAAATCACACACACACAAACACACATACACACTCCTATCTCGGTCTTCCGTTCGTTATCCAAATCAAACGGTCACAGATTGAACATTACGTTTTTTTTTCTTTCTCAAAGTGTATTTAGTCTGCCAGTGTGCTGCAGCAAATCCTCGTCTGGAATTAGTTTAAAAATCCCCCTCCGAACGTGAACGCGTTTGTACAGATGAAACCCTGTTTACATCTCGTATCAGTCTCTTATCTGCCAAAAACATTTGTGGGTTGCAGCTGAACTAGTTTCTTTATCTTGTACGCCTAAGAAAAAATAAACTTTCCTCTGCGATGATATTTTGATTATTTTTCTTAAATAGGTCGAAGTGATCCTCAAAATGGGAACGTTTTTCTTCTTGATAGCTGCATAATAACATACAGTACTTTACAGATTCAAACTGGTATGCATGCAATGTTCTCAATGTTATGTGTACAAATAACCATTTCGCTACACCCACCCACCCCCGCAATGAATACATGAGTGAAGATGATTCCTGAGAATTCTGAACACAACATTATACATTTCTGATATGATAGCTATTTTGTCAATCAAAAGGAAATTATCCTAATATATTGTCCTTAAAACAACGCCTGATAAAAGCGCTCATTTTATCGTATTAAGCAATGAACTAACTCTGTGGTATGCGTGTATGCGTCTCGCTGGAGATATGACTGACTGGAATACTTGATGGAGGAATTCAACTTAGTTTTACGGTTTCTTCATGTCTCCGAATTGCGTCAAAGTAAGTCGGCGAACTCTTCATGAACTAATTTGTATCTACAATATCAGTGATGCCAACCCATCATCTTTTCCGCGTCAAACACATCACCTAATTTTGACGCCAAGCGATATTTTTTCGACACAAATTGGCACGCATCTGCATCACATTCTTCATTGGAGTAGCAACAACGAAGTTCTTTCTCTGAAATTGACTCTTGGTTTTACAAAGTGAGAGAGAAATGCATTAGGAAGGACTGGTTTTGTTTAAACAATAACATCTGCTGTCTCGGAGACAGCGAAATGCAAACCATATACCGGTAACGGACTTTAATTTAAATTATTATCACATTGCACAGATCTCTCAGTTTTGAAACAATACGATGTTTGAGACAGATGAACATATTCGGTTTCCTTTAAATGCATAAATGCGTTTCCCATTTTTAAATAAAGAAAGAAATCGGTTAAATTATTTTATCAACTAGGTTAATTGTCCATCATATGACTGGAATACAAAAAAAAAATAAACACAGGGATGAGCGAGTTTAAAAAAGAAAGTTTTAACATAAAAATACCTCAAAAGTTTTTTTTCTTTTAAAAGTTGGGACGCTGACACTAGTTTATATATATATATATATATATATATATATATATATATATATATATATATATATATATATATATATATATAAGATCAGATTTTTTTTCAAGGGTGATATACTCGGTAAATGCAAGGCGTTTCACTCAAATGGGATATTCGAAAATAATCCAAGAATGCCATCTAGGAAGGGTTTTCACATTCTGCAAACATTAGGCAACAAATATTTTAATGAGAGTTTATTATATTTAATGGCGGGTATCATATTTTGAAGCATTTACGTGGTATACAGTCTCAGTATTTTAGATGCTGAAACAATGATATAAACTCAAAAAATTTTAAGCACATGGCAAATTAAATTACCTGAAAAAAATTAAAAAGACGCATTCAAAGATCATTTCATTTGTTTAATTTTAATAATGGTTCATTTGGTTTAGTGTATTATGTCAGTCAACATAATTTGGTTATTTAGTGCAGAGACAGCTTGATTTAAGTGCATTGTCCAAGAAAACAAGACAGAATAAGGCTGATGATAGGATTCGAACCTGATCCCTTTTGGTCACGAATCCATGATTGTAACCACTGAGTAATCCCAGCTACTTATGTAAAGAAGAATGCTTACATATATCATATATTACTATATTTAAAGAGAAGTATTTATGTTCTTTTATTCGCAGAATGTTGATTAAATCATATAAGATAGTATTTTTGAAGAGAATATACTAGATGTTTAACTTATTTATTCCCGGCCATGGCGGTAGGGAGGGAGGGGGGTATACGACCTTTTTAGCCTCATTATCAGTAAGTCTTTACCGATTTATTTATATCCCACAAATTATTAATAAAAAAGAGAATATAGGTGTAAAAAGATAGTAATATAATTCTAATGAAAAGACAGGTATATCATTCTACTTAAACGATAGGTATATCATTCTACTGCCATGATAACACAAGACGGAAGTTAAATTTTAATATTTTGTTTCAATTTCTCTTCCTAAAAGATATCTCTCTTGCTTATAAATCCAGTGGCCCACTTTTCAATAACATAAAGCAATGCACAGTTAGAGAGAAAAATATGCAGCTTGAAAGGTTAAAGGGTCACAAAGACAATATGATCGGTTGAATATCTCTAATATATTGTTCCTGGTGAAAAAGAAATTATATACTTCAATAAGTCATGTGGGGAGTGGTGGGGTGTAGACCATTAACAAATAAATTCCGATTTTTAAAAATATTTTTAAGATATGAACGTCTGAGACAGTGACAGGTGTAAGGTGAAGCTGTCTACATTTGCAATGGAAAAAATATTGGCAAGAAACTTGGGGAAACTGTAAATGATATAAGCACCCACGCCTATCCAATATGACTGATCCCATGTGCTCGAAAAACCAACCTGAAATATTCTAAAGTACACTATGATTAGCAGTTATGAAAATAGACAATGAATATTGCCGGACTAGATAAAACCACTACTGAAAGTGCAATGAACTAATTACCAAATATATAAAATGTATTTAAAAAAAAAATTATCGGCTCTTTTTCAAAATTTGCCTCTCAAGTGAAAATCACCAAGTGGAGCTAGCGGCTTTTTTTATATTTGCATATGTGAAGTCAGGCCAAGCTGTATAATCTATAACCCAAATTACACCCATCAATCATAGGCCAAAATAAAGAGAATTAAAAGTTCTGTTAATAATAGCTAAGATATAAAAAGTCTTTTTTGAATAGCCAGTATAACCAGTGAGGAAAACGAAACTCTAGAGCGCCACCCTAACTGCACATATTACACACTTCTTGCAAATAGATGCCACTCCATGCCAGAGAAATCACTGCATAAGGTAAAAGAACTGATTTAATGAATTTTGCCTATATAGGACGACTTGTATGTATGTATGTATGTATGTATGTATGTATGTATGTTATATAACGGACGTCACAATCAAATGACAATTCCAGCACAAAAAAACAAATATATATATTTACATACTATTTTATTATTGAAACCAAAATATAAAAAAGTCCTAATATACCATAAACTTTTATATTGCTCAATTGTTAACAATTTTACGGTTTGCTAAATCTGATATTTCAATTTGGCAAAAGCACTCTTTAGGTTGCAAGTAATGTGCACACAGACGTCCAAGAAAATTCTCTCTCTCTCTCTCTCTCTCTCTCTCTCTCTCTCTCATTCTCTCTCTCTCTCACTCTCACATCTCTCTCTCTCTCTTATCCTCTCTCTTCTCACATATCTCTCTCCTCTCACATCTCTCTCACATATCTCTCTCTTCTCACATCTCTCTCACTCTCACTCTCTCTCTCTCTCTCTCTCTCTCTCTCTCACACATATCTCTCACACACTCTCTCTCTCTCTCTCTCAATATCTCCCACACTCTCTCTTTCTCTCTCTCACACACACTCACTATCACTCTCTCTCTCTCTCTCTCTCTCTCTCTCTCTCTCTCTCTCCTGGAGAACTACGAGGCTCGTTCATTACTTGATATAAGTGTTTTATGGTGATAGCTTGTAAATTCGGAGTCAGCAACATCTCCGTTGCTCCCACTACCATACAATAACTAAACTAAAACATGTATCAATTTTCAAAATAACGGAAGATATGTACTGCGTATGAATATTAGATACATCAGTGTTGTGTGACGGCGGTTCTAAATATATCTTCTTTTAAAGGAAGAATACAGCATAATATGAAAATATATAAAATTCCAGGAAAATCAGATGGAGTGTTGTACTCGTAAAAACAACTTTCTGACGTACAAAGTACATGTCAAACATTTGGACTTGCATGTAAGTCAAACTTCCAGATTTTATAAAAGGCAACCTCAGTTTTGAATTCTATAAATAGCGCACAGGAATAATGTATACATTATTCGTCCTTAGTGCATAGACCTGATATGCAATGATTGTGTTGGAGTACAATGCAAATAAAGCAAACAGGAAACATCAAAATCTACATTACCAAGCCCACATGTTACACAATATCAAGAGTTTTTTGTTGTTGTTTTTTTGGTGGGTGGTGGTGGGGTTAATGGTTGTTTTGTTGTTGTTTTTTTTTTTTGTTGTTGGGGGGGGGGTGACAGTGGAGTTTTAAACAATCTCAGGTGTCTCTGAAATTTAAACGTCGCTTCTTCACCATAATAATTCATTTGCAAGTGATATGAAATAAGGACTTCACTAGACGATAATATCGCTCTTTTCCCATTCTGGCAATTAGACCCCAGGGTTCCTACTGAAATATCTTAAAGCAGCAAGCAGCGTAATTTATGAGGTCATATAATGCTGCAGTCGGAGTTTGACTTTCTATGCCAATATCACTTCATTTGTAGATTCTATCTTCTTCACGTCATTCCATACATTAAACAAAAAATAATAATGTTTTACGAAGTTGTATCACAAAGTAGTGATATGTTGTCTCATTACTGGATCCAGATTTCAGTGAGGTATGTTTTCGGCGAATAACAACCCACATGATTTCGAAATAGCCACATTTGTCTCAGCATCGGCATGCTCAGAATGCATCGACAAAGAGAGTTTGAAGCTATTAGTCGGATGTACCAAAAAATGAACAACTGCATCCACTGGACAGCATTATTCCATACTAAAATACAAATTTAGTTTCTTAACCTTGAAGAAGTATATTCACATATTTTGTTTTCATTATCAAATTTAATTTTCTTTTGTCATTGTATATTTCCTCCCAGGCCTGGACTTGACATTCCAATACAGGCGATGAAAGCCGAAACGGGCTTGGTAACCCAGGCTGCTTACATTTCTCTGAAATTTGCATGTGTTCTTGCAGTTACGTTCGTGGTAGATTTCGGCCACTTCAGAAAACCCCGCGGAATTTTGAACATTAAGAATGAATTAGGTCGGCGTTACACGGAACACATCGGGCATTACTGCTGTGGCCGAGATCCACCTCTAAACACTGGATTGTAGGGATATGCCTAAATTACAAACAAATGTGGCTACCTACACACCCTTTGCGACGTTACACGTCCAAACATTTACCACGGAGAAATGGCCCATGTGCAAACAAATCCACACAACCTATGTGATCACTGAAACTTTATATGTCTTTTTCTTTTACTTCTACCAAGTTATACCTAATTAACTTCAATCACTACAATAGATCAATAAAACAAATTACTCACTGAGATTCCCTGGTGTGACGGGATATCAGGGAGCCACACGCGAATCAGATAGAACGAGACTACTTCGATATAGCAAGTAGATCTGACATTCACATTCGAGACGCTATTTTGTAAGCATAAAGGCAGAAGTGTTCCCAATGGCTCTTATGCTGGCATTCGGAAAATCATCATCCGTATGCAATGCGAGTCAAATAACTTTGATCCGCTGAGTGGGAACGGAGGTAATCATTGTGATATTTCCGTAATTGGTAAATTGTTGCCAATATGATTAAATTTAGATCTCAACTGTACTACGTGAAGATCTGACAGCAACCACTTAGGAGTCACGTTCATGTTACCTTTGAATAAACCAATGGAATAAAGCTTTCAGAAATCAGGAAGTGAATCAACCCGTTCGACACACATTGATGCTCTTCAGCCATACTTCTCAGTCTCCCAAATGTGAATATATAAGACTTTATGTTATTGGCTGATAAAAAGAGACGACGTTACATTTTTAATGTTATTTCTGCAAATGTGTAATAAAAAAGTTTAAATTGTCTGCATTTGTTGCAATTAGTGATGACACATCGTAAAGTTATGGAGTTATTATTACGTAATAACTTCAGGTTTGAGTTAAGTTCGAAATAACCAATATTTACATCTGATTTTTTTTCTAGCATGTGATTCTTAGCCTCAGTCACTTCACCTTTACGAATCGAAATGAAAGCAAGGTTCCAAATGTTTGGGTAGGTAGACGGCGCTATAAGCTATAAGCATGATCTAAGGTAAGAAAATAGAGGGTACCAATGAAAACACTGAAGGTAAACAACTGTTAAACAACTGTTTAAAAAATTTCATTCATACAGAGTTTTGTAAGAGCAAAATATAGATGTTCTTTACCCTAGCGCTATGTTTGGAGTCATGCACAGTACATAAAGTCAGTATCTCTCTGATGCTAATACTTAATTGATGGAACAAGATCCACGTCCCAAAAAGTGCTCATTATTTGACATTTTTTCAGTGTGATATCTGCCCTGTTCATTGGAAATCATCCTAGAATGCAGTAATCATTGTAACGCAATATAAAATGTAGTAAATATATCAATGAAGAATAGGGTAACTCTGTTTAGTGACTTACGATGTAGGAGTTAACTTTGATGCTTGCATTAGTATAGGTATGAAGTTCTTATACAAGGAGTGGATTGAATTTAATCGTTCGTTCATACGGCAGAGCAACATTTGAAACAACTCTTATGCATTGAACTACTAACTACAGAAGAATCGCTGTTTTGTGACAACTATGCATAACAAGGTCTAATTTTTTTAACTGTCTATGTAGAATGGAAATCTATATTAAGTGAATACTTGTAAAACATTGTTTAAAAACGGAAGTCACTTATTAGTAGCTCAATCTGATCATACCTCTCCAAAAGGAAACTATATATTGGACACCAGTTAAGTTTGTGACATACATAAATGAATTTAAACTTTAAAAAATGAGACTGGTAACCAGAGGGGCCCGCAGAATTATTGGGGGGGGGGGCAAACGTAGTAGTCAGTAAACCAAGTAACAAAATTAGATACATTTTTCAAGTAAACTGAACCTCCAGCAGTCTGTACTGTTATTTTAATTTTTTAATTCCAAGTATTAACTAAATGTTTGCTATTAAAATACGCAGCGCCGTACTGCTTTCAAGTAAGATGGCATAAAATGTTCTGACGAAAATGGTCCTGAATTGCAAGGATTTGTGCATAACTGTGTACAGTTCATATACATTATGTTTATTCACAATACTTTCTGTGGAAATTGTCTTTAAGTTTGATTGCAATGTACAAATTGTACCCTGACAAAACACATTGCCAAAATAGTTTTAAATGAACAATTGCAAAGTTCAAGCTATAGCCCGATCTTAACACTTGTTGTACATACTACAGAATGTACGTGGGTAGAAAATGAGAGATTGCCAACTTTTTACGTTAAGTGCATTCTGAACATCACACGCAAATGAGTCGTGTTAATTATCGAAATACATTGGCCATGTAAAGGCGCTACCTATTTTACTGTCATGATTTCATAATATAGACATGCTTAATTTAAACCAAGTATTTCCAAAGACGGACAGTACTGTGCCAGATTAAACAGCTTGGACTTTACATGACTCCAAATCCATACGAAATTCCTCTAATCATTTAACCATCGTATATATTTCAATGGTTACCATCGTTCAGACAGAGGGGTTTATTACATAATTATTTAGATCTAGATCAGAATATATAACAAGAGAATTACACATTTTCCACATTTTAAAATTATAAAATGTTTCTTTAACATACACAAGAATAATAATGATAGAAGCTGTATTCAAATTACATATGAACACGAAAGACATTTCTGAAAGTCAGTTTGCAAATATTTTTCTTATGAAAGAGGAAAAGACAAAAGACAAAGATTTCAATGCTAACACGTTATCATAGTCAATGCTATTCGATAATGTTAACATAGTGCTCTTCAATATCGGCATGTATTTCAAAAGTGGCATTTTTTAAAATTATATGTTATACATATGTACCTTGTTCCGCATTATTTACTTTAAGATTTTGGTCGAGTTATTATTGTACATTGCCATTGTACATATTTAAAATTTACAAAAAGTGTAGCAACGAAATAGAATTGCACGTAAAGATTGTACATCACTATATACAATTTCACAAATTTACAGAAAGTGTAGCAACTAAACAAAATTTGTACCTAAATAATTGTACATCACTATGTACAAAATGCATGCGTGTCGGCCCTAACATCGCACTCACTATGGATCATAGATGTTTCTTATTAAAAGTACATGTTTGGAATTCGTGCCTGTGCTAGTTTTTCTACTGTACTCAAATGCTCTTAACAGCTATATATGAAAAGACGTTGAAATTCTGCCAAATGTATATTAAAAAAATATGACGGTAGAAACATAACATCATGAAATATAGGGTCAAAATAGTTAATATAATGCCTATTCCCTCAAAACGTACAAGGTTTTCTTTGCTGGTACATAATCGTAAGCTTCCTTGACAAAAGATTTGTCTAACAGATAGGAAGTCAATGTACTCGACAACAATATGTTCCGCTCTCAAAGAACACTGACACAGTGTACCTGAGTAGTTGGCGGTATGACGGTGGGATTGGTGATTCGTTGGCGATAAGCGATGGTGACGGTATAGCTGGTGTTGGCTGGAGAGATAGATAGTTGCCTGTTCAGCTCCTGATGATGGAAGACACAACAAAATTTCTATTCAGAAGACTGTAAATGATAAAATCTATGGTAATTATTTCAGATAGGTTTTTAAGCTAAAAACAAATCTAATAATGTGCTTCCTCTCTGCCAGCTTGATATTGATTAACTGGAAAACTATCTCCATATACACGCAGTACAATGTTCTTGTTTGCAGTGACATTCACACAACAGCACCCGTACCCTGGTGGGGGTGGGGTTGGGGGCTGGGTTTTCGTTATAATAAAATGAGCAGCGTCGGCTCATTGGTTAGCGAGGTGCGAGTTCAAATACTATCATCGGATCAGCCCATGTTGGCTACCGTTGCAAGGCACATTACTCCAATTGCCTTTGTACTAAAAAAAAAAAATGAGTGTGTTGCTGTACTGTAAAGCACCAAATCAAAGCTATTTTTTATTTAATAAAGTGGTAAATCAGGTAAAACTTCAATTATTTTACTCCTCTTCAAATTATAAATTTTTAGCAAATGTCCATTTTACGCCTGACATTACGGAATAGATTTATTTGTATCCACGTGGCATGGCCATTGTTGATTGGATTCTTCTTCTTCTTTTTAAACCCAAACACTTATTAAATTAATATTCAAGTATCTAACTACCGGTGTCAATATTCAAGTTGAACAAAAAATTCCCGAAAGGAAAGAGCAAGAGGCACATGAGGACCCTAGGAGACTGCGAAAATATCATGCAAACATTCTTGTAGAATAATAACATTAAATAGCGAGTATCAATGCTTATCGTGAAAATGTTTTTGTTGCTTTCTTTTAGTCCGTAAACCAACTTATGTTCCGTTAACTCCACTCTCCTCGCATTTGTCATTATATTCCGCGAATGATATGAATTATGTATCTCTAAAGCTGCATCCCTACATTTGTTCTAACTTGAATTATGCCTACTCACGTAATCTGTCTGTACTGTACTCTCATGCGTTTTCTCCCCGGGAAACAATCCTCAGAAGATCAAAACTGCTTATATACAATCAACCTTTAAAACCCAAAGCCAGCAACACGTGCGGGTTTTAGCTGAAACATCTTGTTTAGCATTTCTTGTAAGAACGATATTATTAAGTTTTTATATCCAGACAGAGCTGTGGTTTCTCACGAAATAAGTGCCAAGCCTTGCGATATCGAGTAAGCGAGCATACAGCTTCTTCTAGCGATGCAGTTACTTTAGCATTTTTGCAAAATGATTTTAGACGATTGAGTGAGATACGTTCTACTACTATGACATAATTTTTCACATGTTATATACGATGTTACTGCTTCTCGAATTACGTTTGATTCAAATTCCATTTCTTATGAAATACTTTAGAACTTATGATACATTTATGACACCATCGCAATTATATAAATATCAAATGTACAATCACAGCATGCACAGTGGTAATATAAGGTTATGAAAATACTGAACGCGTTATGCAATTGTACATATGAAGCGTAGATAGGGTAAATAGATATTTCGAATGATTTAAAAGTTATTTTTTGCCGGAGTTGAATACTATATCATTTAGAAACTCGTCACAATACAAATATACCTTTAAGAACAATGACCCGGACGTCTCAGAGAAAAAAATTAAGAACGAAATACTCATAAACGTAATTGCTGCTATCGTCAGCCACCTTCTACAGAGGATCCAGAGCAATTTTTCATATTAAGACTATTTCTTGCATAATTAAAACAGGTTTCTAAGCATAGATCCGTCCTTTACTTTTTAGCTGCCCATTTCTGTAACCTTTTATTTCTTCTTCTCTTTGGTCACTTCGTTCGCACCATCGGGGTGATTCTTACAGATCATACCCAGAATGTATGCCGATAGCTCCTGTTAGCTGCCACTTAGACCACCTCGGCTATTTATGAACTTAGACATTCAGAATGCAAGAAACTATTTTTGTTCATTCGTATCTTTTTTGTAAGTCCTGCAATCAATCCAATCGTAAATATACACAATGTAGTCCGAATATACTGCGGTTTCTTTATTGTGAAGACATTTCCGGCAATCAAAATATATTATCTTTTTGTGAACTACTACGTCTAGGGCATATATTTGTCTCGTTGAAATAGCCGATGCCATTCCGATTGTGGGCACTTTTCACTCCTGTCGATCCCGATAATAGATACGAAATTGAGAGAGGGTGATTGCTGTTCCGTCAAACCTATTGCAAAGAACTGGAAGAAAATAACGATCGGGAGACGGGCTGATCAATAAAAGAAAATATGACAGGGAATAGCACATGTGTTTTATTCATCAAGGATGATGATTCATTATTAATCCCCTGAAGTAACTTCACTTCAGGCTCATCTTAATACAGCACACAAAAATGTTTGAGTGAGCTCGTGTAATTAGCATGTATACTGTACACTAGAATTAGCCGATAAAGTATGTGGATAAAATAACGACATTCGGGCTTGACAACACTTATGTCTATGATTCAAACATACATAGTATGTGGGTAGCATTGAAGGGTGCGGCTTATTAAATTAACGTTTTTATGCTCCCAACACAACTGGACAAAAACCAACAACATATGCACAAATATTTCTGTTCATATACTGTCAAATACATAACCGTCAACTACCGCCATATAAGGATCAAAGTGGCATGATCATACAGGTATCTAATTTAAACAACTTCATTTTACGCTGAGTTCGGGGATACGTAGAAAACAAAATGTGTTTCTGATATAGGTTTTGTTCTGTCCTCATGTAAGGTT
Organism: Sinohyriopsis cumingii; assembly: GCA_028554795.2. Lineage (NCBI taxonomy): Eukaryota > Metazoa > Mollusca > Bivalvia > Unionida > Unionidae > Sinohyriopsis > Sinohyriopsis cumingii. The sequence goes on from CM068835.1 coordinate 11,898,392, forward strand.
ATGTTCAGTTTTGGCAGAAGAATCTAACTCAACAAGACGCATCAGAATATTGTTTATATTTGCCGGGTCTTACCACGGGGGCTCGTATCATTGCTTAAAATTGACCTGTCATACACGTACTAAAAAAGTGCTAGCTCCACTTGGTCATTTTCACTTCCTGAGCTTCAGAGGTACTTTGTATAAAAAAGAGCCGATAACTTATTTGTTTACATTTTATATTTTTGATAATTCATTCATTACACTTTCAGAAGCTAGTATTGTCTAGTCTGGCAAAATTCATTTTTCCTATTTTAATAGTTGCTATGGATAGTGTATTTAGACTAATTTAGGCTGATTTTTTAGCACAAGGGAGCAGTCATTTTATTTAGGAGTGTGTGTACAGTTTCCAAAAGTACAATATCCAAAGAAATATCATTCACATCACATTAATGTAGCATAGAGATATGCCAACATTCTCTCCATTCTGCATGTTTTAAATGCAAACAACTTCACCTTACATATGTCACTCTCTCAAAAGTACATAATAACTGGTGATTGCCATCTTAGCTTCAGAAAATAAAGCGAGAGTAAACCATTTGAACAAACAGCGGCTGCACCAGATGTTTTCCATGTGAAATTCATGGTCAGTCCGATCAAAATGCTTATTTTATATTACGGTTGTAATTTCCTTTTCTTGTCTCCAAATATTGATTGACGTCAACTCATTTTTCAAATTAGTTAACAGGCTTGTAGAAATGAATTTTAATTTTCAGAAATTAATTTTTCGAACAATGGATTTTGAAACAAACAACAAAAAATCCAAACGTGTGTTGTGGAATTTTAAAACACAGACAGACTAGAAATGGCAGAGATATTTATTTGCTGATAATTTGACTGCTCTCATGTGTTTGTAGACTTGTTTAAATTTTATCTTAATTTTATATATGTTCATTTGCCTACTATTTGAATTCTTGCAAGATAACGTCACTTAGAGATGTTGTATTTTTCAAGTAGTAAATGTTGTAGTGATTATTTTATTGTTTTCATTATGTGCTATGTATTACAATACAAACTGCAGTATGGGTTGTGTATATCACAGTATGGCTTTGGGCATATCATTGCATCCCTTCATATAACAATGATGTATTGACCAAGCAGCTGAATACAGGCAGTTGGATGGTGTTGTTAGGGAGGAAGCTGACTTTTATCCCTACTGACAAGGCTCAGTGCATTTGGGGGGATATAGCTTTTATCCATCAATACTAAGTAATGCTGTAAGTACCATATTGTTTTAGTACAATCTTGATATATCCTTGAATTTGAGGATGTGCTTTGAAAGTTTACTACATTTAAAACATGTTGAGGGTTTTCTTGAAACGTCCTCAAATCTGTTGAAAAACATTTTGAATTTTGCAAAAATCTTCTTAAATTTTTCTGTGGAAATACAAAACATTTAAACATAATAAAAGATAAGCTAATTTTATTATGTACATATTTCCAAAAGTAATTAATGAATAAAAAGGGATAAAATTGGGTGGATCAAAATACATCTGACATTGGTAGTTACTAGATGGAGTAGCATACCTTTGCTCTAGTAGTGGAGTTCGTAGTGGTTTTGGTTTGTGACTTTCCCATTTCTCACACAGAACAGCCAGTCTCCCTCTACTTTATATTCTTAAATCAATCTGTTCATCAGTTTTCACAGCTAAGTTGATATCAGGCATCAGTTTTTAACACAACTGGTTTCATTGCAAATGGGAATATTCACCTTCCTCTGTTAATTCCGACAATACCTGAGTAGGTTTTAATGGTTGCAGAATGTGCAAAGGAAGTTTTTCCCCAAACAGTCACTTGGCTTCATCAACAGTCACTATGTTGCTGCATAAAACAGCCTAGCCACTTACCGGTATGCTTGCATTAAAACCAAAATCTGGTCCTTGCAAGTCATTGTGAAATTTCTCAGCTTTGCCATTACAGTAACTCCCAGTATTGTTTCTCCATCAGCCCTAGTTTGAACCAATCAGTGATACGTGATGCAGGGCTGAATCAAGTTGTGTTTCTGACCAGTCTGGTTTTCTTTCTTCAGTCCATCACTTTCATATATCTCCATCTCTTCAGGCTTGGCTTCTTTTCTATCCTCAGGTGGCAGATGCTTGAACACCGAAATATAGGAAAAGGAACAAAATGTCCTATTTTTTTTTACTTTACACTGCATTATTGTCATTTCGCTTATATAAATATTGTCACTATTATATTTTTGAACAATATACAATTATATTTAAATTAAGCCTTTATCATGGATTAAAGATTTCAAGTAAATTATTTTTTTTCTTCAATCACTGGTTACGCAGTATTTCAAAGTATAAATGCAATTATTTAGATGAAATAATCGAGAGAAAAAATGTACAATGATGGATTGTCTCAAAGTTCGACCAAACTCCTTATTAGCACTTACATAATAAACATGCAAACTTTTCTATTTTTGTGGCAGAAAATTAATAATTGCAACAATCTTTGGAGATTGGCCTAAATCTCAAGCCAGTCTTGTTTGTTTGATTCAAGATTAATCCTCTCCAGGGTTTCAAAGTTCTCTTTGATAGCAAAACTTTACATTTCCATGTTGTTTTATCTATTGTAATCACTAATTAACACTTTGAGGCATAGCTTTTTCAATAACTACATCATGAATAATTTGTATCATTGAGGTTATTTATGTGGGGTATGGGATGCACTTGACAGCAACTTTTATATTTGTATCAAACAGTGCCCAGCTATTTCATCGACCTGAAGATGTGTGATTCATTTTGATGATTAGCAATGGCTAATTTAGATTGGCAAACTAATTGCTTTATAAGTACAGATGATAAACGTTATCAAACTGCAACATTCTTTGGCTTATATGTTGTTTATGCTAGTTGATTGTGCAAGGATATAATGGCAGTTATTTGCCATGGATTACATAATCATTGTACTTGTGACACAGTGAAGGCAAAGACAAAGAAGAATTAATGGCTTTATAATTGATTATTCAATAATAATTAGATTAACAATTCTTTCTTTCAAAAATATGCTATTAACAAAATGCAATGACTTACCATTGACACAAATGATATGAGCATTCATAAATAATAATAATAATAATAATAATAATAATAATAATGAGGACTTTGTATAGCGCCTAATCTTTTAGAAGCTCTAAGCGCTTTACAACATTAGACAACACCTATAAGATAAAAGCATATAATAATATTATTGCAAAAACAAATATCTACATTCAACATCCTTTTTCAAATAAGAAAGAAACAGTCATATTTTCTCTTCAAGAACACAACAAATCTTGCCAAATTATCAAATCAAAACTCTTGTTTACTCTGACGCTGAATCTTTGTAATAGAAGAAGAAGTTTTGAAATGATACAATTTAAGGATCCACACTATATTCATCTGAAGTTGTGTTACAGAAAAGTATGTTATAGCAAGGTGTTATGTGTTAGGACCCTTACATGTGTTATGACAGGTTTCCATTACATTTACTTCATGCTACTTTATTAATAGAAGTTAATCATTTCATTATTCTTCTTTGCAAAATAATAGCTCTAATTACAGTTTTGTAATATGCAGCACTGAAAACGTGCCAAAAGTGAAATCAAGGGACATAACTCCAGCTCATCTGATCAGCTATCACCCAGAGCATGATAGTCTGATCGTAGTTCTGGTCAATTGTAACTATTCCTTCGAGATGGGCAAAGGAACCACCATTGAGTACAACTTTGCAAATCTAGAAAGGCAGATTGTGGACAGATTTCTCTTTGGAAAGTCACGGATAGATACTGAGGTAACAGTTTTCAGTCTCTAATTAAGCACCTCAATTTAAATTTATCTTGTTCAGATACATAGCAGGCAGTGGAGAAAATATTTTACTTTAGAAATTCCAAGTGCAGCTCAATCTTAATGCAGCTCCATCATTTTTGAAAAATCCAGCACCTTTATTTTTTAGTCAGTTATTTTGAAAATTAAATTTTGTCAATTTTAGAAATTTCATGATGTAATGAACAAGTTAGTAGTTCCATTTCAGTAGAAAACAATTATGGGAAACTTGGTTATGCAACCTTCCGAAAAAAGTTAATATCTTCTTACTGCCTAATTTGGCATGTTGATTTTTTTTTAAATAAACGTTCCAGTTTCAACCTTCTAGTTGTGGATTTTTGAGACTCAGAATCTGTTTTGTGGTCCCAAAATGGGCTCAGTGTGCTTAACTCATATATGCCCTTTGAAAATGAAAGAAAATTAAATTTGAGAAAAATAAAATGATTTCTATTTCTCGAAGCATTTAATAAAGTTTCAAACAGAAATAATCAGTAGACTTGTCATTGCCATATATCATCACCAAACACACAAATAAACTCACATAATTGCAATCACACAGACATTAAAATAAAAACTACATGATTCTTCTGCCTTTAAACCCGTTGAACAGGAAGTCAAATCTGAACTAGACGTAGACTTTGATGCTCACAGTTAGGTATGTAATTAAATAATGTTTTTCACAATGAATGGGTGACAGTCAAAGCTATTACTCAAAATTGGTTCAGTAGACACTCTAGTAATGCTGCTGTCAAACCATTATGTTGGTCACAGACAGGTATGTCTACTGAGTTAGTCAGGTAGCTATTATTCATTCATAATTGATCAGCATGGAGAGTGTACAGGTTTTGTTTGCTTATCCTCCAATGCCCCAACTACTGTTACACCTGGCTTGCCCTCCATCATTTTATCTTCACATTAACTTCCCACTTTCCCATTAGTACGCTGTTTCCACTATCACTGAAGGTGGCAACCAGATCCAAGTACTTAAACAGGCTAAACCTACTGTACCTTCTCCAAGTGGCATTTACCAGTGTTTATTATTAGGCATTCTGTACCCAAGCCACTCAGGTTAAATCTATAACAAGTTATGGTTATTCCGTCCCCACGCATTCAACGTACATCCATAATAAGTTATGGTCATTCTGTCCCCACGCCATTCAACTTACATCCATAACAAATTATGGTCATTCTGTCCCCAAGCCACCTGCTCACATCCATACCAAGTTATGGTCATTCTTTCCCCAAGCCATTCAACTTAAATCCATAACAAGTTATGGTCTTTCTGTCCCCAAGCCATTCAACTTACATACATAACAAGATATAGTCATTCTGTCCCCAAGCCACCTGCTTACATCCATACCAAGTTATGGTGATTCTGTCCCCAAGCCATTAAACTTACATCCATAACAAGTTATGGTCTTTCTGTCCCAAAGCCATTCAACTTACATCCATAACAAGTTATGGTTATTCTGTCCCCATGCCACCAGCTTACATCCATACAAGTTATGTTTATTCTGACCCCAAGCCACTCAACTTACATCCATAACAAGTTATGGTCATTCTGTCCCCAAGCCATTCAGCTTGCATCCATAACAAGTTATGGTCATTCTGTCCCAAAGCCATTCAACTTACATCCATAACAAGTTATGGTTATTCTGTCCCCATGCCACCAGCTTAGATCCATACAAGTTAGGTTTATTCTGTCCCCAAGCCACTCAACATACATCCATAACAAGTTATGGTCATTCTGTCCCCAAGCCACCAGCTTACATCCATACAAGTTATGTTTATTCTGACCCCAAGCCACTCAACTTACATCCATAACAAGTTATGGTCATTCTGTCCCCAAGCCATTCAGCTTGCATCCATAACAAGTTATGGTCATTCTGTCCCAAAGTCATTCAACTTACATCCATAACAAGTTATGGTTATTCTGTCCCCATGCCACCAGCTTAGATCCATACAAGTTATGTTTATTCTGTCCCCAAGCCACTCAACATACATCCATAACAAGTTATGGTTATTCTGTCCCCAAGCCACTGAACTTACATCCATAATATGTTATCGTTATTCTGCCTCAATACAGCAGCAATACTTCCTTAACAATTGTATATGTTAGTCAGTCCTACTCAGGAGTCTGCCTCATACATTGGCACTTCTGCCTCAAGATTTATGACAGTCTTTCTTACTCAGGAGTCTGCCTCAGACATTGGCAATTATACCTCAAGATGTATGTCAGTCAGTCATAAGTAGTTAAGTGGGGCACCTTGGCGACAATGGGAAAATTCATTACGACCCACCCACTCCGCGCTTGCTTAGCGACAAGACTTATAGCGACAATGGGAATTAGCATTACCAGAACCATTGAGCTTGTTTAGCGACAAGTACTCTGATGTACACCCTGGGCCACTATAGCGACACCGGAAATTGAACATGGGACTATTGGATTTGTATAGCGACAAAGGAAAGATAGCGTCTGACGTCACAGTACTGAGCAAAGAGAGGGATGTACAGAGATAACACAGACAATAGACAAACACTTATACAACATTTAAAATAATTTTTTTGGGGAGGCAAGAAAGTCAATTCTTTTCAAGGCATATGAGGGGCCCTGAAAAGGGCCTTTGGCTTCTTCCGCTTCTTCTTCTATTTTTTCCAGTTATTCAGTCATCTTCTAATTTTTCATAATGTTCGTTTTTTCTTCTTCTTTATATCTGACTCTGGCATACAGTCAGGATGGCCTATGGCTCTGAATTTCTCCTGTATCCTTATCCGGTTATTGTTGAGTTTCTCAAATCTTTCTTTTATCTTTCTATTCTCTTCTTCTTTACTTTCTTTTGACCACTTTTCTTTTATGTTCTTTACCTCTTGGGTCGGCACTTTTCTTATCAGTTCCTCTGCTTTTATGAGTTGGTCTAATCTCCGCTTACAAATGACCACTCACTCCATTCCAAGATATCTTCTAGGAAGCACCTCACTCTCGTGACATGATCCAGGGCTTCCTCCAAGCTACCTACTCTCATATACTGAGGGTCAATGAATCTTCTTAATTTTTGTACTTCCTCTTCTACCATACCCTGGAGAAGATACATGGCTACTTTAAGACTGGTCACTTGTCTTGTCACAAAATCCTTAGTAACTCCATACCTCCATTCCTTCTCAAACCTTTCCACCACGCATTTCTCATCCACTATACAATACCAACAGTGCTTTAGTGCGTTGAACATTTGTATGCTCATCTTCTTTGCTCATTCAGTAGAATGGCGCGAATGACGAACGCTTTGAGTTTTTATATATGTAAAGCACGGACGTGAAGGAAAACATCCCCTACTTTTGTCTTCTCATATTATCTACTATTCACACAAAGGTAATGAATTAATAAAATAATAACCTCATTATATACTATCAGCACAGGAGATGAAGCAAAAAACAAAACCCAGTTAAACATTCCACACAGAAGGAAAGGTTTAAAAAGAACACACACACTCTACTATCTACACAAACCCCAAACTATACTATTCACACACGCGAAGAAGCAGAAACATAACCATAATCTATTATTCACTCACGCGAAGAAGCAGAAACATAACCATAATCTACTATTCACTCACGCGAAGAAGCAGAAACATAACCATAATCTACTATTCACACACGTGAAGAAGCAAAATCAAACCCTAACTATCCACACACACGAAGAAGCAAAAATAAACAAAAGACCAAATTCCCTTAACCAAAATATACTATCCACACACGCAAAGAAGCAAAAATAAAAATAAAAATAAACAAACAAACAAACCTAAACATGTCATCCACACAGAAGGGAATTTAAAAAAAAAAAACACACACTCTACTACTTACACAAACGTACGTGAGAGTTTACAAACACAAACACAAACATAAACACACAATCACACCAGGAAATGAGTGAGTGTGTATATTCACACCACTCCACATTCACACATTGGCAAATGCAATAGCGTTTCTTTTCTAGAGCTTTAGTTCGCCCTGACAGGTGCTGTTTTTAACACAAAAAAAAATTAAAATGCACCTGGTTAATGCTGCATATTCCAGGCCGAGCACCGCACACGTATCGTCTGCTCCAATCCCCTTCCCAATTCACCCTTGTGACTGGAAGCGCAGAGGCGGGTTAAGTGGCTTCACTATCCCACTCCTCCGTTTGGGGAATAGTGAAAACTTGTTGTTCTCTCTGCGTTCTTTGCCTTCTTTGCCACACTCGAGGAAGAGCTGGCCTCATTGCCTCCTGTGTGCCCTGTACTGGTTATTGCTGTTGTTGTTATTGATGTTGTGGTTGTGGTACTAGTACTGGCTCTGGAGGTGGCAATGACAGGATATATCTTTTGTTTTCCTCCTCTTCTTTCTTTTTCCTCTTCTCCTCATCTTCCTCTATCTTCTTCCACGGAATCTGTTGAATCACTTTTGATAAAAGCCGTGGCATGGCACCTGTTTTTATACCCTCTTTTTTTCGGAAGCAATAGATGTACTTTCTATCCAGAGCTATTCGTTCACCAGTAGGGAATCTAAATGCTCCAAGTACTAACCTACAGTTCAGAGTTTGTCCAGAAGTTTCCTCTTCCACTAAGCAGATGTTGCATAAAAGATTTCGGTAATCCTCCAACTCTTCTTCTTCAGTTCGTTTTAGTAGCTGTATCTCGAAGTAACGAAAATCATGAACATGTTGATCCTTCACTTCTTCGATGTTTAACAAGGTTTGACCACTTGAACACTTTTTCGTGAATCAGTCCTCTTATAGCATTTAGGCACCAGTGGTTAAACACCGGTGAGGTAACGAATGCAAATGTTCTTTACGTTTGACTTGTATTTTGACCAGTTCTCGGTAAATGCGTTCTCTCAAGTCCACAGGCAAGCCATGAATGTTCTCTTGTAAAGTATCCATGATCAGGTCATACTAAAACCCTCTTTTGTCGGAGGTAATAAGTGTATTTTCTGTACAAATCTGATTGTACTCCAGTAGCTAAACCACATGTTTTAGTCTCTAGTTGACACACTACACATCGCAGAGAACTTTCCTCTGGAGACAAAATTCGATCATATAAAAGATTTTGGTAATCCACTAACTCTTCCTCTGGTACTCGTTGTAGTATGTCAACATGTAAGTAGTAGGATGAGTAGACACCAAATTCTTACTGTCCCTGGCCAGATGAACAATATCTGACCACTGGAACATTTTTAAATGAATCAGTCCTCTTATAGCATTCAGGTACCAGTAATTTAAACTCCGGTGACGTAACGGATGCAGTTGTTCTTTACGTTTCACTTTCATTTTAACCAGTTCTAGGTAAATGCGTTCTCTCAACTCCACAGGCAAACCACGAATATTCTCTTGTAAAGTATCCGTGATCATGTTATACTAAACTCTCTTTTTTTGTCGGAGACAATAAGTGTACTGTCTGCTCAGAGATGATTTTACTCCAGTAGTGAATCTAAATAATTTAGTCACTAACTTGCACATCACAGTTCGTTCAGAAGTTTCCTCTTCCATTAAGTTGACGTTATGTAAAAGATTTTGGTAACTCTCTAACTCTTCCTCTGGAATTCGTTGCAGTAACTATTCCTGATAGCAAACATAATTATCAATAACAAACCAATCCTTTGAACCAAAGAGCAGCTGATGAATGTCTGACCATTCAGGTACCAGTGGTTTAAACATCAGTGACATAACGGACGCAATTGTTTTTTACGTTTCACTTAAATTTTGACCAGTTCTCGGTAAATGCGTTCTCTCAACTCCACAGGCAATCCACGAATGTTCTCTTGTAAAGTATCCATTCAGGGATTACTGATATTGTCCCACTAAAGGTAAATAGTGACAACTCGGGGGCCATCGACCATGTTCCAAGTAGGCTGATACTTGTTGCTTAAAGTGGTGAAGTGACACACCACAACTGAAGCACTTCATTTTATCCCCTTCGTCCAAGTAGAAGAATCCGGTTCTGGCTAATTCTTCGGGGGATCGGTCCTCCCAGATATTTAGGCCATTTTCCTTTGAACGATTGAAAACAATTTTCAAAGTTGCAGTATTCAGTCAAACGCACAGGGAACGAATATTTGTCTTTAACATGTTCGTTTCGATGAGGGTAGGGTGACATAGACAGGAGTTTGATCAGGGCTGGATGACATCCGGACGGTGGCAGACGTGAAGGTTGACATTCACAATGACAACCAGTAAAGAGTCCACGATGACGAGTGGCACCGCTTTCGCATCCGTCAGGTTTGACACGCACATTCACTTTCCATGATAGGTGCAGTGGTAGTAGTAGCAGTGAGAACAAAGTAAACATGATGCTTAACTGCATCGCTCTAAATGCAATGCGCAGCATCGCACTCCACTTGAAAATCACCGAACTTCAATTGTGCCTGTCTGAACTTGTTTTGTGTTTCTCCGAAAGTATTTATCTTGGAACATGCTTTGCCAATGTTGCAAGCTTCTTTCAAAAGATCGACCCCTTCGTGATCCATGAACAGTTCTCGAAATGTTCCACAGCAATGCCGTAAAATGTCCACGTCGGAACGACAATACTTTAACATTTCTTCCTGAAAGTCGAAGGGGTCGGAGGCGCAAGCCTGGTACCAGGCGTAGAAAGCTTCTCGTTGTTCGGTACGCATATTGTCGGGGTCGTAATCGTGAGCCTCAGGCAAATGGGGTAGAACTGCATGTTGATTGGCTTCGATATTGAAAACGCGAGGAAAATAACCTTTGGCCATTTCTGTCATTCCAAACGTTTTAGGCATTCGGCTCAAAGGCAAGGCCAAGTAGCTTATTGAATCTTTAAATCGTACTTGTCCCACTTGCATGTAAATGATTTTGGCTCCATTCAAAGTCACTTTAGGACGTTCAGTGCCTTCTTCCGTATAGTATCTGAGAAGAAATTGTCCATCGTATCCCGAGAAATTGTGGGGCTTCAACTTGACATGGCGATGAATCTTCATAACGTTCGATGTTTTCTTGGCTCCACGTCTCGTCGATCGAGTCAACGATCCATGGGGCGAAATCGGCCATCGTGTTCAGTCCCCAAACGACTTTTTCACGTCCTCCAGGAATCTTGCTGCAGTGAGGGTAATGACTAAAGATAGGTTCTTGAATGCACTTCTCACACGCTCGATGAGCAACACAGAAATTAGGAATGTGAATTCCGGTCTCTTGCATGCATTCGAAATCGAAAAAGATGAAATTGACTTTTTTCTTGTGGTCATCATCTTCCTGTTTGGGTTGGTATTTTTGAATGTAGCATTGGTGTTCCAAGTCCAAGATTTGGTAACAAATGTGAAATCGCTTCGTTCCTGAACATGCGTGTGCCTTGGCATTAGTGGTAAGTATGCCTTGTCCACACGTAGGACACAATCTCAGCAGTTGACCAGCAGATTTCGGCTGTGAACCTTGTGTCTTCAGATGTTGTTGGTAACAGACAGGGCTAACAAAAGTGAGCTGACAAGCAGATTAATGCGCTCGTTCTTGTCCTTCGTCCAGACAGGGTTGAGATGCCAAATATCCTGAGCATTTCGACAAACAATGTGTTGCTATCAATTCTTATAGCCAAAGTCACATTTCTCACAGCAAAAACTGTATCCCAAGAATGCAGTGATACTAGTAATGGCATCGAAATGTTGATTGTGATAGAAGATGTGAATGTATTTTCCATCATTATAATCTTTGCCTTGAAACAACAGAGGTCCGCGCACTTCTTGTGGGTTCACTTTTAAAGTGAAGAGTGGAGCTAGGACGTCGTGCGAATTTTGCATTTCAGGAATGCCACAGACCGTGTCTTTGGATAACACCGCTTGCTGTAACAGGAATTCTGCTTCACCTCCTTGTTTGGCTCGGTCGGATTTTTGAATAGTTTTCCAGGCTATTTTCCATTCTACTGTGTTGTTCTTGTTGGTCTACGTTTGCCCCACCAGAGTGGCACGGGCTAAACACGTGGTCTTGAGGGTTGTTAATTCGGACAAGGTTCTTCTTGGTGATGCAAAGGTCGTCCACCAATAACACCTTTTTTGCGTTCTGTCCCTTGAGGAAGAGACACGTGGGTCATGAACAGTGTGGCTTTTCCATCGGTGATGTGAAACTTGTCGACTTTGGAAGGTGTCAGTTCTGTTGGGCTGCTAAAATCGAACCAAACAGGGGATTTCAAGTTGTCGTGATGTATGGAAAGCCTCAAGCGATCGTCTTCTTTGGCTTAACATTGTCGCTTCAGTGTGGTTAACAAAGAATCCCACACTTCGGTGATGAACGCATCTGCTTTCGCCAACGGCACATCGGACTTGAAATCTTTAAACTTCACCGTGTAGGTGTAAGATGTGTTTCTTAATTTTCAAGAGCGCTTTTCCGTCTCTCGAATGTGACTTTTCAGGGTTTACTGGTGAACTTTGGTTAGGTGAAGACTCTCTAGATCTGGATTCTGGTTCTCTCATGTCATCTTCAAAATCACTGGCATGAATTTGTGCCAAAACTTCAGCTACTGTACGAGGCGATAAATCACGTTTCTGCCTGTTACTTTTTTTTCTTCACGAATTTATGCGATCGTTTCATCTTGACTGCAAAAAGTCAAACGACTACATGTCAAACACCATGGATCACTATATATCCATGGTAGAGTATATATTTAAAGGGTGTGTGTTTGACCTGTCCATATTCATTTCACTCTCAAACAGAGCAGAACGATGGAAGAGCCTACACAGATCGAACTTTTGATCAGAGCTTTGCGAGGGGTCATCAGAAAATTTTCTTCAGACAAGCCATCGGACTACTCTCCTTCCTTTCGAGATGAACGTCAAGATACTTGCTATATCTGTAAGAAGAAAGTGCATTGTTCTAAAACAGGTGTTAGAAGAAACAAAGGTTAAGATACCTGTTATCATTGTCAAGAAAAAGGACATTGGTCTTCATATTGTCATAAGAAACAACAGGAGCAATGAGAAGAGAGAGATCATGAAGAGGAAGAAGAGGTAGCCCCCCTCCCCAGAAGAACACAGACATGTGCAGAAAGAGAAACATTAGAAGAAAAAAGAAGGGGGGAAGGTGAGGAAGAAGTGGAGGAAAAACTGAAAGTGACGAAATTTAAAAACAGAGAATGAAGACAGACACAGACGAAGCCTAAAAAGTTTTTAAAGTGCTATGCTGTGCAGTGAATTGGATTGTAAAATTTGTACCAGAATAGACCAATCATAAAACGTAATTGTCTCTTGTTTGTGATTTTTAGAATAAGAACCTACACTCATGCACTCACACACACACACACACACACACGCACGCACGCACGCACACACACACACACACACACACACATACATACATACATACATACATATATATATATATATATATATATATATATATATATATATATATATATATATGTATATAAAATGGGGTAAAAAAGAGCTTTTAGAGTTTTAATTGATTTTGGCAATTGAAATACTATCTCTTTTGGAGAGAAATATGTGGCCGTGAAATGGGCCTTTGGGTATTTGTTTGTTTAAGCAACTAACTTAGGAATGGGAACCAATCAACTTTAACTGCATTAAGCCTTTGCCACTGCCAAGGCTTGCTTCTGAACTGACTCCTGTCGATGATGATTTGGTAAAAAGGGTGGTACGGCAGGCGTAGTCACAGGGTTGGGTTGTTTAGCACGGGAAGGTCTTTTTCTCTTCGGTCGTAATAAAGAAGTCTGATACATTTGTTTCAGACTTCTTAACTCTGCTAAAATATCTAAAAGTACAGTGACCGTTTGACTTTCCCTACCTTGTTTCTTAGCTGCTTCTTCTTCCTGTCGTTTACTTCTTGCCTCTTTTTCTTGCTGTTGCTGAAGGAGAAAAGCTTGTTCTGCTTTCTTTTGCTGCTGTAAACATTTCTCCAATTCTTCTTTCTGTCTCTGTTTAAAATTCTCCACGCGTGATAAAGAAGGAGAAGGTGGCGTAGGTACTGGTTCCGTAACAAGTTCTTTCGAAAGAAAATCGACAAAATCCCAATTAAAATTAACGTATTCTGGAAGTATGTGTTGACTTGAGTAGTCCCTGCTATTCCATCGCTTTTTGTCTCCACGACCGGTGTACCCCAGTTCATCGTCTTCTTAGTTTGTATTGGTGTGGTCCGTCTCAGAATTATCATCATTTGACGGACCCCGTAGTTCCGATTAGTTAAAGAATTTTGTGTCTGTTTGTTTCCCCCATAATATGTATGATTATGTTGTACTGCAATTTTGAAGAATTTCATTTTTAATAATTTTGATTCTAGGGCTTGTACACATTCCTATTCTAGTGTATAGATTCTCCTCAACCCTGGCTGGTCTTGGAGTTTATTTAATATACAGTGATCCTTGCCAGGGATTAGTAGTGTCCTGTGTGTGCAATGTGTATGTGCTATTTATTTGTATGTTATCATGTTTAGTTGTAAGGACTGTCTATATATGGATCAGATTCTAAGAGTTGTCAATTATTTATTGGTTCATTTGTAACTCGGGAAGTTCGGTTGTGATGTAGTTGTCATCTGTACCGTTCTTCCCAGTTTATAGAACCTTTTTTACTTTAATGTGTGTGCTTTGTAAGATAGAGATAGATAGAGAAAAGATTGGTAGAATTAATATGTTGGATATATGTATTTGCAATTGTATTTTTTGCGTGTATGTATGTCTGCATGATGTACAGTGTTTTTGTGTTCGTAATGTTCTTAATTGTTCATTGTTTGTATGTCTATTCATTGATACACAAGGATATCAGGTATAACGTTACCTAGAAATTTGCAATTAATGAATAAAATAGTTGAATTAATATATAAAGTTAATTCTTTATATATATATCTTATCAAGAATGTTATTTGTGTAGAGCAGTTTTTTGTTATCTATTATTCCATATTTATTTTTAATTTTATCTTTTAGAGCCTGTCATACTGTTGCGTTTTTAGGGCATACAGCAAATATATGGGTTTTTGGGTCTATAGATTTTCCACACAATCTACATTTTGGTAGGGTATTTATGAAGTGTCTAATAAAGGCAACTTCGCCCATTACCCATTTGTCATGCAGGTATAGGAACAGTCTCCCTTGTATGGAGGCTGACCTTTTACCTGCCCAGTTTTTCCAGATGGCCTTCCAGTTCAAGTCAGGGTAGCGATATTCAGTTTCTTGTTTATCTCGAGAGACTATTTCATTCAGGAATTCATAAATATTGTTCTTCCTGTCCCATACTTTTGTATTGTCTGTGTAGGTGTATAACAGTTCACTAACTCTTCTACATTACCCTGGGTTTTTTAGTATTTTAATTAATTTGTTATTTTTATAGATATCATTATTAAAACGGCATAAGTAACCGTATATATAAATACTTATTGCTCCCCAAGGTAACTTAGGATAATTACTTAATTTACTAATCCTATTTTAAATAATTGCTTTTTGCTTAATACTGAAGTTGGGCAAGGCTAGCCGTCCTTTTTCTTTGGATCTGCATATGTATGTTTTCTTCAGGTAGTGGATTTTATTATTCCAAATGAAGCTCATTATTTTCTTTTCAATGTTGTCGATCATGGCTTCTGTTAGTTGCACCGAATTCATAGCATAATCTAATTGACTATACGTGTATGTTTTAGAAACCTGTATACGGTCCATTAAGTTGATCTTTGTGTGGTACCATGCTTCAGCCTGCTTTTCTATCTTGATTAATACCTCACGGTAGTTCTTGTGAGTGGAGTTCATTCCGTAAAATATCCCTAATGCTTTTACATGAGCTTTAATCAGGTTTGGGGGAAACCAGGGTGGTTGCCAATCCAGTTTCCTATTAATAAAATTTATGTTTTGTCATGGTTAATTGCGGAACCAGAGGCTTTTCTAAATTGTTGAAATTCATACTCTAAATGTTTGAAGGAATATCCATCTATGGTAAAGTTTGTATTCATCTGCATGTAATATGGTTTTAAAATCGTGTTTCAAATTTGGTGTTTTGATTATGTGAATATTAGTGTTTTGGTTGATATTTATGTTCAAGGATTCTATTGCTATCACATACAGCAACATATATAATGGACAGCCTTGCCTTACCGATCTTTCTATTTTTATATCATCTGTGAACGCTCCGTTGATAATTATTTTGGACGCAATATTGGCATACATGGATTTAATCCAATTTATAATGTTTCTACCAAAACCACACCTCTCTAAGGTTTCAAATATGAAGCCATGCTCTTTTTAATCAAAAGCCTTCTCCTGATCGAATAGAAACATGACTCCCTTTTCATAAATAATTTAATCCATTTATGAAGCATATTATTTGACTCAGTAAGTTGTTCACTTTTGTCCAATTCTGTTTGTATCCAATTGAAATCTCCTCCTAATATACAAAGGTCTGTAGCATAGTGTCGGATATAATGATTTACATTCATAATAAAATTTACTTTTTTAGGGCTTACGCTTCCAGATGGTACATATATATTAAATACATTCCACATATTCAATTTAATATGAATTAAACGACCTTGTAATTCATTTGGGGTTTTTAAGTGTTAAGTTTAATCCCTTGGCAGAACGCCAAACAATTGTAGCCACCCCGGAAAAGATTTCAGATTGGTAATAACTAAGGCGTCTAATTCCTCCTCTAGATTCTTCACCACATGCTCGGGCATTTTGTGCGTTTATTGTATTAAAATTATGTCATAACGTTTTGATTGTTTTATGATTTTATCTATTTTATTTGTAATTCCATTATTGTTCATAGTCAGGATATGTAGGTTTAATCCCTCCATATTGACTATGGACAGGTGTTTTAGTTTCTTTATGTATTAATTTGTAAATTTCAAAGTGAAGGTCTTGTGACTTATAAAAGCAATTATATTTAAGATAATTTTGTTTGTTTAGTGGGCAGTCCTCTTGCTCTGTTCTGTTCTATACTAATTTTTCTCCTGTCTCTGTTCAGAGAAACTGCTCTTAATCTTGCTCGAGATCTTTTTTCTCATTTCTAGATTCTCTGATGAATGCCGTTATGCCTGATTCTGAGGGAGTCCTGGGGGTGGAGGCTGCTCTTTTCCTCATCGTTGGAGTGATAGGAGTTGATGTATATTTCTGCATTTGCACGGGGGATTCCTGAGTTTCCTGATAGTTTGGACATGTAGAGCCTTCTTGATTTATGGATTCTTCTATGATATTACGGCTTTCCGGTGTTTCTTTTTCTTCTCCGAATTTCGGTTCCTCTATGAATTAGCATGGAACAGTGTTTTTCGCTTTGATTTTTGATTCTTTTGCCTCCATTTCTTTCTTTCTCAGAATTCTCCTTGCTCTGGCTTTGTCCTTCTTCTATTCTGCCGAGCTTGCTTGGCTGGCACCTTCCCACTTTTCTGATGTATCTTGTGATGGCACTTCTGAGCTCGCTTCCAGGCTATCCTGGATAGGAGAGCTTATCATTTCTCCTATTTTGTCTTTTGTCGGTTCTGGCACTTGTTGCACAGCTTTTTCCGAGGCTTCATCGACTTTGGGTTCTTGTGTAGTCTTTCCTGCTGCCGCCGCATAGGATTTTAGGACGGTGTCTAGTGTTTTCTGGTTGCTTTGGTTTTACTTAGGATTTCCAATATCGACGATATAAACCTACATGATGGCAGCCTAACGTTAAGTTCCCATTGTTCTAGAATCTTCCCTGATGTTATACCTGCAACCATTTTTAATACTGCATTTACCCTTGTCCCTTTAAAGGCACAAGATGGTGGAATAATGTTAATTCCCCTTTTGACCATGTGTAAGCGATAGGCCGTTTTTAACACAAGATTCACGACAGTTGCCAAAGTTGTCCCTCAAAGTACAGCAACAACAAAACAGAAACAAAAATGGTGGCCTATTCTTAATTTACCCTTAGGTAAACAAAGGATTTCCGTTAGAGTCTCGAGTGCTATTCCCATGTTATATTCCCGTTTATATCCAGAGTGCCATTCCCATGGATCCAGATCCGTAGACCCCTGTTAACACAGGATTTCCGTTTGGATCTTAAGAGTCGCACTATACTACTTCTATAGGACGGAACTTTCGGTCTGGAGTCTAGTGGGCACTTTTCCCAGGCATAATTTTAAGGATCTAAATGTAAAGAAAAATTGTTTTAGGAAATGTTTCGGTTGTTCCACTCCTATTCTATTGAATCCGCAGCACCGCCCCCCCCCCTCCCCGCAGATGAGCCCTTATGAAAATTACACGAACGCAGTTGCTTTGTCGATTACGACATAAGATTGGGGCGAACTCAGAATTATTTTCGCCGGGGGAGGAGTGGGGTAAACTTGTAGTGGTCAGCTATTAAGTTTTACGGATGTAGGCCAAACCAAGTTTAGAGGTGAAGGGGGGGGGGGGGCATGTCTCCGCTCCTTGCCCCTATGTCTGGATACCCATGATCTAAACACATCATAATACATAAGGATAGTAACATAAGGATAGTAGTAAGAACTGTATATTGAAATCTCATTGAAACTATGACATTCATTTAAATTCTCATACTATTGGCAGATGGAACAAATTACTTTTTAAATGTGCCACTTATTTCATTCTTAACAATGCAGAGCGCAGTTAATTGTGTAAATGTATATGCATACTTGTATGTATGATATATATGTTCTTTTATGTTTACAATGCTTTTACTTTATATCTGTATTTTAATTTAGATGTATGGACTTTCTAATCTGGAATAAAGAATTCTTATCTTATTATTTTCTTCTTATCTTATTTTATAAACACAAATTGGACAAACACACAACGCATTACTTGAGACATAAACAGGCAAAGCATTTTATAAGTCAGTACATAAGTGATTTTAGTATCTGGATAAATTTAAAAACAATTTAGTTTTCCTTTCTTCAACATAATTAAAGTATTGGTCACAAATGAAATTTTTTAAAAAATTCAGAAGCACCAAATTAAGACAAAAAGGCATGCTACGATGCAGCTTTAGCTATACTTAAAAAGAAAGGAGCTAATACGTGACTATGACATTTGATTAGTATATTAGACAAGGACAGGTAAACAACAAACGCTACCGCAAACATTAATCCGAGTTTCTTCTGCCCTTGCCACCCCATTTTTTATATTTGGACATTTATGTCGGGGACCCTTGTCACCCACTTTTGATATTTGAACCTTTATGTCGACATCAATGTTCAAATATCAAAACTGGGGTGGCATGGGTCAGAGGAAACTCAGACCCCGACATAAATGTTCAAATATCAAAATTGGGGTGGCAAGGGTCAGAGGAAACTCGGACCCCAACACAAATGCCCAAACATCAAAAATGGCTGGCAAGGGTCGGAGGAAACTCGGAATACACAAACATCAGCTGTCGATATTTAAAAAAGATACTTTTGTTTGGCTGTATGTCTAATGGGTGTTTAAACATATTTTATTGTCACAATAGGATACAATGGGATTGGGCACAGTTTCAAACAACTTAAAACTAACCGCTATGCTGGTACCAATATGACTCTGTCCAGCATGCAGCTGGTAAAGAGTTTGAAATATCACCTGGTTTAACCTTCTCCCTTCATGATACAAATATTTTTTTCTTATTAGACTTTGATTCAGTATTTACAATATCACACGTGCAGGCGTGCACTCACAACATACAATATAATATAATCTGTGCAAGGAAAAGAAACATATTGGGTGTACATTTTGTCTCTGATTTGACTAAGGAATTAATTTCATGTAGTTTACTATGCGTGTTCATGCGAAGCCCGTTGCAATTTAAAGTGAGACTGTTTATTTTTATAGCCATTTCATTATCTCAAGGCGAAGTATACAAATGTAAGAGAATTAGTGTAACGAGGTCGATAAGGGTGAGCAGCAGACAGAGGGTGAACAGACCACTTAACCCGTCACGTACGCTTTTTTAGACAAAAAAAAATTAGTGACCCTTCATAGAGGTCAATACCACGTCTACGATTATTGTTTGTCCCAAACAGAATTGTAGACAGGACCCTCTCTGCTGCTATTAATTAAAAAATTGTTATATTAAAAATAATGGTACATCCAGAATCTCATACTGCAAGAATAGCACGAGAACGATTAGAAGCAATTAAAAAATTTCTTCCTGTCAGAGACTCATTTAGAAAAAATCTACAAGCGCAGCAAGAAGCACAAGTTGAGTACGAAGAAGAAACTAAAAAACTGTTTAAACCCGTCACTGCAGCTACTGAACAAGTTACAGCTGTCATCAAAGAAGATCTTCTTCCGGTATCAAAACAAACAGCAGAACAAACCGAAAAAATAGTAAGAAGAACTAAACAAACAAAGAAGATTTTACGAGATCTTCCAACTGATATAGCTGCGGCTCAACCTCCACCTGTCGGCGAAGAAATACTTGAAAGTATTGGAAAACTTCGTACTGAAGTCGCCGACGTGCAAAAAGAACATGCACCTGAACCCGAACTAGTAGAAAAAAACGTAGAATTGATTGCAAAATTTAGGAAAGGGGTTGTTGAAGAAATTAGAAATACTAAAGAAGAACAATTACCCGAAGTAATATTAAATATACTATTTAATAAATCTAGTATTTTAAAATCCCGTTATGAAAAAGTAAATGATGATAATCTTATTAAATATATATATCGCGTATATTACAACAAAAAACAAGCTAGAGGTCCAGAATATAAAAATCTTAATAAAGAAATAAAAAGACTTCATAGAGAGAGACTGAAACAACAAGAACAACTATCCCAGTATCAACTTCCTCCACCTTTACAACGTAAAACAATTTCTGCGCCGGCAATGACATATTCACCGGTAGATTCACTACATGGATTTCGAGTAAGTGACTCACCTGACATACCCCCGGTCACCACTGAAGTACTTTCTCCGGTAATGCAACCACCAGTATTTAAAACACCTCAAGATGAACCTAAAACAGGATCTGGTTTATGTCCTGATAATATCATTAATGATGTGTCACGGTTAGAAGTTCTCATAGGAGAAAAACGTGCCGGAAATAATTCACCAGAAATAATTAATGAAGCATCTGGTATTTGTCGGCGATTATTTCAAGGTGGTATCATGGATATCGGAGTTTACCGAGAACTTATCGATGAACTTGTTGATGACTAGTTGTTAAATAAATGGTAAATTAAAAAAGATGATCATACATAATAATCATCGTAAACCCGTACAGGTCAGAGCGGTAAACTCACGATTACCAATCTACAGAGCTACTTACGGAGATGGACTTGGTGATGTTATTCAGGGATTATTTACAAGGATAGCTCCAAAAGAAGTACCTGTTGCAAAACAATTATCGATGAAAGCTATCGATATTGTTCGTGAAAAAGCTCCTGGAGCAATTGTCAATGTTGCTGGTAAGGCGTTCTCGGCGATCAAAGATAGACTAGCACGATTATTGCGACGAAAACAACAACCGGTAAAATTACCAAGTACTGAAATTATGCCCGCAGACGTAAGTAAAATAATAAATCAGGCTGCAAAAAAAAAACTAGCGGAATTATCTGAAGAGGCAGAAAGAAATATAACATCAAATTTGATAGCAGATCAAGGACCCAATCAGGCTGCAAATAAAATACTAGCGGAATTATCTGAAGAAGCAGAAAAAAATATAACAGCAAATTTAATAGCAGGAAGCGGTCTTAGTCGACGATGATTTAGATCATCATTTGGAAAAATGGTAATTATAATAAAAATGTTCAAGCGCGAATCAGACCCAGCATTTGATATGGAGGCACCTGTCCTTAAGTATGAATCTGTAAGTGATTATCAATTTTATTCCTATGACGCAAGACAACCAAATCAGCGAGGGAGAATCGAATTACAGGTTCATGATACAAGTAGATATTTCTTGCCCGCTGAGGCGTTTATTGAAGTAGAAGGTAGACTTGTAACGAATGTTATAGCTAATACGCCATATGCTGCTAATTTGCGTGTTGGTTTTGTCAACAACGGGATTATGGCGCTGTTTGATAGCGCCACATACATGATTGATGGAAAAAATATCGAATCGATTCAGAAGGATGTTGATGTTGCTACAACAATAATTGGTCTAGCGAGATATTCTGATGATTACACAAGATCAGCCGGTCCAACAATGATGTTTGCTAAAGATATTACTAACCACGCTGATCATGTTCAGTATATTAAAATACGGACACCACGAGATACTGCATCTGATCCACAACCGGCTGACTTTGAGCACGCAGACAGACCAGGTGCTGCTTTTGATATTATAGGAAGTGTTAATGCGACTTACAACTTAAGGTTTGCAACACGCCGAGCAGCGTTGTCAGGAAATGATAGAAATTTTTCATGTGCATTTCCATTATCTCACATCTTTGGATTTTGCAGAAATGTTAGAAAGGTCATCTTTGGAGCTAAACAAACAATTGTGCTCGTAAGAAAAGGTGATGATAATGATGCAATCTGGCGAGGTGCTGGTGTTGCTGATGGTAAAGTAAATATATCAAAACTTTCATTGTGGATGCCAGTAATGACTCCATCAATTACTGAGGAACAAAAATTACTTTCTTTTATGGATTCAGGCGGTAAATCATTGCTATCATGGTTAACAGTAACCACAGATGCTATTCAAAGTAATGTTAATGGTTTATTTACATGGCATATAGCATCACAACAGGGTGTTTCTTCACCACGACATACTTTTATTGCGCTGCAAAATAATGACCGGACAAATAATCCAGAACATTCACATATGATATTTGACAATCTTGGAGTTAATGAAGTTTCCTTGCGAATAAATGGACATCAAGAACCAACTGAAGATATATTGTTAAATTTTGATCAAAATCATGTAGCGCGTGCATATCATCGTTTAATGTCATTCATGGGACGTGATCAAAATATAGATACTGGTTTGCAAATATCACAACTAGATTTTACAGGTCTATATCCTATTTATTATTTTTCGCTGGAACATCTTGATTTGTCCAAACAGTCTGCCGTTGATATACACTTTCGAGCTCGTGTTACTAACCCACCAGGTGCTGGTGCCTTCTACAGAGCCATCGCGGTCATACTCAGCGATAAAGCCATGTTACTTGAAGGTGGTAGTGGTCGAATGAGAGTCGTTGATGCACCAGTGGAAAATCTTTAATTATTCAGAAAAATATTATTTATATAAAAATGTCGTATAGTCATGTTAATGTTACTCTGACTTCCGGTCAGGTCAAAAAGCTTCAATCAAAAACCACCAGCAAATGCGGAACTAAAATATCACTAAAACGAGATCAGATGGGTGGTGGTCCAAACAAATTATCGTTGATAAATAATCAGATTAAACATTTCAATAAAGCCCTAGAATAAAAAACTGGAGTTCAATTACGTCTTTCTCCGAGCGCCATCAAAGACATGGTTAAAACGGGTGGTATATTTCCACTTCTTGCGGCTACTCCAGCGTTAATAGCTGCTGACGCTCCAGCCGTAGCAAAAGCAGCCGCATTAGGTGCTGTTGGAACAGCTGCTGGAATGGCTCTAAAGAAAGCAACAGGAAATGGGTACAAAAAAAGGGACGCGGTCTAAGATTACCGGGATCTCGCTGGGGAAGCGGTCTGAGGCTCCCACGTTAGACGTTCCGGCATCAAATTTTGATTTACTTGATGCTGCTAAACGATTAAAAATAAAAGCCTTTAGAGGTGTTTTTATGCGAGATCAATTACCAAAACAACCAAACAAACTCGAAACAGGTATTATTAATCTCGACAAACGTTCCGGACCCGGTACTCATTGGGTATCATACGCGGTTGATCCACGTGGAATCGTTTATTTTGATTCATACGGGTTAGCTCCACCTGCTGAATTTATCAAGTATGTCGCACCACTTCACGCAAGAACCTCTGGTTGTAAAGTTTGGTATTCAACGCTACCCACACAAACAATGACAGATCCGCCAATATGCGGCCGTGAGGTAATTAATGTACTCGACGCTATATCAAAATCATCCAAACCGCCACATAAAGTCGTGCATGATTATACAAGCAACCGATTCGTTGCGTGTAAAGCGTTTTAAATAGATCTTGGATCTTAAAATATAATGGTTGATATTTACGGAAGAAGATCTTCCCGCGTTAAGAGAAAATCCGGCGATGTTGATTCGTCGAAGTATGCGACTAAAGATGAACTCGCTGATATCATGAGCCTGGCTGGAGTTGATCCAGATGAGGTCGTTATTTTTCAAGATCGATATGGTAAACTAAAAACGAGCAATATCAGATGGAATGATATAGTTCGACGAGTACTCGGTGCAGTTACAGATAATATTCCCGTGTTTATTGACAGCGGCAGAATCAGAGATTCAAGTGTATCATTTACAGCCATCAGAGATGAAATTGCAAGAAGCGTTGCTAATCGCGTGAAAAATACCGGTGACACAATGACGGGTGAACTCAGCATGAACGGAAATAAAATAGTAGTTTTAGCGGATCCAACATCCGATGAAAATGCAGCAACAAAAAATACGTCGACAACGTAGATGGTAAATTATCCACGTTGCAGGTCGAGTATGACATTCACGTGGGTGCTTTTGGAAGATTTCGCAGAAACCATCAAAGAACCGCAGAAGAATTCTTCGGCACTCCGCACTCCGTTGACATGAAACTTTCTGATATCAAGACGAACATCGACACAACTAAAAATACACTTGAAGACATCGTAGCGGGGATTCCTGATATCGTTAATAAAACCAGTCTGATTAAAATTCCCGACGGGGTTACCCCAGGTAATATCACAAACATCGTATACACGATATCAGCGGGACTTTCAACATGTCGCAGCAAAATAAAACTATCAAATATACCACAACAGTCACTGGCGTTTACAGGCTGTCTGTGTTCAGTGATACAAAATTTGAAATATTTACAACATTTCCATGGCGCCATTCAACTGATAAGTTTTCCGGGGTTGTATCTGTTCTATTAAATAGCGGAACCGAAGAGGAATTTATTTTGCAAGCAGATGATAAGACATTAACCAGAACATTTTATTGGTGGTGTTTGGAATTTGTAGCTAAAACACCTAAATTATTATTTACTGTATAAAAATATATGGACGGTGCACAATACAGATACAATCAAGCGCGTGAATGGCAGGCGGCGCTAAAAGATCGAGTCGAACAATATACAGTAAAAGTACAAAAATATCGACGACGATTAGTTATCGTTGATGTGATTGTTTATTCAGTATCCGCTGTTGTTGCTGGAACCGGTGTTATATTATCAGCGGTGACAATGATGGCACCAGTAGCTGTAACTATTTGTATTTCAGCAGCAACAACAATTGCAGGTGTGCTTAATATCATCACAAAAAAAATACGCACCTGCATGAATGAAAAATTATCTGATTACATGATAAGATTACACACAACGACGGTAGCATACTCGAAATTGTCCTCGTTGTTATTAGCGAGTCTCAGTGATGGAATTATATCTGATTTCGAATTTTCAATGATGACTAAAATATATGACGAAGGTATCGGTATTAAAGATACAAGTATTAATAATGACAGAATTACTTTCAGCAGATCGTGACTAATACAACTCCGTCAAAGATAACGATGATCTCGGTAAGTTCAACTAATCCTGAATTTAGTATTAATTTTCCTACTGCAATTCCAGTAAAAGAAATAGCATTAGCTCAATTACGGGTATATTACAGTTGGCCAAATATCAGATCAAAATCATTTAATGGTACACCAGCAAATAATTCGCTTGTATTTGCTAACAAGAACAAACCAGATGGTACTCCTGACTGGATAGATGTTGGAATACCCACTGGTAGTTATGAGATCGAGCAAATCAATGAGGAATTTCAACGTAGAATAAAATCAATAACAGGAAAAGAACCAAAAATATCAATTAACGTTCATGAACCGACGCTGTCCACGACGGTTGAGATACATTCTCCTGATTATGCCGTTGATATTTATCAATCCACGATAAGATTCGTACTAGGTTGGCCTGAAATATCACCACCGATAACACCGATACCACCAGAACCAAAAAAGTCTGATTATGTCACGGACAATAAATCATACCACGGAGTTTTACCATCATACGAGGAAAATTTAATTGGGCTAAAAAAAAACGCAACGTTTGGTAGTATATTTGAATTTCACAGTAAGGATAATATTATATGTTTTTTTACTAATGAACGACCCCAAAGAGAAGGAGCTAAATACTTTACTATACGCCTGATTGATATCAATAATTACTTCAAATTAATTGATCAAGAGCATAAAGAACAACTACAGCGACTACGGCAATTTTTCCAAGAACATCTTTTTGATATATCTTTACGCAGCGAAATTATTAAATAAACTGAGATATTAAATCAGCTCGCATACGACATGGAATATTTTAACCAGCGATTAATTCAGGTGATAATTGATCATGTTGACAGCGATACAAATAAATCTAAGCAACAGTTTTTAGAATTCTTTAGAATACCAGAGGCGAATTTACCGAATTGTAAACTTCCTTGATATAACGTAACCGAGTTAAGAAAATCTGTCAATGATGTCATTGATGAATATTTTCCTAAAATACTCGATGCGTGGAAAAAACTAGCCCCACCTCCAACTGTTCTAAGACATAATAATGATCCACATGGCGGCGGCAGACACGTATCTCCGGGAATCGTTAATATAACCAGCACCATCGTGGTCAATCTGGTTTGTGACGTAGTCGATGGCAGCTATCAAATAGACCTCGGAAAATCAAATCAGGCTCAACAATGATATATTTTATATACATTTACACCACAAGTTCCCCCTGGAAGTTTAATCGTGCAAGAACCAACTAATCCTGTGTATCTGCGGTGTCACAATAATATGTTAACACGAATAAATTTTAAGCTCACAGACCACCTTAATCGCTTAATTGACATGCGTGGAGAAGAGCTTGTGATAAATCTGTATGTGAAATCTTAATTAATCCAGTAAATATTATATAATGTACCAGCACGTGATTGTTTTTATACATGACAAAGAAGCACTTGAAAACCCCATCAGAACAGTGTTTTCACAAGACATAGAGCAATTTAGAGTTAATTTAGTTATTGATGAATACGGAAGCGAGGATTTCTTATTAACACAAGAAGTTAGATGAGCTCCGCCGAGAACATATTATCGAGATCATCTGTAACAGAGATCAGATTCTAAATTATACACACTCCTGTATTAAACTCGATCAACTTAAAAAAATAATATTTCAGAATAAATAAATATAATCACTGATGGGATAAATTGCACAAATTAATCAATTTTGTACAATCTGAAATAATTCTGAAATGAATCAATCTGATGGGGTAATTGGTACTGAAAATTATACAAATCAATCAGTTTCCTAATTCTGATGGGGTAATTGGTACTGAAAATTATACAAATAAATCAGTTTTCCAAAAAATATTACAAAAAAAATATTGTATTATTATTCTGAAATATTTTTATTATTATTCTCAAATATTTTATTTTTTTGTGAATCAGTCTGATGGGGTAATTGGTACTGAAAATTATACAAATCAATCAGTTTACTAATTCTCATGGGGTGATTGCTAATCAAAGTATACAAATCAAGCAGTTTATTAATTCTGATGGGGTGGTTGGTACTTAAAAGTATAGAAATCAATCAGTTTTTCCAAAAAATACTACAAAAAAGATATTTTATTATCATTCTGAAATATTTTATTATTTATGTAAATTAATTAATTTATTAATTCTGATTGGGCGATTGCTACTTAAAAGTATGCAAATCAAGTAATTTATTAATTCTGATGGGGTGATTGCCACTTAAAAGTATAGAAATCAATCAGTTTTGTAATTTTGATGGGGTGGTTGCTACTCAAAAGTATACAGATTAATCATTTTTCCAAAAAATATTTTATTATTATTCTGAAATATTTTATTTTTTATGTAAATTAATTCTGATGTGATATACAGTGAGGGAAATTATACTACTACTCAGGGTTGCTTTGGTCGTTACCCGCTGACATAATTTTTCTTAAGTATTTTATGCGGGTACTGATTGGTTTGTTTTGTTTCGTATTCGCTGGATAATCCCGACCTGATCTTTTCTACTGCAACAGAAAGAGGAATAAATTCATTTACTTGATCATCGTTCACCATAGCCAGTGACTAGAACATACTTATTTTCATTTTTAAGTTCTTCTAACGTTTCAAAATCAGATATTATTTTTTCAGGATTTAGTTAATCAGATATATTAATTCCGTTTTCTTCTAGTTTTTTAATAGCAGAAATAATGTCTTTGATATTTTCATGGTTCATTTTATAATATATAAATCTTTAAAATAAAAAAAAATTATCCCTAGAACCCCTATCGAGCCTTCAGCGAGTTCGTCGGGATGTTTTAATGAAGAGCCCCTATCGAGTCTTTAGCGAGCTCAGATTATGGATGACGAGCCACTATTCGAGTGTCTTAGCGAGCTCAGAATATGAATGAAGGACGGCACGAACATATATTATGAAATGAACTTCTATTCGAATTATTTTAGCAAGTTCATTAAGTATGAAATGAAATATATACAATGAATGAATGAATAAAGGACGGCACAAACATATACGCTCAGCAAAACCCCACGAAAATATGTATCAACCACCGGTTGATATGGTGGTTGAGTTTTGCTGAGCGGGGGGATTTGGCGGAGCCCCCAATTATTATAAAAATCGCAATTATGCGCAAACCACCGACATGTTGTCAACCATGGGGATTCGATCCTGGACCGCGAGCGTCGCAGTCCAATACGATACCGATTGAGCTATCGAGTTTTATTACAAACATATGTTTCAGAAGTTAATATATAGCTGATAATCATTGAAAAGAAACTAATTTCGAATATATTTACTCAAAATACAATTCTGAATTCAAGAAATACGTTTATATAATATATTCTCACCAAACAAAGCTGGATTAAGGAATTTCCTATTTATTATACCACGCCATCTATGATAGAACATCCGGTCCAGATCATCTAATTGCTAGATTTTTCCATCCTTCCTATAACATAACTGCTAGATTTGTTCATCCTTCCTATGACTATTACGAGATATTCCATCCTTCCTATGACTATTACGAGATTTTCCATCCTCTCTATAACTGTTCAATGGAGAAATATATATTACGAGATCTCCCACTCGTAAATCTGTATCATAGTCAAGGGAGTATTTAGTTGTTAATATTACTCGATAAAAAAATAACCACACATACGCATAAATACATAATCACACATACGTACACAATCTCGCATTATATTTCTGCACTGAACAAGGAAAATGCAACTGATTTTTAATTCCAAACACTATATACACGTTTTTCTGTAATCGAGTAAATACATGCAGGATCCCTGTGATGTACTGTAGATCTAAAATTAACCCGCCACGATCGATACAGACTAGACGCTGGATTCTGCACCCAGTAAGCTGGAATATACATGTCGGTTTTCTGTAGGTTAGATGAAATATACATATATTCTATGTGTTGCGCTGTTCTAAATGTTTCACGAAAAGAACAGAAAAATACACGAACTGTATATTTTTGTAAGTTAGAAATAATAAATCCTTTCTGTAATGCATACTGTTCAACTTGCTCCACCAGGCATCACAGACCTTGGATGTTGTATATGATTATGAAAATATACGGAATATCATAAAATTACCTCCCTTTCGTGAGTCAAAAAATAAGTAGTATAATAATGATAATTTCTGACCCACCAAAAAGTAAATATAATTCGAGGTGGTGATGATAGTTAACAATACTGAAAGGTGATTCTCTGTTTATATTTTTTTGAGAAAGCGGTTTTATATATATTTGTGGAATTTACCGCCCTCTTTCCGATTGTTTTACATCTTCCAGTATTACCACATGCAGAGTTCACGCTTTGTGTGACAACACGAAGGTTGGATAAACTATTATTTTGAGGATCCCCTTCAACATGATCAATAACAAGATCATCTTTGATCACTCCGAAGAAACACTCATACGTGAATCGACGACACAGATATCTTTTCTTCCCAACTGTAAATCTAAGATAGCCAGTATTAGAAACAACGCCAACCGGTCTCTTCAACCTGCAGTGTCTGATGACAGCATTACGATCTGATTCATAGTTTGTTATTGTGGGATGTGGGACAAATATATTTTGCTCCATATATGCAACAATATTATTTGTTTTAATCATTGTTTGTCTGAAATCTTGATATATACTCCTCCACGGCTTTTATAGCGTTTTCACCATTATTATTTTTTTGGTCATAATATCTTTTAAGTTCTCTGAACCGTTTTCCACCGCTCTTTCCACATAATTCTGTTTTTCCTTGCACTCCAATACCACATCGCAGACACGGTATTGATCCTAGACTTCCTCGCCGTATATTTTGTAAGTGCATCCAACAAAATGCACCTCTACAGGATTTGTTGCATCGATTTACTGAACCGATCATGAGCCATCTGCATTGAGACATTGTATATATAATATTCTTTATTTAAATATTTGTTTTAATTATATGAATGAGTTTGAGAGATTATCCCAAACTAGGCCTTCTAAATATCAATTCAACCTCGACAGATTATCTCCAGACTTACCAGTACGAGATCTGGTTGATCCGAAAAATAAAAGTTTTTTCAATAAAATTCACGACGCCAAGAAAGAATTTTACACGGATGGTGCATCTCATACATGGTCAACGTTCAAGATTATACGCAATACTGTCAAGGACGCTACAATGAATGATAAGCGAGCGGCAACAATCATTAACTACATCGCTGAATACGAGGGCAATCAAAAATTTCTTCAGAGTAAAATTTATTGTATTAACAGAAACAGGTAGTTGGATTATCCGTGACAAATATGATCCTGTCCTTGGTAATAATAAAATCGCCATATTAAGTAAAAATTCCAGACCGGGTCTGTTGACGGGTATTGACAAACCGTATTATGAGCGAGCGTATCCTGTAACAGAGGTTATTTATGGAATCTATGAGATAAATAAAAAACCCAACGTTGATAAACTGACACCCATGAAATTTTCAAGGTTAAATTGTGTAGCCGAACCAGTAATAGAACACTTTACAAACGCGATGCGTGGAAATGGTTTAACTAATTTAAGACGTGAAAAAATAAACTCGTGGGCTGATTCAGTTAAGGATACCGGTGCTACAATAAAAGATGTTGCTGAGTTAGGAAAAATATTAAAATTTCCAATCAAACTATCAACGATAACGGGAGAAATACTGTATGAATCGAAATATAAATCGAAAGGAGCTTCAATAAATATTATTGATCATAACGCGCACGCATGGACCAACGCAGTAACAATATTTCCACGTGATCGAACTGTTAGATTTTACCCCTCAGATATGTTTGATTTTATCAACGAAATAAGTAAAAACGATCCTGTATCGGTATGGTTATTTAAAAGTAATGAGGAAGGTGGATTTGATCAGCTTGTTAGACCAAACGGTGAAATATATCGAACAGAATTTCTCCATGACGAGATGAAAAATCTAGCGGAGAAGTTTTTAGAATGCAAACACGCGGAAAATACTGACAAATTACTTAGTAATTGCTTTACCGTTCCATCTGTTGCGGCTCATTTTGCTAGAGAAAGAAATTCATGGAAACCAACACGATTTGATTTACTCGAGGACGTACGCGCAAGTTGCGTCGAATACGGACACGGCGGATTGTGGAATACCAAATATAATTACAACGATGTTATTTAGGTTGATATGGTTGCATGTTATCCAGGAAGTTTTCTAGGATACGGAGATTGTTCTGTGTACTTTAAAAGATTTGGTCACCCTACAAACGAGATGACGCGAGTGGCAATTAATGGACCATTACCTGATTTTGATCTGACTGGATTCGCTTGTGTTGAATCATTCGAGCTCAACGAAAATCTTCACAAGATTTGTTATGTTTGGTTTGGTAGACATTTTTGTGAAAAACGTTGGGCGCCTATAGTTTTATTACGATATATGCTAGATTGTGCGGTACTGCAGACCGAAGTTTGGTTGCCCATGTCAGATTCTATCAGTATTGATGAAATTATTAGCGAGTTTAAGGAAAAATGTCCTGATGTTTCCGAAGATGATATTATCAAAGGAGCTCCTAAAATTCTCGAGATTAAACTTAAAACCGCAAAAGATCTCGGTAGAAAAATTATAGGTAAATTTACTCAAGGTGGTGCATATGATCACAAAAGACATCACGCACGATTAATTCTAGATTATGCGGAATACGATTTTATAATCGCTGATACAACAGCGAGAAATATATTTGTAAATCGAGAAAGTGTTTATTTATCCGACGGAACAAACTTGGGTACGATCGTTAGTTACATAAATGATGTATCCCCACAGTATACTCATCTAAGATCTTCCATGTTGGCTTATGTTTCTATAAATTTATTATCGATGATTAATAGATTTCCTGAGACCGCAGTCAGAGTAGCAACAGATTCGTTTTATATTTCGAGTAAATATTTAGAGTCTGTTATGAAATTTACAAGTAATGATGAACGATGGAGTTCGTGGAGAATAAAAAAGGAAATATTACACAATTATACAGAATCAGCAGATGTTCCGATGAGACATTTTTATCGTAAGGGTAATAAAAATATCAGAAATGTCGAAAGCGCCGCCGGTGAGTGATCCAATAACTAGATATAAGACAGTATATCTCAATGGACTTGGTGGATGCGGCAAAACGACTCGAGCAATTAATGTTTTTAGAAATTCAGATATGATCGTGCTGACACCCACACATAGACTTGCACGGGAGATGAAACAACGGCAAGTACAATCGTGCACGTATCATAGTTTCTTTCGGTGGCGCGGGGATACATGGACTCCTGAAGGAATGGGAGAAAAATATATACCTAAAATAATTATTTGAGACGAGATATGTACGGTGTCATTGGATACATTAAAAATGTTTCTTGATTGGTTGTTGACGAAAAATACCGCTATAGTAAATGTGTGGCGATCATGGTCAACTGCCGCCTTTTGTTGGACCATCTCCACATGATTGGTTAAAAAATTTCGTCGATTATTACGAAGAAATAGATGATGATCATAGAGCTCTCGATGCAAATTTAAAGGAATTTAAAAAATTAATCAGATTACAATCAAACAAAATTCAGTGTGAAATAATACGCGGAGTAATCTCAGAGACCTCAATGAGTGATTTTTTAAATTTATGGAGACCCAACGATTTGATAGTAGCAAGCAGAAAAATAATCAGAGACGATTTACAACAGCAGTTATTTCAGCTGCATAAAGAAAAATATTCAGAATTACCCGTACCGTTGTGTTATAGACCATCAGATACACGAAAACAGAATATTAATGTTGATATTCCAGGACAGACTGAGAATCAAAATCTCGTACTAAATGATATTGTCGCTGTTGATATCAGTGTGGTCGAAGATGCATTACGCGCTGACAAATCTCCATGGGTGTTGGGATACGCTATGACGATCCACTCGTCTCAGGGATTAACTATTTTTGACACACGAGTCTGGATTGTAGACGATCACATCGAGTGGTCAAATTTAGTCTATTTAGCGGTATCGATGGTCAGAAAAATATCTCAATTACGTAGAATTATAATTCCTGAAATCGTTAATAAATTTAACGTCATCGATGATGATATAATAAGAAAAAAATTAATCGGATACAAACAATCTGATAAAAAAAATAAATGCGACTTTGATCTTGATGTTGAATTTATTATCGAGTTAAAACAGCAGCAGAATAATCATTGCGCAAGTTGCAATTGTATAATGCTGTGGAGATATTCGAGTAATGATTCAAGACAATTTACCGTAGACAGAAAAGATAATAGTCGCGGTCATGCACGAGAAAATACCATGTTGACCTGTCTTGAGTGTAATCGACGTAGAGGCGCCAGCGCCTTGGGTGCTAGTTAAGTGATCGCGGTGGTAGTTGTGTATCCGTGGGAATTATTTGTAATTGTTCACGCGTAAATCCACGTTCAGGAGCAGCCGAATCTAGTCTGTAGATTGCAGGTCTACCTGAGGATCTTGTCACGGTGGATATTTTGTGTGTGGTAACAATCCAAATAGGATCAGTCGCTCTCGCTTTACCACCTTCAAGTTCACCCGGTTCATATAAATATCTAACTGTAACATCACCCAATATTTTTTGTTTTTCAATATCTTTTCGTTGTGTTGGTATATTTCTTTTGTAATTGCATTAATGGGTTTCATGTTGGTTGTTCGTGTAATCTCATTATTTAATGCAGCTATCACGCTTGGTAATCTTGCAACCCATTCGCGAGATCTTTTATCTTGAATAAATTCCTTAGCGTATTGATATCCAAATAACCGCTCAGCAAGTGTTCGATTAAATCGCTCAACAATTGCCTGATCACGGTGAATTGCAGTATGACCTCGTCGTATTTTGGTATTATGTCGTTTCATCAACGAGGATACTGGACCAAGAAATTCCTTACCAGGATCAACCTGTAGCAGCTGTGGCCATCGCAGACCACCTTGTGGTCCGAGTCCTCGTTGATAAATTCGTTCAAACGCATCGGCTACTTCAGATGATGTTTTCGTTGATAGCGGCTCTGCCTCTTTATATCTACTTGCAACATCAACTACAGTTAACGCGTACTTGTACGTTTTTCCACGCACAGCATCGTGTGGTAAAAACAGAATATCAGCTTGATGAACTTTATTAGGAACACTAACATCGAAATAGGCGTACTGAATTCGTTTCGGTGGTGGTAATTAAATTTGCCATATTGCCTGTTTGGATAACCACGCTTTAGCAGTAGAATGTTTAACCGCTGCTGCATCAGCGAGTTTACCAATTGCTGC
Organism: Sinohyriopsis cumingii; assembly: GCA_028554795.2. NCBI lineage: Eukaryota > Metazoa > Mollusca > Bivalvia > Unionida > Unionidae > Sinohyriopsis > Sinohyriopsis cumingii. The sequence goes on from CM068835.1 coordinate 11,933,096, forward strand.
TTTGCCTCTCCAATATCCTCTTGGTGAATAATAAATTAATTCCATTATATATTACCAGACCCAAACGCTAATTTACCTTTCATCGCAGATCTTACTAACCAATTAGCTAATGATTCTCTGATATTTTCATTTTTTATGGAATTTAACGCGTGAATTAATTTCACATCTGCAATTTGTCTGTCTTGTAGATTTTTACTTTTATAAGCTACATCATGAACATGACAAGCTTTATAAATAGCATTTACTGGTTCCTCGCCTGGTTTTGGTTGATCTTGATTATCAAGTCTGATATCGAGTCGAGTACCAGGACCGCAATAATTACATCCTGGTAGATGTTTTTCTCCTGGGTATTTAGCCCATGGAGTACCCGGAAACTTTGACATCAAATTAGCAATATCACCACCGCGCTTATTAGGTAAAAACGAAAATTTCTTTCTACCGCACACAGAACATTTTCCACCATACGCTATTTTTTTATGTTTTGTTATAACTGTAGCTAAATCAGTAGTCGGAGTTTTAACTCTACAGCGTAAACAATATAGATTCATGTTATAATATATATGGATATAATTGATTTCTCAGCGACAAGAAAACGAGAACCTGTTAAGCATCATCCTGCGCTACCGAATTCCATCAGAATGATTATCATAGGACCATCTGGATCGGGTAAGACGCAGTTATTACTTAATCTGATAATGAGATGGTTGAAATGGGATAAATTATATTTAGTAGCACCATCCGTTGATGATCAACGATGTTATGAAGTATTAAAAGATTTTAACGAAAATGCAAGATTACTGGACGAAGATAACGATGTCATAGAGTTTATAACAGATATTGATGAAGCACCGTCCGTTGATGTTTTAGACGGATGTATTAATAATTTAGTTGTGTATGATGATGTGATGCTGGATAAACAATCAAATCCAGCCAGAATATTTTCTCGCGGCAGACATAAAAATACAGATGTGATCTATGTTACTCAGCGATATACACAAATACCAAAAGTGATCACGGACAAATGTAATATTTTAGTTGTGTTTAATGGCGTAGACACACACACGCTGCGAAATATTCATCAAACCTGGTGCAGCGGTGACATGGATATAATTAAATTCAGAAATTTCTTCTCACGAGCGCAAGCTACTCCGCATGGATTTATAACAATAAATTTGCACGATCCTAGAACAAGATATCGTGTGGGTCTTGATAAAATATTTGGATAAATAAATAAATTTAATTAAACAGATATCATTAATATAATGAACAACTGTGCGTGGTTAATTCAAGGAACAAAAGATAAATGCAACAAAAGGTGCCGTGGAGAATATTGCAGGAGACATAATTATATTTTAAAGAAAAATCCTCATGCTGGTTCACGAAGTTGTGTTGGATGTAACAACGGGGTTAGAGGATTATATCAGATTTGTAAAAATTGCGGTAGAGATCGATACAGAAGTTTGATGATATATTACAGAAAAAGAAAGAACATAAATCCAAAAATAGAAAAACCACCATCAGAACTTGAATATTACTTGAAGAACAAAACAAAAGATTCCCAGGATTCAGATGAAGATTCCCAGGATTATTGAGCAGCAGAAAGGGTCCTGTCTACAATTCTGTTTGGGACAAACAATAATCGTAGACGCGGTATTGACCTCTATGAAGGGTCACTATTTTTTTTTTGTCTAAAAAAGCGTACGTGACGCGTTAAGTGGTCTGTTCACCCTCTCTGCTGCTGGGTGGGAGAAGTAAAATTGTGTGAGTGTGAAGAATGGAATAGAGAGGGAGAAAAGAGATACAAGTATAACTTTTTGTGTACGACCGTGAATAAATTTACATATTACATATACAAGAGCGTGAAAACATAACGTTCGTTGATACCAGGTATACACCTGTAGTTTCAGCTTTCCGGGGGCTGGGGTGGCAGCTGTGTGGCTCTCGCTTTCGCAAGGGCTGCCACAGTTGTAAATGAAGGACCCCTCTAAGGGCAGTCGTTTCTGAGGTGCCCAGTTTCCCGGCAATTCAAGCACGGGGGGGGGGGGGGGAGGGGGGACATTGTCAGCAGTATCCTGCAAGTCCCTTGGGAAATCAAGTGTGGGCTGCGCCTTGAGTAAAGTTCTGTTGTTTCTGTTTCTAGTTTAACGATATGAGTGCCGTTTTCAGCTAAGGTGGTATGAAAAATGATTGGAGAAAGAATCACAATTTGAGTAAGTTATTAAAACTCGCCTGTAGCGGTTATATATTTGCATGCATGATGTAAAAATATGTATTTTTCATTTGCACCGCCCTTTCCCCAAAGCAGTAAATCAGCTAATAGTTGTATGTGATACTGAAAGTAATTTTCTCATCAACACAGTTCGTTGTCTGCTATACTTGGGACAGAAGATGAAGAAATGCATGGTGGTTTCGGTCTTGTTTCAGGAACGAAAGGGGTCATCAAGTTAAACAAGATAAAGATCAGATCTAATGTGTGTCACCTGTCATATGCCATGTTTGTAAAAACAACTCGTTTTGGTGATGATTGTTACTGAATAAAACAGAAATAAAAATAAATAAACTAAACTAAAGGAATAAAAAAAAATTAAGTGTGTAGGAATTACCTCCCTTGAAATAAACGCATACTTTCAGTTTCTACTTTCCAGGAAGCTAACGTAGCAGACAAACAGCCGTGTGAAGTAAGCATCATTACAAATTATACCAGCGATTGTCAAATTTATTATCTGTGGTACTTTTCCGATGTCAAACGCACATAAGACTGAACAAGGACGGCCACGAGAGACTAAACATACTTCAGGTCTGAGCCTCTGGTCTTCATCTTCGTGTTGATGTGGACGAAGTTTGTTTGTTTTGGATAATGCATACAGAGTAAAAAAGCAACAAATAAATCCACTGTTGGCGCGATATGATAGCCTTTCCGTTTGTATGATTTCTGGGCTGAATTTCTTTTGTTGTGAAGACCTGATCAATTATCGATGGTATTATCTAAATTTTGAAAGCTTTGTATTATGTTTCAGCAGTTACTGTCACTTAATTCCGAGACTAATATTGGCATACTTCATAACTCATTTTGCTCGAAACTCAAATATCCAGGAATATAATTTTTAAAAAAATTAAGTTCCCATTTCTTATCATTCTTATCACAATCAATAAAGAAAACGAAATAGGTCAACATAGGTTTCATGTGATTGTTCAATTCATTTATATAGTTAATACAAAAATCAACCAAAAAGTGAAAGTGTTACTTTGCCCTCAGAGAAAAAAGACAAATGCTCACATAATTAATAATCGCAAAATAAAAGACATTGAATAATCTCTAAAATACATATTAAAAGTGTTTTTTTTAAAAAAAACATTTTAATAAGATGCTCAAATTAACATAAAAATGCCCACTTTTGAACATTTGGGATGACAGCTCCCCATGAAACTCTAGAAATCAGTACACCTTCGTAAACACAATGCATGACTTGCTTAGTAGTTGGCAGAATACAGTGTTACTTTGTCATCAGAAAAAAGAGACAAATGCTCACATAATTCATAATCACAAAGTAAAAGACGTTGAATTAACTCTAAAATACATATTAAAAGTGTTTTTTTATAGTGTCAACAGGATGCTCAAATTAACGTAAAAAATGCCCACTTTTGAACATTAGGGGTGACAGCTCCACACGAAACTCCAGAAATCAATACACTATGGATGACATTTCTATCACATACTTAGTAGCTGTCAGAATACCTTTTATGGCAGAAAGTTGGTTTGCCTTCTCAGAGTAGTTAGTAAGGCTTTTATAAGAACTTGTTGGGAAACAGAATTAAGTGAACTCGATTTATCTCCAAAGTATGTAAATTATATTCATTTTAGTTCACAGTTGATAATGATTGGATTTTCCAAAACTATTTTTCCTGGTCCATATGGGTCAATGTTGACAAGTGTAAACTTATGCTGTGGCCATGACATCAGTGAATAATGCATTTATTTGCCTGTATAGACTAGATTTCTGATGGCTTTTCATCTGTCATTATCCATTAGCACAGGGTTGTTATTGTTATTTTTCCTAAACGGCTGGGAGAATTGCTAAGAAATTTCATAATAAACTGACCATTTTTAATGTTATTGTTCTTTTACAATGATTCCATCCAGTCCTGATCACATTGTATGTTGCATCTAAATGTAATTTAAATGTACTATCACTAGTCATCTCTTGTGACGACTGTTGGGTGAATTAGTGAACCATTGCAGTGAGGAATCTTAGTCTGTATTGGATGAGATGTATCTGGTACAAGGCTTTTGCTGTGTGCAAAAATAGCTTATTTCACAAATACACACACACACACACACTCACTGGCTACTTTGTAGTTACAAAATGGTATTTCAAAGTTTTGAGATAACTGAGGTCTTTGTCAGGCAAGAAACAACTTAAACAAACCAAACAAACTAAAGCCAGGAGAAAACCTGAATTATTCACATTTTGAATTGCAGTGGAATTCATAAAAACCCAATAGATAATAAGAGAAGAAACAAACCAGATGGAAAGCATTATATACATGTTAGTAAGCTACATTTTTCACTTGTACTGACATTAAAATGACAAAGGTTTATCAATAGTATTAGAAAAGATCAGGGTGATCTGTGCAATTGCTTGTTTATTATTCTAGGAAACAGGATACATATCATTATGGCAGTTACTAGATTCAGTCACCAAGTAGACTTTCCTTGCTTTTGCAGTGGATACTCTCCACCAAAAAACAAAACAATCCTTTTGGTTGGCTGAGACATAATATGTATGCAATGTCCAGAGTTCATCTCCTTGGAAAATCACCAACTCACACTGTCAGGTGTACAAAGTACCACAATTATTTTTGTTGAGTGATGTATGCATTTAGACAGGATCTGCAGCTGTATATACTGCTGTGGCTTGCACTATCATTGAATGTTTAACATGTTATTCTTTTTTTGGAATATGTGTACAGATATGTTCAAAAATAACTTTGATAGAGAAAGACTCTATGGTATATATTGAAATGTCAGAGAGCATCTCAAAATATCCTGCTCACTGACTTTCTCTCTCTACAAAAAAACTTTTAAAAAAAAAACATTTTACTTATTAAGATATACAAAATATTTGTTATACTTTATGAAAATGTTATAAACATTATTTCTTGAATAAAAAAGTCCTTTACACCAGTAAGTTTGCTAATAAATAAAAACGTCCTTTACACCAGTAAGTTTGCTAATAACATCAGACAATAATGTCAAAACAAGGTAACTGTTCTCAAAACTAGGTTATTAATGCTAGAATGAATATTGTTACCTGCTGCAGCCATTTGTAGTCAATGAAAGTAGGAAATAGATACCTTTCTATAGCAAGAAAGGTTGTGACTCCTTAGCTTTGATCTCATCACAAGGCCTTCATCAGAGGAATGACTTGGACTGGAGTCATGTGATCAACTAGATGTTGACCACATGACAAGACCTTTGTATACAGTGGTGGAAGTTTCAATCTGGAATCATGGTTCAACAGTAAATCTTTATTAACATTGCATATGTCTTCTCATAGTTATGAATAGGAGGGACTATACTAAAAGTTAGGACACTTTTGAAGGAAGAGAAGACATGTGAAGTTTAAAAAAAGATCCAACTAGCAAATACAAAAGTAAGTTCATTGATACTTTAAGGACATAAAGAAAGATAAGAAGACTGATAAAGATTTGTAGAACTGTATTTATCGCACTTGTGAGGAGATGCCAAAATTGTATGGACTCCTCAAGGTACACAAGATAATCACATCCTTGCATCCTATCATTTTGGGGGTGGATTCTGTTACCTATCTTGTGTCAAAATATCTTACTGAAGTAGTGAGTCCTTTAGTTGTTCATGGCATATCCCACATAAAAAGCTATGCAGAATTTTTCTAAAAAATTAAAGATTTTAAAGTCACTCCATGGGAAAAATTAATATCATATGATGTGAGCATCCTTTTTACCAGCATACCTGTTGACAAGGCCTTGTCTGTCATCCAGAATAGACTCTTGAAAGACACAGGGTTAAACAAACATACTACTTTGGTGTTAGAACAGATAATTCCTCTGTTGAAATGGGTCTTGAATACTACTTATTTTGTGTATCAGGGAGAATTTTATCAACAGAAGTTCGGGGTGGCAATGGTATCACCAGTGTCTCCTACTGTGTCAAATTTATATATGGAAGACTTTGAACTTAATGCCATTTCCACTGCAGCCCATCTTCCAGATGTGTGGTTTTGTAATGTGGATGACACTTTCACCATGATGCATGAATACAATATTGACAAATTCACCAAGCATCTCAATTCCGTTGTTGAAAATATCCAGTTCACCTATGATGTAGAAGAAGATGGGAAGTTGCACAAGATAATGGGGGCAACAAAAGTTACCATTTACTATAAACCTACCCAGAAAGGCCAGTATCAGAACTTGAACTCCAATCACCATTTTGAACATAAAAGATCAGTGGTGAGAACTTTGTTGGATCAGTTGAACAACATTGTCAGTGTTGAGGAAGACTGGGTGTTGGAGATTGATCATATTAAGAAAGTTTTGAGGGCCAATGATTACAAAAACTGGATATTTGTGTTTACTGAATGGAATGGAGAAGGGATGAACATCTGAAGGGGAAGGGAGGAAAATGTATAACTGTTCCTTTACCATACATTGGGGGTCTCTCTGAAAGATTATTTTAAAAAATCTTCCAAAAATGTGGAGCTAATGTAATTTGCAAACCCTGTAACACCATCTACTCAATCTCTGTATATACATACAACCAAACTCCCTTGAATTAGAAGTGCTCAGTCATCTATAAACTCAAGCGTGATAACTGTGGAAAAGACTACATTGGGGAAACCTCTAGGAGCCTTGAAACAAGTTAAAGAACACCCGTACACTGACAGAGAATCCCTGACAGAAGTTGGTGAATATAGCAGAGAATCAGGATATACTTTTTCTTGCAATAACATCAGAGTACTTCGTAGAGAGAACAGTATCCTGTAAAGGAGAATACGAGAAGCTATTGAGATCATGGAAGGGAGCCAGTGTTGAACTGTGATTCTGGATTGGAACTTGTTCAGAAAGGTCATCTAGTTGATCATGTGACTCCAGTACAAAAGTCATTCCCCAGATGAAAATCTTGTGATGAGGTCAAACGCTAAGGAATCACAACATTTATTTTGCTACAGAAAGGTATCTATTTATTACTTTCATTGACTAGGTTACTAATACTTGTCCAAAGTGAGTTACCTCACCCCACCAGATTTTCAAGTGAAATATTGATAAACTCATTAATATATTCATAGTTTTCAGTCTCAAATACTTGTTATAAATTTACAGTGTTTGAGGGGGGAAGCTTGGGATTTCGCTCATTTAGAATTTGACATTAATAGATTGTTTGATCAGCAGTAAAATTTTAACTTGGACTAAATTGGTTTATGTTAACACCAGATTTTACTTTTACGCCAATAAAACGCACTTATTTCATGGATGAGAGCGACTTGTTTTCTTTAATTGCCCATTTGAATTACCTCTGAGAACCTTCTTAAAGTACGGACATAAAAATCTTTTTCTTAATATATTATTTCCTTTTATTTTCAGTGAATGATGGCTGTACTTTAAAGTGCTGATATATGACAAGACAAAAGAGAGAACACTGAACATTATGCATGGACACCCTTTAAATAGGACACTTGTATAAGTGAAAGATGCATTGTGAGCATTGTGGTGCAGAAGAGGAGGTTGGGGAAAACACTGGCTTCTGTTCCCAGTGTGGACATGAATTTAAGGTGAAGAAAAACATCGCTATTTGTCAAGCAACACTCAAAGATGGAACTCCATGCAAAGCAGAAATTGAAAAGAAATTCAGGTTCTGTAGGAAATGTGGCACTGAAGTGGATCCACAGTGGTTCCTCAGTAGTGTGGTGACATGCTGTGGCAAGGGAAGAGATGGATCTGTATGTGGGAACACTCTTTACAAGGAGGATGAGTTTTGCTATTTATGTGGAACTCGAAAGCCCACTGAAGAAACAGGTAAATCTATCAACATGTATCAGTCTAAAGCCATTCTCCATTCCCCTATATAATATGCATCTACCTTCTCTGCCAAGCCACCCCAACTCCAAATCATTCATGTAATTATAGTGGCAAATCACATCTTTTATCCTTTTGTGTCACCATATATAGGAAATCAGGGTTCAGTCTTGATAATTGGAGGTAGTTTTGTTGAAGGACAAGTAGTTAATTAAGTTGATTGTCTTCTGAACAAGTAACTTTTATAACTAGCGTACCTCTGATGTCACATTGTGCCACATAAAAACATGATCAAAACAGTGCCCACTACAGGATTGATCCGATTCAAGTTACACAGATCTTCCAAACTGTGTCTATACAAATGTTTGCAAGAGCATGTTTTCACAGTTTAACATTTTTGTTATAGAAAATGAGATGTACTTGTTAGAAGCCACTTGTCCATAGAACAAGTACTATAAAATATAAATATGACTACACTGGATATTGTTTTTTTGTTTTTTAGGTCCTGTGACAAAGACTGTGATAGAGGTCCAGTCAGCAGAGACTGATTTGAGGACAGAGGAGCCTCAGATGGTATTTGGTCCCAGTGCGTCTTTGACCTGTGGAGAATATTCATCCCTGTTTTCTCCCTCATCTATCCAGACATCCACAGCTGTCAATAGTCACAGTGATGGGAGTGGTGAGGATGAAGTGGGTATAGAGTTTTTTGAAGATGATGGTCAGAAACCTTCATCCATAGATGTAAATAAAAATAAAAAGAAAAAGAAAAGGAAAAAGAAAAAGAAATCCAAAAAGGAGTTGCTACCATGTGAAGAAAGTGGAGATAAATATTCACATGGAAATTGGGAAAATGTATGCAAAGAAGAAGTGAGTAAGGGGATTGAAATGCAAAATAAGGTACATGGTCAAATTTCTGTACCTTTTACAGGCAAGATAGGATTGGATGCAAAGAACAATAATTATGGTGATGTTTTGCTAGATGATTTTGATGAATCCAGTCATGAAGAAGAACCTTCACCTAATAAACAAGGTCCAGCTCAGGAACAAGAAAAGGGAATAGAGGACCAGAACGGAAAGGCATTGACCCCAAAAATGACAGCAGATGCATGTGATAAACTAGATTCATCAATGAAAGATGGAGCTATGAGAAGTAAAGATTCATTTGAAGAAGCTGAAAGAACAGAAGTGCCAGGTGACAGAATAGAAGGAAGACCAGGGTCAGGACAAAAGTCATATGATGAGGAACCTACACTAGAAAACACAATGCCTCCAAAATCTATCAATGATACAGAATTGGGAGGAAGACAAGAAGCACAAGAACCAACCAGTGAATTACATACATCAACAGGAGACTCCCATGAAGAAGGGAAAAGGCCAGAAGAAAAATTAGCACAGGAGAAAGGAACAATCCTTGGAGTAGAAATAACCAGTGTTGGAGGACAAATGCAAGAAACAGTATCATGTCAAGGAAATCAATCAATGAAAAAAATAGATGAGACACAAACAAATGAAAGACGAGGGAAAGAAGAGGTAACAGCTGCAGAGGATGATGCAGAAGACCAAATGATGGAGGATGATAAAAACATGGAAAATGATGATGCAGAAGATAAGGAAGAAGATGAGACAGCTACTGAAAATAAATTAGTAAAGGATGACCATGATAATAAAGATGTTGCAGAAACAACTGTCAGTGGGGAGAAGAGGCTTTCTAGGAGCCAGAAGAGGCGTTTAAAAAAGCAACAGAAGAAAGAAAGAAAGAGGATGGTTGCAGCCTCTGGCACAGAGGAACAGAAAAAACAAAACCAAAAGAAAGTGGAAAGTGCATCAAGTCAGGTATAGTCAAACCTATTTTAATAGTCATTTCTGTTAAGTGATCACCTGTCCAGAAATGTCACAATTTTAATGTCCCTTTGACCAGTTTTTATAAGAAATGAAGCTGTCTCACCTGTTGTATAAACCTGTTCTGGCCAATGCCCAGAGGTGGCAGATTTAATTGTACATCTTTATACCAAGCTTAGACAATGGCTGTAATGTACCTTACACACATGATCACTGGTATAAGGCAAAAAACAAAATATGTTTCTGGTCGGACAATCATCCGTTTTTCATTGCTGACTGTAGCACTTTTTTTCACCAGGGTAAAAAAAAATAATCCCAAAATTGACTTGTGCTAGTTTAATCATTACAGGGCTTGAAATTAGCGGCAGTCCGCTAACCCAAGGCTAGCAGATTTCCTGTCGGACTAGGAACTTTCATAATGTTAATAGTCCGATGGGCTAGTAAGTTTCAGTTATCAATAGTCAGCGTTTGTTTATGCCATTCCCTAATAAAGACTTAACTTAGCAGATGTTCTATAGAATCAAAGCAGTGGCCATTGTAAACAGTCATAAAATATTAACATGAGAAGATGAAGTCAATTTCTGCCTCGGAAAGGTGTGTTTCTATAACAAGAATCCATCCGATTTTGTTCATTTCACTTAACAGTGCAAATTATGGTCCCTTCATTAACAACAGAAGTTTGGTAATTGATCCTAATTAATCGGATAACGAATTAAATGAAAAAATGATGTGGTATGATACTTTATTCACTTGACCACCATAACAAACTACAAAGTGGTATATCACACAAAAGAACATGACAAAAACTATTCAAAGAAATTAGTTTGCACGTTTTTTTTGTTTAAGGTTTGGGTTTTTTTGCTTGCTACTCAAACACTCCAACAGTCACAAACAGGAAACTACATATTTTACAGTTCCATCAAAATAATTATAAGAATTAGATCAATTTATTACGATTACATTATTTACACATCCTTTCCATAAGCTACTTTTTCTATGATGATAAGAATAGTTTTTACATTTTTCCCTTACAAGAATGAACATATAATTGAATACACATGGAGATATCCAAGCAGAATGCCGTACATTTGTTGGGAATTAAAATCTCTGAGCATGGGCATCTAAGATTTGAAAATTTTCTGCCTTATTATTAATTTTAACAATACATTGAGGTTCAATTAATTAGGAACAATTACCAAACTTGTGATTTATGATATTGTAATTGGAGCTGTTAAATGCAATGCGCAGAGTGTCAGATGGCTTTGTTTGATGGGGACACAACTTTTCCAAGCTGAAACTAACACTATCTTCTGATGCTAATATTTTATAACAGTGTTTACAATAGCCACTGTTTTGATTGTGCAGAACATCCGCTTAAGTTAAGTCTTTGTTAGGGAGAGGCAATTTAACAACTACTAATTTCAACTACAATATAATTGGGAGGGGGCAAAGACGTGTTTTGAAACATGTTTCTTGCTCTGACTTTCTTATATAAAGGATGCTGTGCCATTCCCTTTCTTGCTTTAAATAATTCATGTCAGCTATGCTATAACATCTCTTATTTCAAAACAAGTCACAACTCCCTCCTTATATTATAAGACAGGCAAAATGTGGCATTTGACAGAAGGTGTTCAGCCACTGGAAAAAAAAGCAAAAGTTGAATGAAAATGAAGAGGAATAATTCTTATGAAAGGGAAAAGTGTAATGGAAAATTTCAGAAGAAATGGACAAAAGACAGGGAATGGCTGAATTATGACGAGGAAATGAATGTTATGTGATGCATTATTATTAACTAGTGTACGCAATTCGCAAAAACAAACACACAGAAAACATCCTCTTTTGTTGCGGATTGTTTGAACTTTAAAATTGAATTGGTAAACATACATGAAAGCTGTGTAACATTGTTTTGTGAACAGGACTAGTAAAGATTTGGCAGGACTAGTAAACTTCTGTATATTTCCATTTTTGAAATTGGTGGGGGGTACAAAGAAACGGGGAGGTATATTAAGACTATAGAGGGTTTATTTTAATGAGAGCAAAATCAAATTTCGGTTTCCAGAATACTATGACATTGTGCACAGGAGTTATGGCAGGTGATTGCCCATCCTTCTGAATTGGATGCTTGCAGCATAACTATATCTAGGATTTCAGGATTGTAACCAAATTCAGCATGCAGTTTTGTAATAATAGAGACCTTTGACAACATCCATGCCTAGAATTCCACAACATGATTTACAAGACTTATGGCCCTTGATGCCCATGATCTTAAGTTTGGTTTCTGCAACATGACTTTACATAGGATTGTTTGATTTAAGGGCATTTGGCATAGTTGGCTTTGTAGTGATAAGAAATTGTATCAGATCAGTGTATTGTGTTCCACAGCATAATATACAGGGGTTGAGTCACCAGATAGAATTTTGTCTTAAGGTAGTCCACTTTTATAAAATTAGCTCTTACTGAACAGCTTGAAATTATGTCACTATTAAATTATGTTGTTAATATGACATCACTTTTACATGATTAGAAAACATTTTTATCAAGAAGATTGTTAATATCAGCACAGTGTCTTTCACATGGTGTATGCAACAGTGTTTTGAATCTCTATATCATTGTTTAAATTTATAATATAACTTTTATTTAAATCATTTAAGACAATGATGGTTATATTTTAAATTCTTGGATTCATTGTCTAGTTAGCACTATAGTAAAGTATGTGTACACTTCATCGTAGGAATCTCATTCATAACAAGTCTGATTGCCAAGGTCAAATCAACAACTAAGTCAGTTATGAATGTTAGCTTTATTTGAATGGATGTCATGTCAACATAGCATGATTCTAAATGGTACATTTGCCCTGTTGAGAGCCTATTACACATGCCCCTTGCATTTGATTAGTTCATTAATTCAAGATGGGCAGAACAAGACTGATACATTATGACTATTGGAATTATTTTAAAATAATCCAATTTAATTGTTCAAGAAATTATAGTGAATCAGAGCTTGTTGATTTGGTGCATATATAGTTACTATATAATGATTGTACACACAACTTGTTCCATTTTTATGTAGTTATGCAGGCTTTGTAAGAGTCAAGATGAACTTGCAAATTATTTATATGTTCGTTGGATATAGCAGAGTGGATCATTTTTAATTTAAGTAGTCATTATTTTGGGATTATGTAAATATATTTAAGGACTTAAATATTTCATTAATTCCATCAGATTATGTGAAACTTTCTAGGACTTTAATGATATTCTACATTCATGAGATTACATTGAAGTAAAAACATTTGGAATAATAACTGTGATAATTGAGTGTTGTTAACTATAGCACATAAGCACTTTAGAAGCTTCATTCAAAATACCTTGGAGCAGTTTCTGGATTAGTGAGAAATTGATAGTACAGTTTAGGATTATTAGGATTACATTCTAGGAATTCATACACTATAAAGTTATTTTTAATTTGTTCACTTTTTTTAAAAAATTTATTTAAACAAATTTTTATTTTGGAAAACTTGAATGCTTATTTGGTTTTACCTGGTCTTGTTACTTAAGTTTTAGTCCCTAGATGTAAAAGATAGTATAAATTTAATCATGCAATTTTAGTTACAGTTTTCAATTACAACTTATATGATTACATGTATTAATATACACATAGCAAATTCATCTTCTGTTAGGTAAATTCTCAGGGGTGGTTGGGTACAATTTTCTTTTGAGCTACGATATTTTATTTTCATTTATCTCAAGGTCATTATTTTTTTTAAAGAATGTGATTGGTATAATATGCTGTTATTTTGCTTTAAATCATCATAGAAGATAGTTTTTCAGCTATTTACAAATTTTGTTTCATTAAAAAGTATCAGGTCCATGCCCTAGAAAAATAAATTGTTGGTCCCTGATTCTGATAAACTGTGGTATGCATCAAAGAATGTTCAGAAATACAGCGGTATACTGTATACAAAATTTATCATGGTACCCAGCTCAGATTTCAGCATTCTTATCAAGCTGGTTTTGCTAATTATTCATCTCCATTGCTCATATGAGTTTGGTTGATATCCTCTTGGATTAAAATTTCCGAGTTATTGTTTGTTTTAATTACTTTTCATTGTATACTAAGCTAGGCATTGCTGTACTTTTTGTCTTAAACCATCAGTTTTCTATTCTGTAATTGGATGACACCTGGATGTTGAGTTCACACTGCTTAAATAAGCGATGTTAAAAAAAAAGGACCAATCTATTATATCATACTTTTACAAATGAACAAGTTTTTCATAAATTTTGTTTTTAGCTTTTTATCACAGCAATGTCTAAGAGAGTGGGGAGGTGTGGGCACAGAAAAGCACCTTGGGACACCCTACCCACCTGCCTAGAGTCTGTACAGACCTCAGTGGGACAGATTGTTGTTCCATTTGCAGCCTCAAGGTTGGGTGAGGTCTGGAACCTTGCCAAATGCATATGAACTTACAATGGAATGGAAGAAGGAGCTTGTCTCTTTTTACTCTGAACATACTGGATTTTCCTTCTCTGTGTCTCTTGGGTCTCAGAGAAAGATTGCTCAAATCTCATTGAAGGTAATTGGTGTTAAAGGGCACCCTCCTAACAGAGGTAATAAGTGGTTGGAGAGTGAGTTGTGTTCTCCTATGAGGGAGGAGCATGACCTTCTTCATTCCTGTTAGGAAAGGATCCGGCAGTTGCACAGTTTTAGTAGGGAGGAGCAGCACCCTTTCATTTCGTATAGAACAGAAGAGACAGCACCCTTGACTAGCCCACAGGTCGGTGTCAGCAGAGAGTGAGTTGTATTCCCTCTGTTCAGCCTAGCATCTTCAGTGAGCTTTACCAAGCTCATGGGAGTAGTTGCAGGAATCACTGGGATTCCATTCCTCCAATATTTTGATGATGTCTAGAGTCCCTAAGATTATATTTGTCTCACTGCTGGTCCATTATAGTGACTAGGATGTGTCTTTTAAAGTAACGATATTTATTTGATCCATAAACCTCTGTCTCAACAAGCAGACTATGGCAGTGATTGGCTTAAAACTAAAATAAAGCATTTATGGAACAGATCAGAAATTTGGCATAGTATTTTAGCAAAGCACTGATTCAAGAAAGTGAAACCTTGGCAGAGTTCATAGTGTGAAAAAAACAACAACTTATTTTGCAGCAGAGATAGCTAAGAGACAGTATCTGCGAGATGTGGAATAGGACATAACAACCATAAAAAGCAGTTTCCAGAATTATTCAAGCTAGATAAGCTAGCTGTGTATATCCCCTTTCAGACAGCGGACATTGACAGGGGTTCTCAGCATATAACAATATTAATATACTAATAGACTAATATCTTAAACTAAGTAACAGAAAAGAGCAAACGAAAAGTTTAAAAAAATTTAAATAAATAATTTATTTCTTTAGAATGCAGAATGAAAATTTAAAAGGAACTTACAATATTGTGAATGGTCATAACAGTTTTATCACACATCCAAATGCATAAAGTTCCAACTGAATTCCAGTGGTAATCCAAATAAACTCCTAATCACACATATTTGGATGCAATTTTTTTTATATCTGGGATGCAGAAAATCACTTATGCAGGAGTTCTCCATGCTTGGAATAAGACCTTTCCTTTTCCTTACATAATTCACTCACACTCTAATGGACAAACAGCTATATGTCAATGGTGTAAATAAGTTAGAAAATTAAATTCAGTGGCAACCGCTGGTTCTATTCATCTCAAAATTGAGCCTCTTAATGTATGCCCAAATTATTTCTGGTAGAGGATTGCAGCTTTTGCTGGTAAGACTCCTGTTTTCCCAAAATAGGAGTACTGGACTCCTACTTTTAAAATCATAGCAAGACCTCTGAATTCCAATATTGAACATATTGATATGTCAGTAGTCTTGAATATCCAAATGTGCCAGTGACCTATTGTGTGGCAGTATGCTAAGCCTTTTGATGTATCACAATAACATAATCCAAATATGTCAATTTCTGAATATCTGTTATTTCACATTAATGTTCCAGTCCAAGAATATTATTGAGCACTTTGCAATTCCAGTGAATAATAATTTGAATAAATAATTCCACCCAAATAAAATTCTAAAAACAACAATAAGACTGATTCTTGATTCTGCTAAAGATATAAATGCAAGAATGAGTAATTTCTAAAATAAACAACACTTTATAAAAAGCTAAGACACAGTAATCAGGATGGGGGTCAAAGAGTCCTTTCTTGAACATGAAGTTGTCAGCAAAATGAGGTATATTATTAAAATTATAATCAAGTATACAGGAAACATGAGGTAGTCCAGGTTTAAAATGGGAGAATTCCAATAGCTTAGACTCAGATTAAGATAAACATGTTTACTTCCATTGATAATGATCCTAATATTTAAGCCATTGTCAGAGAGAAATGTCAGCTATGTATTATGTTGTTTACAGATTAAATAGCCCTAGTCAGGTACATAGTTAACTTGATTTTGGACAAGGTCAGGTAAAAAATACAAATGTATACAACATACACTCATTAGGAAAAGCCAAAAAATAATAAAAGCTAAATATACATAGGAGGTGGTTAAATTTAATTTTATTGCCTTCTCCCATATTTGTGTCCCAAGCCCGCTGGCTCTGAGGAAAAGATAATTCTTCAGTTTGGACAGATTCAAAGGGGCTGCCTCATGATCAGATCTCCATTTGCTCTTTCATTTGGCTGTAGTCTAAGGAAACTTCCAAAGTTTTGTAATTGTCAAGAGTTGGTAGGCAGCACAACGGGTGGTCTTTTTCCCCTCTCTACACTGAGACCTGTCTGCAGTTGGCTACAGAGTGTACTCTTCTGCCATGCCCCTTTAGCATCTTCCCATGGACACAGCAATTTTACAAGTGGGAATTTTGATTGGGGACCTGGACTTGCCTTCCTAAGTTAAGATGTTCAAAGCACTGCTCACCTTAACCTCACATGGCTAATCTTTGTGGCAGACTCCTTCAGTTCGCTGGTTTTTTTTTTTACAACCATGCTACAATGCTTGCTGGAGGTGGTTGCCAAAACCTTGTGATGTGCTTGGTCAAAGTCTATCACACTGTGAAGCTGCTTCATCTCTGCAGCAGTGTTGCCATGGACACTTCTAAAGTCTTAATGGACCACAGTAAGAACCTTCTTAGGGCTGCAACCTGGGAGACAGAGATCATCTTCAAAGGTTCATTCCCTGTTTCATCTCAGGACCTGAAAAGCTAACAAGAATGGTCCCTTGCATCTGCTTCTAACCTAATGAAACTTGCCATAAAACATGTCCATCCTAATGGTCTTTCAGGGCCTTCTGCAAAGTTCTTGATGGGGTTCTCACTAAAACACAGAGTAATATGTAGATTAATGTGGATGAAATTGGTGCTCATCTGATCTCCACCATTGCACCATAGTGGCCAGCTTGAGAATCTTGTTTTCAATAGTTTTGCTTGATAAATAGCATTGACATGGTGTTTTAATTAAAAATTAAATTGGTGCTGATCGGAGCGCCAAACAATATCCAACTTTTATGCAGGTTTTTTTTTATACAGGTCAAACTTACCTTGGAGCCAAGTCAGAGGTCATTGCATGCATTTATGTACTTCATATTGAATGTATGAACACAGTAACTTGTACACGTGCAAGGGAACATCTACCAGATAGTGTGTTTCATTGCAGTGCAATGAACAAATTAATACTTGACATTGATATTAGGGTCAAATGTCTTGATCCAGGTTTTTAGCTGTACTGTCTTGTGAACAAGATAATACAATTATGAGTGGCTTTTTATCAGATCCATTTTATGGGTATGTCTAATGAATACCTTGAATCATGTGGCTGAAAAAGCCTTTTTCTTCGAAATTGTTCATTATAGATTTAACTCAGCTTAACATTTGGATATATCTTGACATTGTCGGAAGCAAGCTGAACAAGTTTCCATCTATGACATCAGGTTCAAAGTCAGTGACTGTAAAAGTAATTTTTTACTACAATTACAGGTATCTTCTGAACATGTTACCTCAGACATGCATATGTAAAAAAATATGTTTATAGCCAAATTTGTTATGTCGGAGTTTCTTATAAGTATCCTGGATAGTTTCATAGCTCAACACCAGTTAAAAGGAAGAAATGGTCTTAGACAGTTGAATTTCAGCCTCTTTTACAGGTCTCTCGGTAATATTTTTTTCAATGATCTGAAAATCAGATCTTATTGGAATGTTTATGTATTATACTGGATAATATTAAGTACTTCAGTCTTCAGAAATTCTACAAATCTAATCTCTTTTCCAGTTGTGATCATTTAAAATTTATTTCTAGGGTAAAGACAAGGACAAGAAACCAGAAGGCACTACTGGAGTAGGAGCCCCTGAGTTTGGGTTTGTAAAGCTTTCTTTAACTTGTACAGTATGCACTACATCTTCTGACCCTATTTCACTTGTGGTGGGTGTAATTCAGTGAACTTTGCCTGTGAAATCTCCTGTCTATAGTTGTGCAATAGAGATAGCTTACACTCACATCCATTTTAGGAGTGGAGCCTATCTGGCTAATATTTTATGGATTACATGTACCTCCTTAACCCTAAATGTGGTAATATCATAAAATGGGTTAATATTGAATGAAGTCTGTTGCCCAGCAGCACAGTTTAGTTCAAGCCCTTATCCTGGAGATTTCACTGTGTGCAGTGGGTTGTATTTTAATGGATACGATACTGACATGGGTGGAAAATGGTCACTTTATGTGTACTTTATAATTTTCACCGTCCTGATTACTTTTTATTTTCAGGTTTTACATTTCCTTTGAGAGCTATTTCATCAATGGCAGTAATAATAAATTTTCTAAGAAATGTTTTATCATAATGTAATCCTTTCTGAAAATTGTTATAAAATATTCCATTGATTATTTTTTGTCCATTAGTACAGACTTGTAAAATTTTGGACTTGTGCATAAACTTGTCATGAAGACTAAAGATTGTTGTATTATAGAACTGATACAAGTTGAAAATAATTGGGTCTCATGTTGATGGTGTTATGTATATTTAATTTATATCTGATTTAATTGTTTTTAAGTTTTACAATTTTTTTTAAAAAATTGTAAATTTCATTATTTGTCAAAATAATGTAGTTCTGTTTACTAGGAACTCGATACATTTTCCAGAAAATAGTTTGACTTTGACTTTGTTTATTTGGTAAACACTTAAAGTTGACCTAGTTCCCAATCTTAATTTAAAATTAGTAACAGCCATGTGAACAAGTTATTTAAAATTTATGTTTATTGTGGGAATAATAAGGTTGAGATTGAGGCTGTGTTGGATAAGTGACCCTCGACTTGTAAATAGATTTTAGTGAAGTAAACAACTTCTATTCCCAGAGTAAAATGATTGGTTTTGATCAAGGACATACAGTGGCTACGTGATTTTTTTTATATGTAAACATCATCATGTGACCCTTATCTGGGCATCTGTTTTACACATTATTCAAGTTTTAAACCACTGCATCGAGAGAGATCGCAGTCTGGGCTTATAACACTTGATGACAAGGTGTCCTTTTGTTGTGTCAGTTTGGAGCTATTTTGAATTATTTGGATTCTAAAAGATTAATTTGTTTTTCTGTAAATATTTATTTGCTTATACAGAATTCTTGAACAAAGAAATTTCTTAAAAAATTTATTTGGATTTCAGACAGCATGTTACTTCTTGTGTTTCTACATAGAACTGTAGACCAGAACATAATACAGGATACAGTATACGTCATCACCTTCCATCTTGGATTCTTTGTTGCGACTCTAACTTGAATTCATTAGAACATTTTATTATTAGAAATTAAAAAATTTATTCATAGATTATTCTTGGATTATATTTGGATTTCATTCTTGAAATCGTAAGTTCATATTTTTTTCATTTTTACAGTATTTTCCAGGGAAATAAATTATTTAATTTTTTCAAACTTGTTGTTTTTACTCTTTCTTGTGTTACTGTTTATTCAAGCCTAAACACATAACAATGAGTAGAAGAGTATTATTAGTAGCTTATGTTAAAAATACAGGGTCAAAAGTTTGGACAAATAATAATAATAACAACAACAATAATAATAATAATAATAATAATAATAATAATAATTACATGTATAATAATATTAATTAAAAAAATAATAAATAATAACAATGACTTTATTTAAAGAAAAAGCTCATTTGGTCAATTGACCAGTCTTCCATGATGTTTTCTGCAAGGACATTTGTGTGTGTATGTATACATCTAATAAACAGTTTTTAAATGATCAGTTGTCTTTAGACAATAAATGCTATTAAAAACTAGAAATACTGCTACAATAAAATGTGTACAAGGCTTTAAGGATGAGTACATACAGGATTCATACAAATAGAAGTAGCAAACATGTGTAAAACATTATAGGTGAGTACATATTAACAATGTTGTAAGAAGTAATGGTACTGAATTAAACAGAATCATATAGATGATTGGTTCTGTAGATGTTGACTAAGAAGCTTTTTGAAAGCTTGGCATGTGTCAGCTGACTTTATATAAGGTGGTATGAATTCCAGAAAAAGCAAAACTCTTCTTATAAAATTTGATATTGGCCCAATCTAAGCAATGTTCGTGATTATGTCACACAATACCATATACTAAACATGTTAAACTAAAAAGTAATTACTGCTGTCTTTCATATAATGTACTTTGTTATGCTCCTCTTAAGAGGTCCTCAAGGGAGATTAGTCCTTGACTATAATAAGTCTCCCTCTATAACAGTGTTTCTCAAACTTTTTTGTCTTGCGGCGCACCAAAAAGATCTAAAAAATTTCACGGCACACCTGTATAATGGGCTGCATGTATTTATTATTACACTTTTATTATAATTAGAGCGATCGAGTTCTCCCGAGATCTCGCACAAGTCTCGCGTTACAAAAGAAACCAGTAAATAACAGACTGACAGAGTTTTCATTTTTATATGTTACTTTTTTAACTTTTGCGACATTGATTTACCATTTAATTTTTCGATATGTTCAAGGTTTCAGAAAGCTAGCAATTTTAAATATTTTTCAAAACTCCCACGGCACACCTGCAAATCTCTTGCGGCACACTAGTGTGCCACGGCACACAGTTTGAGAATCACTGCTCTATAAAAAGAAAGTATTATTATTATTATTATTATTATTATTTATGCACCATTTGAGATAAAAATTTAAATCTTGAAGACATGATAGGGAATGGTTGAAATGTGTACAAAATGTTCTTAATTTTGTGGTTTTTTATACCCCTGTCAAAGAGTCATTGCTGTCAATTAAATTTCAGAAAATTAAATGCATTAAAGTCTAAGAAGATGCTTTTATGTAGCAAGTTTGTTTACTTGCCTTAAGCATGCAAATATCACCTGGTTAATTCTTATGTTTAAGAAGTCCAATAAAAGTTGTATCTTTCTAAATTGTGAAATATTTTTGTACAGTATGCAGTAACATATCACTGTTAAATGATGCAGATGATATTAAAATCATTTTTGTTTGCCATTCAAAATGGTTTTATAACAGAGTTTATATGTACCCAGTAGTTTTTTTTCAATTCTGCACCATATATTTAGAATCAGTTGCATTTGCTTCATTTATAAAGTAGTTATAAATTTTTTTTCAGGGATCAAAATTGCATTACTGTTCATTTTCATGTCTTGGTGTCACCAGATTTCAAGTTGGATTTGGAAAAAGACAAAGTACTCATTAAGATAAAACTTGATGAGTTTGGAGGCTTTGGGTCAAATAAACATCACATGACGCATGTTAGGTAATGTATAATATAATATTTGTTTACTTACCTATCTGTCAATCATGGTAATTTATATTTATTTAAAATGATAAAGAGGTTTGCAGGAGACGTAATAGCTAGCCATATAACTGGTCATTAGAGTCACAACTCAAGATGTGGGAATAGTATAATAGTAATAATCTGGTCCATTTGTCCGTCAGTTCATTAACACTTTTTGTAATCAGCATCAAACCTTTCATATATCACTGTGCTAATCAAGCTAATTAGCTTAATTGTCCAATTGTAGTCCTTTATAAAGAAACTGGAATTCTGATTTTTCTTGGATATTGACTAACCAGTTAAGAATATTAATTAATCTAAGCAGAAAATAATATGTTTAATTAGTTCATTGTCGTGGCGTTTGCATATGATGACAAGCAAAAGTATGATTCATTTAGTTCTGGAGAGGTCACATGCACAAAAAATTCCAGTCATTTCATATAAAAGGGAACATAATCAAGGCTGTTTTATTTATATGCTGTCACCACACTACTGCCAAATATATATATACAGTCATATAGCATTGGCACATCTGAACCAGCAACTAATACAAACACGTTGTTTTGAGAAATAAGCATCATTTACATCTACCGGTAATTAGTTTACAAAACTGGTAGTTAGCTTATGCATGTAAATGAAACAAGCAAATAAATAGCTCTTTTGGTTGATATTCTGAAGAATGCAATGCTGAAAAATGTAGCTTTTCCTTTTCTAAAGTTGGGTAGTATCAGTTTTAGACAAGATTTATTTCTTACAAATACACCAATTGTGCATATTAATTTGTCACGAGGTTGTATAATTTTGAATTTATTTGAAACTTCATTTGAAGGCAAACAAAAACTTAATTGCTTATTAATTTTATTAGTTTTTACTCTAGTATTTTATTTACCCATTCTTTATTGCTATATTCACACTTATTATATTTGTTCTTGTTATGCTCACCATATATTTGATTATTTTTTTAAAATATGCATTATGTGTTTTGGGATGTTAGCCTATGTTAATTTTATACTTGTAATTGGGGAGTTTAGCTTATGTTAATGATATGTATGTAATTTGGGACTTTAGCCTATGTTAATGATATATTTGTAATTTGGGACTTTAGCCTATGTTAATGATATATATATAATTTGGAACTTTAGCCTATGTTAATGATATATATGTAATTTGGGACTTTAGCCTATGTTAATGATATATATGTAATTTGGGACTTTAGCCTATGTTAATGATATATATGTAATTTGGGACTTTAGCCTATGTTAATGATATATATGTAATTTGGGACTTTAGCCTATGTTAATGATATGTGTGTATGTAATTTGTAATGGTGGTCTATGTTGTTGATATGTATGTAATTTGTGATGGTGGCATATGTTACTGTTATGTGTGTAATTTGTGATGGCCTATGCTTCTAATATGTATGTAATTTGTGATGGTGGCCTACATTACTGATATGTATGATGTAATTTGTAATGTTGGCCTATGTTGCTAATATGTATGCAGTTTGTGATGATGGCCTATGTTACTGATGTGTATGTAATTTGTGATGGCCTATGCTTCTAATATGTATGTAATTTGTGATGGTGGCCTACGTTACTGATATGTATGTATGTAGTTTGTGATGTTGGCTTATGTTGCTGATATGTATGTAATTTGTGATGGTAGCCTATGCTACTGTAATGTATTTAATTTATGATGGTGGTGTACATCACTGATATGTATGTGATGTGTGATGGTGGCCAGTGTTACTGTTAAGTATATTTGTAATGGTTGCCAAATGTTGCTGAAATGTAATTTGTGATGGTGGCACATGTTACTGATATGTACTATGTAATGGTGGCCTGTGTTGTTGATATGTATATAATTTGTGATGGTGGCCTGTGTTGCTGATATGTATGCAGTTTTTGATGGTGGCCTATGTTACTGATGTGTATGTAATTTGTGATGATGGCCTATGTTACTAATGTGTACGTAATTGGTGATGGTGACCTATGTTGCTGATATGTATGTAATTTGTAGTGGTGGCCTGTTACTGATATGTATGTAATTTGGGATGTTAGCGTATGTTGCTGATCTGTATGTATGTTATCTGGGCTTGTGGTCAGTATTACTGAAATTAAGAATTGATGTTCTGTGCTAGATCAAAGTTGAATTAAAAGATATATTCTCCATTTTTTTCAGACGCATCAAAGTATATGATGAAATGCAGATCAGTCTAAAAATCAGGAGAGAACAACTAATTGGGCGAGGATTTTTTTACAAATATGCAGTCCAAAAGGAAGATAAAGTGACTTTTGAATATTACCACAAAGAGAACTGGACTGTGCGTATTCCTGACAGACAATTCTGTCTATCAGAGGAATGGAGAAAGAACAGTAAGTTCAAGAATTTTACTGTAAATATGTTTTTAATGTAGCTAATATTTTCTATATTGATATTACTTTATATAAAATAGCAATGGTTATACATTAAAATAGCTACATGTTTTCCAATGAAGTATGCAAAATATATATTTAATTTCTTAAAAGTAGATTTTAAGAAGAATTTGTGCATTTTATGTTCAAGTGTTTCAGGGTAGGTAAATTAAGATCTCAGGTAAGTTTGGTATTAGGATGGACAGTGGTAATAGCTTTAAGTAGAGTTTAAGAATAATTGTTTATATATATATAAAAAAAAGTAAAACCAGCAGGTTAACCACTGTTTTTCTGTCAACTATAGTATTGTATAAAATAATGCACTTTTTAAAATTGTTTTATGTCTTTTATGCCCAGTCACAGGGGCCACCATTTCATTGTCAGGATCACTGGTCTAAATATATTTTCAACATGATAATTAATTTCCATTAGCTACGGAAAACTAGCTTTGTAGGGGTGAGCTCTGTTATCATTGAATCTACTGAGAATTAGTTTTGTTTCCACCACACACCCTCCTCCATCCTTAATGGCTCCACCAAGGATTCCAAACCGTTGTTACCATCAACTCATATTCTTGAAACATTATACCAGATATGATCACCCTCCCTTGATTAGTGTAAATGAGTTTCAAGTTGACTCTTGCCTCCACCCACTTCATTCAGGACACAAAATCATCATTGTTATCAGCTTGTTTGCCTTAAAATGTCATATGAAATATGATCAGTTACCCACAGTCAATATAGAATGAGCACAGCCTGCAAAGCAAATAGTGAGGCGAGGACAGATACACATGAAATGTTTGCAAAAGTGTGATATACCTTTTGGTATAATAAATATTTATAGAAATATTATGAGCTATTTTTCATGTAGGATGAGCATAATGTATTTGTTGTTTACAGAGTGCGGGGTACTGAGGTTGAAAAATTGATTGTATTTTATGAAAGAGCAAAGTTATTGGGAAACCGTTTTAGATTAATGTTACTTAAATGTTGGTCTTCAAAGAATGAGTACAATAGAAGCACTAGCATGACCTTCATTTTTATCTCTACTGGGGATAAAACCAAAAACAACACTTTTATGTGATGGCACATTGTCTATTGTTTATTGTCTGTTGACTGTCATTTGTCCATATGTTGACACAAGTTTTTTACCACTGCTCTTAAACTACTTGAAGGTTTGTAATGAAATTTCACACACACATTTGTCCTAAAGTCCTAAATGAAAATGTTTCTGCTCAGACATCCATCACGGTAGCCACAGCAGTGATCTTGAAAATATTGTCCTGAAATGATGGTCATAGCAACATGGGATTTTCACGGAAATATTTCTTTACGATGTCTGGTTGCTTATAAAATGAAAATGGGGCCAGTTGACACCCAATATGACCTCCATGGAAACCATATTGAGAATCTTATTACTACTCCCCTCAACATCAATTCATATCAGCATGGTGTTTTTACTTGAAGACTTCTTGTGAAATATATTTGGTCTCAAATAAAATTGTGCTGCCAACACAACAACCATTTTGAAGATTTTGTTACTCCTCATCTTGGACGGAAAGTCATATTGACATTGGTATTGATCTTACAGCCAATATGGCTATCATAGCAGTTAAGTTGACAGTCTTATTGCTGAACATTATCAGAGGTGGTTTCAACACTCAGCTGTTAAATAGGGGAGATGGTCTTATCTTTAATTCCTACAAATTCTTTTCAGACAGTAGAGCATCAGTTCATTGTTGAGGGACTTCTGTTTTAAATTACAGTGAGCCAACAGCCACCTTCTGGTGGAGAATGAGCCTGCATACATCACCTTAGTATATTTCATTGTTCAAAAACCATCACATGAGTATTTTCAAAATGCTTCAGCAGCTGTGGTTTGAATATTCATGAGCATACAGCAAGGAAGAATGACAATTACTTTTTCATCAGTAATAAAAAGTAATTAAACAGTAAAGCAAGGTTTTACTAAGTAAGGTATCAAAACTAATGTTAAGGCCCTACTTACGTATTTATAACGTGTGGACAAAATTACTACTGCTACTACTAATGTCTTTATTTAAAGAGGATCGATACCTGACTTAGTTAAATACAGCTAATTTCCCATGAGGCTTTCTACTGAAAATACAAAAATATTATCGGAAATATTAAATTAAGGTATAATCACGAGAGTGTTTTCTTTCTCTTGAAAATAAATTTTCACAAGTAAACACATCTGCAAATAAATACTAAACATTATGAAAGTTGGGTGATGTAACTGTTTAAATGAATCTTTTTACTCTTCTCTCCAACAACTACATTTTGAACTGTTTCAAATGACTTTAAGCTAGAGCTTCATTTATACATAGCAGTTAATTCTAACTTCTGATTTGATATACCTTTAGGCTATTTTTAAAAAATGTGGCATGTGTTGACATAATTTCAGTGTTATACTTTGTCATAAAACATCATTTAGGTATTGAATATGAGCAGGAAGTGCATTCCGTATTTTAGCCCAAGAATACTGTAATTTAAATTTGAATTGTTCAATGCAAGGTTATTCTTAATTGTTGTTAAAGTTTGATCTTAGATTATAGGGAGATGATGTTGTCTGGAAAAATATAGTCCTGTATTCAGGAACATCTCCTTTACTACCAGTTGTGGCATATCTAACTTTAACTCATTAACCCCTGGTGCCATATTTACGCATCAGTGGATAGTAGTCCTCTGCCGAGCTCTGTAATGTCAAGGTCATGTATGATACACTAAAGTGGGTGGTATTATAGAAAGGTAGACAGATGTAGCTCTACAATGATACCAGAAAATCTGGACGTTCTAGTTGCACTACAAAATACAAAGGGAAAAACCAAATTTTTTGGACCCGATTTTTTTCCACCCAGATTTGCCGTGGTTGGAATCCAATTTTGTGCCTGGATTTTAGACTTTTTGGCCTCAGATCTAAGGCAGACTGGTCTGAACTGCACACAGACAGGTGAACCTTTGCAAAAAGTAGGATAAGATGGGCTTTTTGGAACAAATATTGGTCTCAGTATGAAAATGATGGGTCCATTAAGCAAAAAAAAAGAACTCCAACTTTTACCCTTCTGCTCATGCGCGGGTGAAATAGCCAATGAAAATCAATGTTTTTAACACAACTAGGCATTAGGTTAATGGGAAATATTTTAAAAGTTAATGTATTAGGATGTATTTAGAAATAGCCCCCAAAATGTGTTTCCTACTTGCATTTTAGGTGAAAATGACAAAAACCTCCAGGGGTTAATGAGTTAATACTGTGATTCAGTTACATTCTACTTGTGATATGTTAGTATGTCAATTAAAAAACATCACTTTATACTGCAGTTGCTTTATTCTGTGATGGAGAATTATTCATAGTTTTTTATAATACTGTTAAAAAAACTAAGTTGTATTCAGGGCTTTTCGTATCAGCCAGGAGTGGGGCAAATTTACTAGACTACTTTGACTTTACACCCAGCTACTTTAAAAAAAAGAACAGTCTGTATCCCTATTGGAAGGGGTCCCCAGACCCCCTGCCTCCTTTGGCAACTCACCATCCAACTTGAAATCTAACGGAAGTCCCTATGTATTATAATAATTCCATTATGTGCATCCAATTTTTGAATTAAAAAATATTAACTGTTTAAAAATTAGTTACTTCATTCTTTCTTTATATGCAATTATTACTTACATCAGTGTGATTCACTTTTTCAAAGGCACTCTTTAAAAGGCCACTTTCATGTTTTAAAAGGGGTGGTCTTATAAGAGGGGCACTAATGTGCTTGCAGCCTCATTCATTGTACTTCTCATGCATTGTACTGCAGTCTTATCTGTTATAGCGCAATCTGATGCATTGTGCTGCAATACTTTTACTGCAGTCTCATGCTCTACCGTGATCTCGTATGTTTTACTGCATTTTCATTTGTTGTACAGCAGTCTCATGTGTTGTTTTGTAGTCTGATGTGTTGTACTGCAGTCTTATGTACTGTATTCCAGCCTTGTATGTTATGTCTCAGTCTCATGTGTTATATTGCATTCTCATATCTTGTGTTACGGTCTCATGCATGGTTTTGCAATCATGGTACTGCAATCTTGTGCATTGGAAATAACTCATGTTCATGTGTACTTTTCACTTGTCAGAACTTGAAAGAAAGGCTTATATAAAAAAAATCACATGATCTTAAATGCTTTCAGATTCATAGCCCATAATTCATTCAAAATATTTAGGTACATGAGATAGTTGGACTCCCTTCTTTAAATTATTCTAATTCAGATTTAAACAGCAGTGAAAATAAATTACCAGGTACAATATTACAGCAGCATCACTTATATTTTCCCAGATGAGTTTCACAGATTTGATGGGATCATGAACCTAGATATAAGCCATTTCAAATGGTTTGTCGACAAATTCCAAGGGAATATTGCAAAGAAGTTGGCAGATGATGCTGTCATATCTGCAGAGATATTTGCCCTTGAGGAATTGAAGTCAATCCAAAACAAGGTGGTCATGATAGATTCAGAAACAATGGAGAAACTTGACATGTTGTACCTAGGTCTGGACAAAATATATAGACAGGATGCAAGATGTTGGTCATATGAAGACGAATTTAAACAAAAGGTATTCATCTTACTTATGATAATAATGAAGGATGTTGAATAGAATCTGATCTACTAGATTTTACTGTAAGAAATAATTGTCAAACAGTTTTAATATTACCAGTACCAAATAAGAAATTATAAAACTTTGTTCTCCTTAATATTCACTATTTTAAATCTCTCTTCAGAATGGTCAATGTTGATTTGGTCTCAGCTTGTCTACTCACGAAATGTCAGCTCCAGATTCATTCCGTCTCAGCTTGTGTAATGTCCTGATACTGCACTCTCAGCTTTTCTGCTGTGGCCATTTCTGTCAAGCCCGCTATGCATAAGCTTGACATAGCGATCAGTTTGGTATCCTTATCTGTGTCAGTAAGCCCATCCATCTAAATACCTAGACTAATCTCAGTGTTAAATTTTTTATATTGTCAGTTTCTTAAATTCAGTTGGTCACAGAGTCATGTTACTAGATATTTGGATACATCTTGATGTGTGAAACACCCATTTACTAAACAATCAGGTGCAGGTTTCGTGTAGGACATGTCCAGCTTCATGTCTACTTCCAGCTGATCTACTTTACTATTTATGTAAAGTTTTATGCCTTCTTTGGAGTGGGTATATATTTCCAATAATTAACTTCCGAAGGACTTAATCAATTTGAATTTAACTTACTATAAGGTATTATGTTAAGAATACCTTGTTCAAGTTTGATTTTCAGCATTTTTCTGGAAAAATTTAATGAAGTTGCAGTCCCTGTTGGACTTTCAAGAACATTTTAGGTTCTGTTTGATCAGAGTGAATTTTAATTTAAGGAATTACATTAAGATGACCAAGATGAAGTTCAGTTTTCACAGTTTTCTGCAAACTGTAACAGATTTATGGCCACTGTTTCTTTTTTTGTTTGTGCTCGAGATCTTTTGCCGGATTTAATGGATTTAAATTCTATTTAGTATGAGGCTTACATTGAGGCCTAAGTCAAGTATGATTTCCACCATTATCCTATAGAATTAACAAAGACATGGTTCCTGCTTGATCTAGAACTTTGCTTTTCATTTTTCATTCCTTAACTTGAGAAGGACATAGATTGAAACCAGATTTGATAATTTATGTTACAAATACCGGTAGATAGGTTGAGTTTGATTTTTGTTTTGGAGGATCAGTTAACTCTCTCAGAGTGCACACAGAATCACATGATGTGACAAAAGGTGATAATCACCAGTGGTTGATTGCAGTCATGTTTGGCATACTTCATGCAATCATCAGTCATTGACAGATATTATTTTCTCTCTGTCTGCCTGTCTGTCTGTTACCACATTAACTTTGCTCTTAAATTACTTGAGTGAAATTGTCAGTACAATATTTGCTGTTCATTTTTTATGTGGAATTATTTTGATAGTCATTATATTCATTTTAATATTTGTTGTTAAAATTTTATTATTTAATTTTATTGTATAAATTCCATGTATTACATGTTGATGATAAAGAAGTGATAATAAATTGTAAAATTAAAAAATCTTGTAATAAACTAAATGTTGTTAATGTTTGAGGTTACAAAGATATGTTAACTTCATCAGAAATCAAGAAGAATATAAGTACCCTATAATCTTGATGATTAGATAATGGCCTGATTTGTTTATAACAAATTAACTTTCTTCTTGTCCTTAGCCTGTTTAACATTATTACAAGACAAGATCTATTTATTATCATTACTGTGTATTTTCAGATGTCCAGTGTCCTATTGTCGCCTGTCTTTAATTCACTCGAGTCAGAGACACCCTTGATTGGGTACACTGAGACTCAGCAGGAGGCAGAGAGACGGATCCAGACTGCACTTCTAGTCTTGGCTGTGATAGGACGATACAAGCTTCAATTGTCCCCACATCACAACTCCCTACTAGCCAGATCTCTGTTGCTCAGACCTAATCATGAGACAGGGAAGCTGTATGAAATTGAAGTTGCAGAAGACTATTTTGCCAAGAACAAAGAGTAAAATTGCTATTCACTTCTACCATATTCAGATTCCTTTAAAAACAAAAGTCCTTCAAAGGAACTGTTGCGTTATTGACTGAAAAAAATGCTAAGAACACACAATATGCATATTTCTTCTCTCCTTTTACTGTTTTAATTGTTCAATATTAAACTCACATTCTTGGCAAACTCTAACATAAAAATTTGGAAACAAAAGTATTTTCTTGCATTTTTGAGTTAACATGCTTGCAAGATAAGCACAGTACAGTTTGTCATTGTCTGTCTGATCTTATAGACAGAAGGTCACTGAACTCCTATCAGAAACTGTCAGAATATGCACACATGATAATTTTTATTTAATCAATCAATTTTAAAAAAGTGAGTTATTTCATGTTTTCCCATTAGTTTGGTAAGATGTGTTAACATGTACAAAAATTGCATGTATTGTGGCTTGAGAACAAGTTATAAAATGATCCTTGACAAAGATTACAAAATAATTTTGAAAAAACCTCCTGATTTTATTTGAAACAAAGACCAACAATTTCTATACTTTATATGCCTGCCATGCAGTGGAGTGTATCACGTTCTGATGCTGTCAGTCTGCTTGCCATCCATCAGTATATTTGTTTCTAATTTCATTTTCACAGATTAACGTGAGTTGTCCACATCTTTAGTTACCAGACTTTTTGGATAACTTGTACAAGGGCCAGATAAGAACCCTGTTGATTTTATTTTCAAAAGGTCAAAAGTCAATAATACCTTTAGTTCTCTGCCATCTACAATTGCCATACTTTATGAATGGCTTATATTTGGGATCAGAAATAAGCCTATCAATTCCAGGGTCAAATGTCAAGGCCACTATGACAGAAAGAATGAAATATGATTTCTGCACAATAACATTACCTCTGCTTCACATACCAGAACAAAACTTTGTGGATGTTTCTTTCCACTTGGGATAAAAAAGACTATATACCTTTTAGTTACAGGGCAATGGTTAAGGTTAATATGATTTAAAGAAAGAAGTAAAATGGTTTCTGTTCAATAACATCAGCTCTACATCACAGACCAGGATCAGACTTTGTGGATGGTTGCCTTTGGAGAAAAGAAGAAGCTCATTGATTTTTGGGTTCAGAGGTCAAATGTCAAGGTCAATGGCTAAAAGAAAAGTGGCTTGCACACATAATTTGTTAACAACTATGCACCTTCACTGGAGTTTGTAGATTAATTTGCATACTGAGTTTAAATGTATCCTATTTTGATTTTAGAGTCAGAATGTCAAAGGTCAAGATTTCTTTGAATGGAGAAAATGGTTTTTGCATAAAACCGTTAGTTCTGACTTTGTACATTGACCAGTGTTTGTGGAGGGCTTATACTGAAGGTGTGGAAGAGACCCATTGATTTGTGGGTCAAAAGGTCAAACATCAAGGTCATGGGACTCAAAAGAATAATTGATTTTTCTGAATAGCTTTTGTCCTAGAGTAAGTTCTTTGACCAGACTTTGTGAATGCATGACTTGCACTTGGTATAAGAAAGAAGTCTATATTCTTATGGTCAGTAGTCACATTCATTGTAAGTCTGATAAAAAAATTATGGTTTCTGCACAACTAAGTTGTTCCAGACCACATACCTTGACAAAAGATAAGAATAGACTTACAAAAATGGTACTAACAGCTGCCTCGCTTGGCGCTCAGCATGAAGAGGTTAGTGTTAGGACTGGCCGGCCTGGCGTCAGGATAATGTGACTGGGTGGGACATCATGCTACATGTCTGCGGCATGATGCCCCAGTGCTAGACATCACTATAAACTGCCACACTGCAGACATCGTACTGATATGACTGAAAAATTGTTAAAGCTACATTAAAAATCCAAATCACACACACACACACGAAGACACACTTGACCAAAGGTAAAAGTCATTGAAACCTGTTGGTAAATAATCTCCAATCAACCATACCATATTAGTGCTTATAGAGGACTATTAAACAGGGGGTGAGTGTATAATGTGCTGTTCAGGGTATGCTTATTGATTTAATGAAGCATATTTAAAATATGTTTACTAGTGACAAACCCATGTTAAAGCATCCATTGGATGTAAGAAAATCTCAAAGATACCCACTGAGGCAGCCATTTTGGAGCCTATATCATCATCATTTTAATATATGACCATCTGTATACAGCAAAGACTGTTTATAATGTTTCATCAGGTACTAATTTTTATTATGTCATAACTAAGAAACATATCGAAATTCTTCATTTAGTTTTCAAAATATCCATGCCAACATTTATGTACATGTTGATGACATCAGATGTACTTATAGTAAACAAGTTTTACTATCCATTGAAATAGACTTAGTATTCACCTGCTTTTAATTAATCTGAGACTTTTGTTGATGGGTTTTTCATTGGCATACAGATGCTCATAAAGAATATTTGGTATATCACTCTGAGCTTGTAGCTACATTTTAATGTCCATTGTGCTATCTAGAACTTTGCTGACTCTAAGACAAGGTACAATAGGTGTTCCCAAGTCATCATTTCTCCTCATCACCTTCAGCAGCAGAAACCGTGGTTGCTTCCTGGCAACCATTAATTCAACAAACAATATCTTCAATTGTTGGATGAACATAATCAGGATACCAGCATCCTGTGCACCAAACCAGATTAATTTTAAACCATCATGTACAGTAACAAGGAGACCATCATCATCATCATTGTTCATATGGGTAATGACATTTGTTTTCTGACAAAGCCTGCTTTTACAAAATCTTCCAACTGTTATGACTCAGTGGCCTAAACTAAGTAACAGAAAGAAGCTACAAATTTTGTAAAATGTAACAAATAATTTAATTATCAAAGTTATAAATGAAAATGTGAGAAAACCAATCAGCTCTCATATAACCAAGTATTGGCTATTAGCCTAGAATGCTTGACCATCATATTTTGTACACAAAGGTACATGGTTGGTTATGTTCTACCATGTGAGTTCAAATTTGTTTTGAACATCATTATTTTTACAGGTTCTTGTGATGACTTGACATACTTGATTGTATCCATTTGTTTCTGATATTTCTTTTAACTTTTGTTTTTCTTTTCTCATTCTTTAGTCTTATGGACTAGCTACAAGCAAAATTATGCTATTTCCCCAATCCTTTTATTAGCCATCATCGACTGGACTAGTGTAAATTTCCAGCTCTGAATTTACATAAGCAAAAGCGTATAAAATAATATTACCTTAAATAATTGATACATGGATTGTTCAGCCCACAGAAATTTCTCACTGCTAAATTTCTTTCACATTTTTGTTGTTTTCTCAGCAATTTTCTGCAAAAATTGCAGACAAATTCTTACTTGCTCAAAATATTGTCAAATGTTGCTCAATGGTTGTGTTTTATTTTAATTGTAATACCTAACTGGTTTTCAGTCTGTTCACATTTATATTAGCTAAACATTTTTACACGCCAATAATCAAACCTTTTTAGCCATTTCAGTCCAGTTAGTATCCTCCAACGTAAGCATTTGTTCCCTATTGTATCATTTATCCAAACGATCAATTACCCATTCAAAATATCTGCATTTTTCACTTGAGTGTTAATAATTATAATTATTTCCATAGTAAAATTTCTTTCAGAACAAATGAGCACATTTCAGTGTGTCTCTAAAGTTTAATTTGAATGCTTGTTAGAAATTTTGTCAGTTTAATATTTATTCTTGTTCAGGACAGATTTCTTTTATCAAGCAACTTATTTCAGGAGTTTCCAAAGGTATGTTTTAATTGAGCACAGATTGATTTCGTTCTGTTAGATCCATCCTTACATGTGCTAATTATAACATATATTATACAAATTTATATTGGTCTCTTACATTTAACTTTTTTATGAGAGTTCGATCTCAATTTTTTCGTATTTCTATAACAAACATATCATTTGAAGTGTGTTTTATGGTCCACCATGAGTGGTGTAGGGACATGTTGTTTAACTACTTTTCCTCAGTCTGTAGGTCTAACCCTCTGGTTACATTGAGAGTGTTGTGGTTAGTTTACATGCTCTGTGGTTCCATGCTCCTTTTGTTTCATATTTTGCTTCTGTATAGTGTAATCTTTAAATCACTTTCCTCAGGAAACTGAAAATGGCTCTGATAAACTTCTGCAACAGTTTCCCAATGACAGACAAAGATCAAGCATGGCTTTACTGTATTCCCCTTCTTCACATAATCTCTGGGGATGTGAGTCTGCACCAGCCACCAACTAACAATGCTGACCATGATGCTGATGATGCTAGTTGGTGGGGGATACAGCCAATCAAAAGAGCAGTGGAGAGATTCAAAGAGAGTACAAGAGCATGGATTGTGTAAGATTTAATGTCAGGCTATTTTGCAGTTGTTTTTCTGTGCTTAATTACATAATTGTTGTTAAACATTTGCTTTCTTCTAGTATAATTATGTTTATTCTCTCCCACTACTAAGGCAACAGCACTTAGAAAAGTATACATTTATCCAGTTTTCTTTGAAACCATGTGTGTAATACTGGTTTCTCAGCATTTAGACCACCCAGTGATAAGGCTAACTTAAGTTATGACTCTGTGTCCATCATGCATACATGCATTTTATCTTTATACAGTTGATGGCTATCCATCATTAAATTTGATCACTGTAACTGAAAATAGAAAACCTTTAAACATTTTAACTTTCAACTCTTTAATAGAATTTAACTAAATTTTACCAAAAGCATCCTGACATGTAGGCCTTTCAGCTTCGAATAAGTACTGACTTTGTGCCATCAAATAAGACTTCAGCTGCAAAAAATAGATAAACATTTTAACAACTTGAAAAACCTGCTTGGCATAATTGGACAAAATTGTACATAGAGCATCATTGCCAACAGCATCTTAGCTCAGCTGTCATAAGGCCAATGAAATTCCGGTAATAGTTCTGTGTCTTATGTATGTCATATATCATGTGTTGGCCAACCTTTGTCAGCATTTGCTGTTTTAAACTTCTTTTAAAAACCACCTGACCTATTTCAGCCAAATCACTGTAAACCACTATGGCATGAAATTTATATCAAAAATGTCATTCTGCAATAAAAAAATGTCTGCCATCACTTCAGTAGAAAAACCCCATCAATGGTTTTTAAAAGCCAGCATTCACAATTTGACCAAATTTGACAGAAGGCATTCTTATGCAGTCTTTTAATTTGATACAAATGTTGCTAATTGACCATCAAATATGGCTTCTGTTACTAAACATAGGAATTTTTTAAAATGACTTCTCAAGAAATGCTTAACAGAAATTGACTTGATTTGACAGAAATCATCCTGACAGAAATGCTTTCAAATTTATAGAATGATGCCAATTGACCATCAGATATGGTCCCTATTACTAAAGATAGGGAAATTTATAAATGACTTCTTTAAAAACTGCTTTTTAGTTTTTGAACAAATTTAAGTAGAAATCATTCTTGTATAATGGGTTCTGCTCGTCAGAATTTGACCAAAGAAGGATATTCAGATTTGTACAAAAGATACCAATTCACCTTAAAATATGGCTGCTGATACTCAGTGACATCAGTGCTGAATCAAATTATACCAGATTTGATGGAAAGCATAAAGGACTTCAAAGTTGGTACAAATGATACACTAAATATGGCAAATGTTGTTAATAGTAGAAAAACCTGTTAACAACTTACTTGCAACAAACTGCCTGGCAGAATTTGATCAGATCTGACATTGTATCCTAACCTAAAGGCATTTCAAATTTTCACAAATGATGCTGATCGCTTATCAAAGGAATTAAAAAATTTGATAAACTTTGACAGAAAACATCCTAGCATAAAGACCTTTTAACAGTTGATGTGCAAACAGAAATGGATAAAATGCAAAATATTGAGAAACCTTGAAACAGTCATGTTCATAACACAGGATGAACAGCACTGTAAGAAATTTCTACAAAATGCTTTCTTCTGACCCAGATTTGCATTTGGCTA
Source organism: Sinohyriopsis cumingii (assembly GCA_028554795.2). Lineage (NCBI taxonomy): Eukaryota > Metazoa > Mollusca > Bivalvia > Unionida > Unionidae > Sinohyriopsis > Sinohyriopsis cumingii. The sequence goes on from CM068835.1 coordinate 11,969,739, forward strand.
ATGAATATTAATGAATATTAGTGACTCAGCTTCTGTATTAAAGACATTTTTTATATGTCCAATCTGTTTCACTGTCCTGCAAGCAGTGGTGTATTTCATCAAAAGAACATGGGAGTTTAGGCAAACTTTAAAAGAAATATACACAAATATCCCAATATGACTTGTGCATAGAGATATACATATTTAAAATATTCAAATTCAATTTTTAGTTCCTATTGTTTCTTTCCAAAGTACAAAAGGATAAATAGCAACTTTGATAGCAGTAATACAGATATGTGCCACTATCATATTGCTTCCCATTTCTGGGATGCTAATTTGTCCAAAGTAAATAGTCCCTCTGCCAAATAATAACTGGAAGTACAAAAGAAGAGAACAAGATGCCAGTCTGATTCGCCATGCCATATCCAACATAAAGAATGTTCTCTTTTCCTTGGACTGTTGTGTTTATAATGTTTGTCTGGATGCTCAATGAAGTTCTACTTCATTGCCATCTTTATGCTTCTTTTTTTTCCCAAACATATCCTTTTTCATGTCGTTTTGGTACAGTCAAACCCGATTATCTCAGTTATGTCGGGGGTTTAAAAAAAATCAGGGTTTAGTTGATAAATCTACTGCAGAACAATGATTATGCATCTGAAGCACCAAAGATAGGAAGTTTTATTTCTAAATACAAACGGCACTTATAATGCACAATAAAAATTATAATTCAGTCATGCCAGGTTGCAGAAGAAAACGTTGGAAGTCTTTTAAATCAGATTAAGTAGCAAGTCACGCAGTTTTATGACACTTTAGTCACTGTAACTTTCTAAGCGATTTAAAGTTGTTTTTATTTCCCTGTGAATAGCCTCATCCCTTTGGTAGCATCAGCAAGGCAGTAGTTTTCTCACACTGACCCAAATCTAGGCCAATTTAAGTACATGTACGTGTAGGAATGTACTTTTTTGTTGAAAGTATTTTTGTTTGCTAGTGTTGACTTGAGCTAGTAGCGAAATTATAACTGACCAAGTGATTCTTGAATGGTGTCACATTAGTCAAAGATTATCCAGCTGTCTTCTAGCTCCACAATAAATTTATCTATGTTATGTTATTGCTCTCGGGCTAATCAGTGGTATCCTTAGCAGACATCATTGATGGACGAGCTGATGTCGAAAAATCATCGGAACATCTTGCCAGACCCAGTATCATCATGGCAGCATCAACATTTTCGAGACACGGTTCAGTATATATATGCTATACGTGGCACTGTTAAGTAATGCCATGACACCGTTATTAACAAAATTAATTAGATCACCAATTCTGTATGTTGTATTATCTGCTTTCAAAAGTCTACCTTCGTCCTCATTGAATGCTTCATTGGGCAAGAAATATTTACTTGTATCCTGAACTTGTAATTTGATTCTTCCATGTGAGTCAAGTACATGTGAATCATAAGAATAATACTGATAATCATGCACCAATTCATCCTTAAGAGCTGGTGTGTCCATATCAAATGCTGGATCAGATACATGTTTAAATATTTTCTCCTGCTACCAGACTTGTAGTTATATTCCAAGCCTTTTCACCAGCTAATTCTTTCAACTGTTTATTTGCAGCTTGATTTATTATTTTACTGACACCTGCTGGCATAACTTCAGTATTGGCTGCTGTTTTATTGGTGGCAATCTGCGTATTAATTGTGCCAGTCTATCCCTGATTGCTGAGAATGCTTTACTGGCAACGTCACCAACAGCTCCAATATGTATATTATGAACAATGTTAATAGCTTTCATTCCCAGTTGCTTTGCAATAGGTATTGCTTTCAGGGCTATCCTTCTAAATAGACCCTGAACAATATCGCCTAGTCCTTCTCTGTAGGTAACTTTATGGGTTGGTAATCACTTTTTTATCACCCTGACCATTACAGGTCCATGTTGAGCATTACGTATGATCATCTTATTTTTTTGTCACTGATCTAAGTGCATACTGTTAATCACTGCAGTAATCATCAACTATTTCATGAATGAGGGACCAATAAATATTAATGTTCATGATACAGTCTGTAATGGTCTAAGGTTGACATTGCCCGGGGTGGGAGTGGGAGACAAGCACCCCAATCCTCCAAAATGCCCCATACGGCTTGTGTCTCTTACTGCCTCTGTCAACTAAAATCCAGCTATGGCTTTCGCAAGTGGCTTAGATTTGAAGCCCAGCAGACCATGTTTTCTACTAACACTAGAAGGGGTGAAGGCGGCCCACTGGCGCCTTAAAACCAGTTGCTTCGGGTAGATGGGACTTGTAAACCTTGGATGGTAGCTGATCTAGGAGAAGGAAAACTCCGATTCCAAACCTCTGCTGCCTTGTGGCTATACCCACTCATGGGAAAGGCTAAGGGAGTAAACCCCGACAGAAAATCCGGAGATGGAGTCCCTAAGGCGGTATGACATTGACTTCAACGTCATTCCAGCAACTCCTGCAACGCCATTGGTGCCAAGCTGTATCGGCATTTGTTGTTCCCTTGGGCACACCAGCTGCGTGGAGGGGGGGATCTGCTGCATGGGCAACAGCTGATTCTCCATACCACCCTGCCCAGGCTTCATAGCTCCACTGGAGAGGACACTCCAGCGTCATTGTACGGCGTTGGCACAACACGAGAAGTAGCACTTTACCGGTTCTAAGTCAAAGCTCGATTGGCATAGAGCTTGGCGCCAGGGGTTACTTCTGACAGTGGGAGAGATCACCAGGTCTCACTGGATAGCTACCGCCCGCCTCAAGCTGGGCAGCCCCCAGTCAGTAAGGTGCTGCTCGCCATGGCCTGCCTGCTTCACTGGGTGCGTGGAGCTTAGAGAACCATCTCGACAAGTGGGCCACAAAATTCTGCACTAGGAAAGACTAAAAGAAGAAATAAGAAGACTCCAACTCTTCGTTCTGCAACCTGGGACATCAGGACTATGTGTCCTGGATTGACCGCTGACCTACAGCAGATCGACGATGCACGGAAGACTGCTGTTATTGACAGAGAACTCTCCCGACTGAACATCGACATTGCCTGCCTCCAGGAGACCCGACTGGCCAACAGCGGCACCATCAGGGAAGCCAATTACACATTCTTTTGGCAGGGGAAGCCCTTGGATTAACCTAGGTAGCATGGTGTAGGCTTTGCCGTCAAGAACACGCTAATCGCCTTCATTGAACCTCCATCATCAGGTACTGAGAGAATACTTGCCCTCCGGCTGTCAACATCCTTTGGCCCGGTCAACATCTTCAGCGTGTACGCCCCAACCCTCTGCTCCACCTACGAGGAGAAAGGCAAGTTTTATGAGGCTCTGGATCAGGCAATATCCAGTATCCCCAACAATGAAAGCCTTTACTTTTACTAGGAGACTTTAATGCTAGAGTGGGAGCTGACCATGAGGCCTGGTCCACCTGTCTCGGCTTTTACGGAAGGGGCAAGATCAACGAGATGTGCTGCTCCCACAGCCTATGTGTGACCATCAGTTTCTTCAAATGCAAGGAGATCCACCAGGTGTCGTGGAGACACCCATGCTCACGCCACTGGCACCAGCTAGACCTCGTCATCACCAGGCGTGCAGAACTGGCCAGTGTCCTCCTTACCCGCAGCTACCATAGTGCCGATTGTGACATGGACCATTCCCTCGTGGCCAGCAAGGTGTGAATATTACCCAAGAAGCTGCACCACGCCAAGAAGAAGGGTCACCCATGCATCAACACCTGCTGTGCAAGCAACCCAGAGAAAACACAGCAGTTCATCAGCAAACTGAAGGAAGCCCTCACCAAAGTGACACCTGATGACACCATTGACTCCAAGTGGTCCCATATCCATAACTCTGTGTACAATTCAGCCATCACAGCTTACGGGAAGAGGGAGCGAAAGAATGTCGACTGGTATGAGGCAAACTGGGAGGAGATGGAGCCTGTGACTGAGGCAAAGAGGAAAGCCCTCCTGGCATACAAGGCTGCACCTAGCCCCAGAACACTACAAGCCCTCAGGATTGTAAGGAATAATGCCCAGAAGACCACCCGCCGATGTGCCAACACCTACTGGCTGAACCTTTGCAACAGTATACAGACAGTTGCTGACACCGGGGATACAAGAGGAATGTATGAGGGTATCAAAAAGGCGACAGGCCCCCCCAGCTACAAGACTGCCCCTCTCAAGTCCAAGACGGGCAAAGTCATCACAGACCAGGGGAAACAACTGCAGCGATGGGTTGCGTACTATCTCAAGCTATATGCAACCCAAAACAATGTCACTGGAACTGCCCTGGACGCCATTCCAGACCTGCCTGTCATGGAGGAGCTAGACACACAGCCCACCCTGGAAGAGCTCGGAAAAGCCATCGATTGCCTTGCCTGTGGGAAGGCTCCTGGAAGCGACGGCATTCTGCCTGAAGTCCTCAAGAGCAGAAAACCAGCACTGCTTCTGCCCCTACACACACTCCTCTGCATTTGCTGGGAACAGGGATACATTCCATAGGACATGCGTGACGCCAACATCGTCACTTTGTACAAAAACAAAGGAGACCATAGCGACTGCAACAACTATTGGGGCATCTCCCTCCTCAGCATTGTCGGAAAAGCTTTCGCCCGTGTTGCCTTGGCGCGCTTGCTAGCCTGCCACATCTACCCAGAGTCCCAGTATGGATTTCGAGCCGGCAGGTCAACTGTAGACATGATCTTCTCACTACGTCAGCTGCAGAAGTGTCGCGAGCAGTAGATGCCCCTCTACATTGCCTTCATAGACCTGACGAAAGCATTTGACATGGTTAGTCGGAGTGGACTCTTCAGACTCCTGCAGAAGATCGGCTGCCCCCCACGCCTGCTTGCTGTCATTATGTCGTTCCACGAGAACATGCACAGCACAGTGTGCTTCAATGGCACAACATCTGAAGCATTCCCAGTCATCAGCGGAGTCAAACAAGGCTGTGTCCTTGCGCCGATGCTCTTTGCCATCTTCTTCTCCATGCTTCTCCAGTACGCATTCAAGGACTGCAGTGAGGGAGTGTACATCCATACCAGGGCTGACGGCAAGCTGTTCAACATCGCCCGTCTCCGTGCTAAGACTAAAGTCACAGAGGTACTCATCCATGAATTGCTCTTTGCCGACGATGCAGCCTTGACATCACACATGGAAGATGGACTTCAGCAGCTGGTATGCCACCTCTCCCATGCATGTAAGGAATTTGGACTGACCATCAGTTTGAAGAAAACGAATGTCATGGCACAGGACACAGACTCCCCTCCCTCTGTCTCCTTCGATGGGTACAATTTGGAAGTTGTTGAGAACTTCACATACCTCGGTTCTAACATCTCCAGCTCACTCTCCATTGATTCTGAGGTGAATCGCAGGATTGCCAAGGCAGCAGCAGTGATGGCCAGACTTAACCAGAGGGTCTGGAACAACCCCAACCTCACAGAGAAGACCAAACTGCATGTCTACCAAACCTGCATGCTCAGCTCACTTCTCTACAGCAGCGAAACATGGACCACCTATGCAAGACACGAGAGGAAACTCAACAGCTTCCACCTGAGATGTCTGCGGCGCATTCTGCACATCCAGTGGCAGGACAAAATACCTTAACACAGAGGTTCTAGAACGTGCCAACATGAACAGAATGTTCTCCATACACAGCGAGAGGCGTCTTCGCTGGCTTGGCCATGTCAGGAGAATGGACCCCGGTCGCATTCCCAAGGACCTGTTATATGGGGAGTTAGCAGAAGGTACATGACCAACTGGATGACCACATCTGCGCTACAAAGATGTTTGCAAGAAGGATATGAAGACGGCAAACATCAATGTCAACACCTGGGAGAGCTGTGCAAACAACCGTTCCAGCTGGCGTCTAGCTGTCAGGCAGGGAGTTCAAAATGCAGAGGAAGAGAGAAGAATAAAACAAGCTGAAAAGAGAGCTAAAAAGAAGGATAAGCAAAAGTTTACTTTGGAGCTACGCCATTGTCTCCCGTAGACGGACAGATGCCAAGAAGATACAGCCTGTAAATAATCTCTGACAAATAACAGCTGCTTCATTAATGATTTCTGGGGAATTTTTGCCAGCTTGACTTCCACCAATCAGAATTTTTATCTGTCCACGTCTTCAAGAACAATATTGGGACAAAGATTATCGGGCAACAGAGGGGTTAGATTTTCTGTTTTTATACTGACAGTGGCGAGACCTTTTCTGGATTTTTTACCTGACTGTTGTAATATTGGCTATGGTGGTTGTAACCGTGCAAGATATTTATCTTTTCCTTTAATAAATACAATATATCTTATATTATTATTTCGGGCCTGATCGACTCCTTAGTGTGTGCGAAATATCCATTTGTACCAGTTCTCATGACTTACAGTATCATCAGCATAATCGGGTTTCAAAACTCTTACTCTGTGATCAAAATACTCAACATACACAGGTTCTTGAGGTAACTGAGGTCGAGATAAGTGGATTTGACTGTAATTATGTTCTTCAGATATGTTCCCCAATCACATTAACATTAGGAAAATAAGCTTGCTTCCTCCTGAATTCAGCCCTTCTAAAAAGATGAAACTTTGTATATTAAAGGGCAATAATGCCTGTCCATTACATTCTTGCCACTGCAATGTGTCACTGTGCATTGTGTTACTAATTTTAAACTCTTGTTACAGTGCATTCAGCATTGTACAGTAAACCTCTAGAAAATCTGATGTTATCATTTTACTGTAGACCTCAACAAAATATGATGTTATCTCTATGGTTGTTTTACTCATCCCTCCATATGGCCAAAGCATCAAGGCATGCACTTTCTATGTCCATAGCTCTCTCTGTGGAGATTATCTACCTTCTTAGAGATGCCACTTTTGGAGAGTATCAGAGTTTTGCCAGATCACAGCAAAGGTTGAGGGAAGAAGTATTTGGATACTTGCCCCTTTCCTAGGGAGTTGCTCCATCTTCCTCTTTTTGATATCCAAGTAGGTACCTCACTAATCATCTTTACAGATGCATGATTAAGATCACAGATGATGTGTGGGGCCTGTCCAATAAAAAAAGTTTGACACCCTTCTTTGGAAGGGCACAGTAGAAACAGTGGCAAATAACCAGTCCTGTTTTCTATTGCCATATATATTTGGTGTTAAATAGTGTGGAAAGTCTTGACTCAGTATCTTTCTGCCTTAAACAGATTTCACCAGGAAGAACATTTCAAGATGGAGACTCTCATCTCAATCAGGAATACCATTAAGTCCCAATGACTGGGTGGTCTTCTTAGATCTGCAGGATACATACCATTATATCCTCATCTTCTTACCCCTCAGGAAATACCTGGGTTTTTTTCTTCTTCTTCTTCTTCCCATGAGGTATATCAATTTCAGGCTCATCCATTTGGCCTCCTTAAATCCTTTACCACGGTGATAGAGGTAATGCTGGCTCACTTGAGGTATTAAGGAGTCCCCATCCTTAAGTATTTTAATGACTGGTTTGATGTACAATGTCCACAGAGATACTCTTATGAAGGATCTGTTCCTCTGATGGTTGACAGTAACTCATATGGATCTAATCCCCAACCTGGAGTAGTTGGGTCTTTTTTTTCACATGACAATGTTTACATGGGGATAAATTTACTCATCAATTAGGACATAATTCACTTCCCCTTGACAGGATTAGTTAGATTCTGTCCCTTATCGTGGGATTTTTGGCTAAGACTTCATTGTTGGCTTGGCTTTACTGCTGTTTCCTGGAAATTCTGAAAGTAGCTTCAGAATTAGTTCCCCTAAAGATATTTGCTTTGCATCTTCTCCAGTTCCTGGCTAACAAACTGGTGACCAAACAATGACCAGCTTTCAGCTTAATCTCCCTGGAATCCAGTATTTGTCACCACATGAGTGGGGGGCTAGATAAAGACCAGTTTCTGTCTGACATGATTCACACACTGGAACTCCAGTCCTTTCTGCACAGAGATGCATGATATTTGGAATAGGGTACTTACCTGGAGGCAGAAGTGGGTAGTTCTTCGGGGACTGTGGTCTCAGCAAGAATTGACCATTCATATCAATAACCTATAAATGAAGGGCAGTGCTTAAAGCTCTGCAGGGTGCATCAACCTCAAGTCTTTGTTGCATTATGATTACATCAAGGAACTTTACTTACAGCATTCCTCAGATGTCAGAGAGGTGCTTATGCTCCTTCTCTTTACGTAGAAGTCTGGAAGCTCATCTGATGGATATTCTCAGAGTAGACCACAAATGGTGTCCGCCACATGCTGGTTACAAGAAATAGCCTGGTGGCCAGTCTGTTTAGATAGGTCAGTATGGTCCTTAGGGAATCATGTTCCATCAAGTTGGTGGCAAAAGCACTTCTTGAAATGGTGGAAGTCAGTAGTGGACTTCTTTACAATGAGACTGAGCAATAAGCTCTCTCTTATTGTCTCCCCAATTTCAGATAATAGTATAGGGCCTTGACAATGGACACTTCTCAACTCAAGTGTGATTGTCTGTTGGTTTATACCTTTTCACCTTTCAGAATAATTCCTCATATTGTTTACCAAGCCAGGGCACTGGTGACTTCCACACAATTATTCACAGATTCTTTATCTTCATGCTTGGCTGATATGATACTATTTATCTGCCAAGACATATTTTTTTAGCATGGTTGCCAACTGTATTGTCCAGGCTAGGAGTCTTCCATTGTTTGCAATGCCAGGAGGAGTATCTTCTTTTATTGATGAAGTAAGAACATGTTGATCAACCACATTGCAGATTTTCGTCTTTTTCTCTTGAGGCAAGAGTGTTTTGGAGTTTTTGCTTTTTGATTGGATCCTTGTCTTTAATATCTCAGCAGTTATTTTTAATTTCATAGACTGCTTTCTTGCTAATTAATGGCAGGATGGAGCCTTTAATTTGTCCTTTTGGATGTTAGTCCCCATGAACCTTTTAGTGAAATTCCTTTGAGAATCTCTCCTTTAAGACAATCTTCCTGGTGTCTTTGGCACTGAAGATGAGAATGAGTGAAATTCAGTTCAGTGATAATTTGTTTGGTTGTTAACCTGGGTTATTGGCTAAATTTAAGAATCGGCTACCTTCAGTAGCTAAGACTCTTTTGAGATTCCTGGTCTCAGATGTATCTTATGCAGGGGATGATCAAGAGATTTTCCTTCTCTCATTTAGAGCTTTAAGGTATATTTGGCCTCATGTAAGGGAGAATGAAGGGTCAGAATCATCTCTTTCTTCCTCACAAGGGTTCCGATGATGTTTCAGCAGTTACCCTTTCCAGGTGGATTTTCCTCACTATGAAGATGGCTTATCAGTCACTCACCAAGAGGATCTTTTGAGCCCTTGAGGTTAAGGTTATCACGGAATCTTAGCCTACTTTAATTATTCATCTTTGGATGATGTCATTAGAACCAGGTTCTGGCAGTCTCATTTTACCATTTCTCAATTTCACTTTTGATCTTTGGTGTGCCTGAGCAGTGGCATTTACTCTTTGTTGGATCATTTCATGACAGTACATAATCAGGCCAAACCACCTTACAGTAGGGAACATTTCTACAGGGTAAGTACATTTTTCTTTTACCTGTTTATGTTTTTGGGATCATCAGCCTCCCATCTAACTGTTAATTTAGCAATGATATACACTACAGCTTGTCGTGGGTCGGTGGTTCTTTCCGGGGTTTTCCGGGTTCTTCCTCCACCATTAATACTGGCCGCCATGTATAGCCTATCGTGCTGAAAAATGGCGTTAAACCCCACAACAACAACAACAACAACACTACAGCTTGTCATGTATTACTGCTAATGTAGTGTTTTTTGGGGGGGGAGGGGTTGAGACCAACTTTTTTTGTGTAATTCTTATCTTTATGTTTGCAAAGATGCCCTTTACAAACCCCACTCTGATGTCCTGAAGTCTTGGTTCACTGCTATAGAGCAAGATATTCCATGTATTGGGTTTGACTATGGAATCAGGCAGGGATTCTGTTCTTTTCTTTTCTGGTGCTCCATTTACTAATTGTCAATTATGAATTAGAGCAGGGAATATTTATCTTGAACTGGGGACTTTGTATCATGGAAGAGCATAGCAGTGCAGTAGCAGCAGGTAAGTATTACATAATTGTAATTAATTCTGCGCCCCCCCCCCCATCCTCAGTATGTTCTTGCTTATTTATACATCAAGTGGTGTAAGTAGGTTCCATTCAAATTTGGGTTTTAAAATCAGCTGTCTCTTTCATTACTTTATAGCTGTTTGTGTTGCTTGGTGTTCTGTTTTGTTTATAAAACATTTGTCTATGATTGTACGCACAGGGTCTTTAGATAAAAGTAATCCTCAAAATTGATATCACGGTCTAGATTCTGTTATTCTACCTCAAAGATAGTTTATGATTGATATCACAGTCTAGATTCTGTTATTCTACCTGCAAAGATAGTTTATGATAAAGTGCAATTTAAAACACAGTGGTAACTTGTTAAATATATTGGGAACTATGTAGTCCTTCTTACCACAAGGTTTGTATATAATTATATGCTTTTCAGATGGAACATATAAGTACATGATAATTAAATCAAACTTAGAATTTTTCAATTGCTTCTGTTACAGACCCTTTCAAGATGTGGTTAAATTTCTATCTCCATTATTTGAGTTGGACTACTTTCTGCCACGCACTCTGATGGCTGCTCTGAGGCTACCTGAGATAGAGACATTGATTAAGCTCCAAATCATGCCACCAGAAATTTGTGTGGCTGCATGTGTATACTACATTAGACACACAAGACCATCATACGGATATGGAGCAGTCCTTATAAATGATGATAACAAGGTAAATAGTTACTGACATAACTAACAGAAAAATAAATAAAATTATTGCTGAATTATGACAAAATTAGGAGCGAGTAATTGCCTTGGATTATTGGAATTAAATGCCGTGTGCAGTTGGATGACGTTGCACATGGAATGAATCTGAGCCCAAGTGCTAAGCCTGAGGGTTGAAAAATTTGCCTTCGTGCTGCTGAACAGTATGTACTCAGCTACCCATGTATAATCTGATGATTATTCTTACATGATTAATCATCAAAAACTTTAATTATATATTAATATCTACAGGAAGAATAAACCTTGCATGTTGAAGCAGCACATGCAATTCACATGTTTAAATAGGATTTAATTCTCAAAAATTGGATGCTTAAAATTAACTGCAATTGGCATAATTAATATTTTGATGCAGTGAATCTCCTTGTATCATAATAGCATCTTTTGTGGAATTTGCTGTTCCACAGAAGTATAACTGAGATTTGAAATTTTAGTTGCAAAAGAAGAAATTAGAGGAATTGAAGTGAAATGAAAATAAATTTTGATTTTCCACTTAACAGCCTTTAAGGAAATAGAATTGCTGAAAATATAACAAGGTTCAAATGACCAGATGTTTAGAAGATCATTGGCCATGAAGATATCCCACCGGGATGTATACATTTGCTGCTGACTGGTCTTAATACATCAAATAACTTGGCCAAATATTCTGCATTTGCTGTTCTGGCTGTATCATACATTATTGGTATCATTTTTTTAGTGTACTGTTTTGGTACCATTCTTGCTATCCATCAAATGTTTCTTCATTGCAGAGTTTTATACCATTCGAAGAGGTTTCCCAGTATCTCATGGCTAGTATTTATTATGCTTTATATTCTTCAGTACTTAAGTTTTATCTGATTTCAGCATTTCAGTGGTTTTTTTAATTATTCCATTTTGTTTGCATACAGTCCCACCATTTCTGCAATGTACTGGCTTGTCCATTTTGATTTAGATATGGTTTTAATATTAGATTCACTGGAATTGGGCAAGAGATCAGGCTAACTTTACTGGAGTATCTCAGACACTTTAAATGGCGCATATTTGGTGATGCTAAATGTATGCATGGTTAAGCTTTGCTTATTTTTATTAAATCGTCATACATAAAGCAACATGTCAGGATGAAAAAGAGCAATAAACCTGTTGAAATGTTATACTAACAGAAGAATAAAAGAGAAAGAATCGGGAAGGGCAATAGTTATATTTAGTGGACATGATGTGTTGATTAGAGTATGTCACATGGCTCGAAAGATGATTACTGTCATCATAACCCATGTGAATTTATTATTATTTTTAAAGGATTATCCTATGTCAGGTTGAGAGATATCAAGAAACAGTTGAGCTCCATAGGGTTTGGAATTGTAGTTTGTGAAACTGTACTGATGGTAATTTAGATTCAAATAAACTTTACAAACGTTTGAGTTGAATACAATATTTACTGTCACTGCATCAGTCTTGACTGCACTTAGAAATGCATGTTTTCAAGCTTGACAATAACAGTACACATTTTGTTACACATTACTGAAAACTGGTCTAACAGAAACAAAATCGACTGTTGTCCAGCTTGATGTTTATGTGCAGGTATTTTGTTCTGGACCAAATATTTTGATACAGGTGATAAGTACATGCTAGCTTTCATCAATTGAGAAAACACTGTTGACAATTGGTTTGTGGGAACTACAGACAGCAAGATCAGTTAAACTTTGCCATTTTGTGTGCATCCATTGGATGTGACATCAGTGTTCACAACCACCTGTTGCCTGCTGAGATGACATGACTGCCCAAGATGGCATGCAGCATTTATCACTTACATGTATGCTGCCATGTGTGGTGTGCTTTTCTTGGCCAGATAGGGTGGTAAATGCTTAAAAACAGACTCAGTATGCTTTAGCAAACAGCTTAATTTGGGGAAAACTTGGACTGAAGTCAGAAGCATATGGCAAGGCGATCTGGAGCACTAACAGAGGCATGATCTACACCATCAGTTTTATTACCCAGGAGTTTGATATCATGCCACACCCAGGTCTTGCACACATGATGTGACAACAAAAGAAGAGGCACCTAATGTGGAATTTCAATCTGAATATGCTAGATAAAAGCATTAAGCTAATAGCTGTGCATTTTGATGAAGTTTCACAGTGTGTTGATTTGGCACATGGTACTGAATATCTCTGCAACCCCCTAATTGACAATGTGTTGGTGACAATTGACGGCATCACAATATGCCCGTTGGAAGGTATGATACTATTTGTGGGGAGAGGAACTGAAAATAATGATTAGGGAGTCTACCAAGGATGTGAAGCTATCACAGATCAACGAACTCAACGAACATTGTTCCCAGCCTTTAAAGCAGATTTTAAAGCATATTAAATGTGACCACAAGTACATCTATGAAATCCATGTTCACAGAATCTGTATCAAATGTAGATAAAGATGTATATGCTGATCGCCGGCTTTATAGCCAGACATAAACATAAGCTGCTAATAACAGTAGCAGATAGTTTTTCAGAAATAATCAAAATAATGTTTCTTGACTTGGAAATTGCACAAAAGTTCTCACAAATTGGGTGCTTTCATAAGAAAGATGAAGATATGTACCATAGTTATAAATTTGCAGTTTATCATTAAAAGTCCTGACCCTCTTTTGAAGTGAAAACTTCAGACCAAATTTGGAAAGTCTCCTGATTTGCATGAAGCGGATTTCTTTGTTCTGTCACATGTATGCATTAATGATATTGTTTAAAGAGTATGTGCTGTTATGGCCATTGTCTAGTTGTTAATGACAGCAGGAAACCAGATGTCTTAATTGTTGATAAAGATAATGAGTAGGGAGGATTGAGAATAAGAGTACATTCACAATTAACAAAACAAGTGGCCTTTCAAAATGAGATGAAGAATGGCCTGCATGGTTATAAATGGTGATTATTTCTTTTATTTCATAATTTTCTTTTTTTCATAATTTCTTATTTCATTAGTTGTTGCCAGAATTAAAAACTCAAAAATACAGTTTAGCTTGTTTATTACATTCATGGATACAATGCTTCCTCTGTTCGAACATGTTAGAATGTTTCAGTTTAATCTCCTCAGCCAAACTCCTAATTATCTTGTATTTTTTTATAATATTCCTTTGCTGTAACATTTAATTGGTTATAGCGTTGATTTGTGTAGTTTGCATGAGAAAATAGGCTCAGTTATAACATTTTTATCATCTGACACACCAAAGAAAGTTAAACAATGGCAGTCATTTAATTAACAAAAGGTGTAGCAACAAGGTGATGGGTAACGGAAGCATGACAGTCACACATCATTCATAGTGTGTAAATAACAAAGGCTAAATGAAGGTGCCAGGGGAACAAAACCGGAATAATCACACCTTATTCATAACAACTACTTTAGAAATCACCGGTTGCTGGTTCAATGCAAATGAAGCAGGAAAAGAAATGTTTTTGCATTCTTTTTTCTTGATGAAGTAATTTGGCTATCATTACATTTATGTTTATTGAGAACAGCTGTAAGTACATATCTCTCTGTACATTTTGAATTCTGACAGCTGGGAAAATTGCGGAAAATTCCCAGGTCAGAAAATACAAAAAGTCATATTCTGACACAAGGAAAGGCTTATGATCCTTGCTTGTGATAACATGTTTTGTCCAAAAAAGTTAATCTTTTGGCTGTCATCAAATTTAAAAATCCATGTTTTCAAAAGTCATTACCAGTGGATTATGATGCAAACAAGTATGTGTAGATGACAAAAGAAATATTTACAGAATGGGTCTCAATCTCAGAATAATAAATTAAGTAATAAGTAATTTACCAGTCATAATTTTTGAAGAAAGACATTTTTATAAGTCATGGATGGTACATGTGCATGTATGTTGATGCTTTTATCAGATGGTAAAATTTACAGGTTTTCTTTTTTTTTCCTCATGATAAAATATGCAATATTTATGCAAATGTTTTTTTGCTAATATTACCAGTACAAATTAGCTCAGACAGTAATATTACCCACATCATCAACATGGATAAATAAACAAACATTTTGAAAAATAAGTGATGAATTTGGATAATATATTTCTCTATTATAATATTCCAAATACCCCTTTCCGCTGTGACACCAATAAACAATCTTTACTGTATTTTTTTCTTCCATAAGAGATTTGATAAGAAATACCTACACCACTCCCTCAATGACTCATGCCCTGATAACTTGTGAACCCTTTTATAATGTGGGGACAGGCATTGAACCCAATTTTTAAACCAGAAAATACCCTAAAATTGATCCTTGCTTGTTGAACTTGAAGAAAATCGCGATCAAAATTATTAAATGAAATGCTTATATATTGTTTGTTTTATGTTTGAAAACGGTAGATGATCCTGGAAATTTTACTCAGCTTTATGAAATTATCAACTTTTAATTAGAAGTCATATAATTTTTTACATTTTCTTTCCAAATGGCATTCTTAGTACACTGTAATTACAGATATTCAAGGAAATTTTGATCAATGAGAATGTCACTGATGCCTAGTGTACGCAATACATAAGTATTTAAATGCCAATTAAATAATTTTTATTAAGTGAAATTTGTGTTTTAGTTCTATCTTTTAGTTCTTTTTAAGTGTAATCATCATAATACAGATATGGACCATTGTGGGCAATCTAGTTTCAGAGAATTCCTGAATTGGCACTTAGTGATATCCTCAAGTGTAATAGAAGTTTCACTATTACTTCCATTGAAATCACAACATCAATATGTGCTAATTGAACAATACAAAAATTGAGTTTCCACATAGACAATTGTCTCACAAAATAAATGTCACTAGTTTTTAAAAAAAATTGAATCTTGTTTGGTGGTGTATCAGTAGTTAGTCTAGTTCCCTTGTTACATTGACTACCTACTTTGCACTAAATTATAAATACCATTCTGGGAACCAGACTAATCAACAAAACAAAAAGCATTGATGTAATACACAGATATTTTCATGTACACATGATGATTGCTGAAACCAGTTGGACACTTTATAAATAAATGTAATTTATCCTGAATCACAAACAACTTCATTAGAAAAAACATGTTATTAACATTTATTATCAACGTGATTGTAAAACAAGGAATCAGTCATTAAACAGCACAGTTGTCTAGTGGATATTTAGGAGTAGTGCAGTCTATGTTTGTGGACCCCGTTGTGTGCTAGTTATCAAGTGTTAGGTGTACTTAGCAAACAATACATGTTTGTTTGAGGTGTGTAAAGCATGTATCTGTATCTTCTGTGTGAAATGCAGACTTCTTGACTTGAATATAGAATATCAAAATACAGGGTTAAAACCTTCAATGTTTCAGTGAAATACCTGACCAAAGTTAACAAATATTTATGTTTTTGATAAGAGATTTGATGAAAAATATCCTTAGCAAACAATAAATTGGTATTTTGACATGTCTAAATTACACTTGGTTGTTTTTGAAACATGAAGTCATCATTCAAAACTATGACACTTCAAAATACAAGATTAAAAATAATACAAAGATATTTTTTAAAAATACCTTAATTGTATATGATTTTAATCTTGTATTCTTTATCGTACAAAAATTTAAGCAATATTTTTTATTTTTTTAGGCAATTTAGATCTTTTCAATTGAACTTTGTTTTAGGAGAAAAATTTACCATTTTCAACTTTAAAAAAAAATCCCTTTGGAGCAATTTCCATCAAACTTGGCAGAGATCATAATGGCATACTTTAAGATTTGTTCAGATGATGCTGATCCATCTCAAATATAGCAGCCATTACTTAAGATAGAGCAGTCTTGAAATTACCTCTTCTCAGAAAAAACAATGAACAGACTTTAACTGCATATTGAGATAAAGCTTTTAATCAAATTGTCTGCTTCTGCAAAATGAAAAACTTTGAATGACTGTTTCTGACAAACTACTGATCACAATTTGTCTAGAAGCATCCAGACATGAAAGGGTTGTAAATTTAGATAAACGATGGTGATCTGTGATTAATTGTGACCATTCTTCGGAGTATAGACTCGTACCCCTCATGGCCGTAGGTGTGGTATGTAGAATAGTGGGGATATATTTAGATATGCATATTGCCCACGATTCCTCAAATTTTGTAAGTAAATTTTAAACGAAGATTTTTAGATAAATTGTATCTTGATGTACAGATGTTTTACCCATAAATCATGTATTTTTTTCCATAGCAAATGATCAGGTGCATTGTGGAATTGCGGACATACTTGGAGAATTTTAAAAAGCCAGATAAATGGTATGTTTTTATCAGTGGTATGTGAGCATCAGCATGCACATTTTATTTGAGTAGGTAATGAGATTCTTATTTTGAATGTGACAAGAAAATTATGTTCAAGCATGTTTCATAGGCAATTTTAATGTGGCTGCAAAGGCATGCCTCCTGGAAGTTAGCTGTACTTATAAAATTGCCAAACAGTAATGAATGCAAAGAATGTAGATAATTTGCTTGTAATAACCTCTGAAGAATTTTATTGAATACATGTACAGTTGCCTAATGTGAGTAATACAAATGAATTTTAATGTGTCGGGTAAATCATTTGAACTGCCTTTTACCTCTCCTAAGCAAAATCTGCCTTCAAATTAGAAAAGGATATGGATTCAGCTGAGAAAAATAAATCGTGTAAGAAATATTTTCAGTGGCTAATCAGCACAGAGGTTAAAATATTTCATTTTATTTTTATAGAAATAAAAAGTATCACATTTTTTGTAAGCAGAAGTTTAAAAATTACCAACATTTTAAATCAACATAATAATGTTAGTTAATGGTTTGAGTGGTGTTATACAGGCTCTTAAGTTGGTGGCTTGAAGTACACAGAAGTCACTATCACTCATGGATAAAAATGTATTCCTAATGACACATTGGATTTACTTTATTAGGAGTAAAGTACCAACTTTTAATTAGTGGAATTTTTAGTTGCCACAAACCACAAATGTAAAGACTCAATGAACAGTGATTTGACTGTAAAAATAAACCATTACTTATCAGAAGCATTTACTTGAATTTTAAGTAACAGCAAGTATATACATTGGATAACTACAAAATACTGGTTTAATGGATTTGAAAATAAATTAGGTGAAAATTGTTAATATTTATTATCCTTTTAAATTATAGGACTGAATTAATTCTTCAACAACATGTAGACTTGACCTACAGGATTGCTTGTTCCATGATTGATACTACACTCAAAGAAATGCAGCATATGATGATACTACATGAGCTTGTAGCAGCAGTGGTCCAGGTGTTTTTGCAAGTCATGGCACTTTATGACAACATTCAAGAAAATATGGGAGCATCACAGTCATCAACCCATCTTGATATGCTTAAGCATAAGAACAAGAGATTAATAAGTGACTGGCTAAGTCAAAACTTCCGCCTTTTCCTTGGCTCAAACCTGAAAGAAACATTTTTAGTAAGTTTTACTGTGACAGTTGTTATTTTCAGTAACATTTATAGAAAGACAAAACCTGTTTTGAACAGTTGGTCATTGAAATGATGTTATGTACACAAAAAAAAGGACATTAATTTCCATACTTACGTTGTAAAAATGTTTTCAAAATTTGATGTGCTTTTAACAATTCCTGTGTTATTTTTGGGATACATTGATTATATAAATACTTGAACAAGCTGTAACTAACACGAAGTGATTGCTATTGCCCAGTGTTATTCAGCTTTACATATAGTGGAACCGTATTTATATGTACTACATTTATTTTACTGACTTGGAATTTGAAGGACAGTTATTGTTAACTACTGTGTTTTCTAACTGGCTGATATATGTCAATATTTATACAGTTAAACATTTAGGTTTGATAGTACTACATTAGCAAAGTCTACAAAATATGAAAAAAATCTGTGAAATTATAACCACTGATGTAAATCAGAAAATCTTAAAACTTGTGACAGGTGTCCTTATTCCAGCTCACTGTGGAAAAGTGTTTTGAAAATGAGCCACAAAATGTAACTGGGAGAATCATGAGATTACATTGGTGTCAAAGTTTTTGACTATACATTATGGATTCTACTGCTGAAAATTTTTCTTGAAATTATTTATTGAGTTCATATATGACTACATATAAATTTATAGAAACTTTATGATGTGTAAACTTGCATTATAAATAGCAAACCTTTGTTTAAAAAGGAAAGACAGTAGCAGAATAAGTTTTAAAAAATAGCAGAGGTTTGTTTGTGTGTGTGCATGGGACAAAGCCTAGTTCTGTGGTTTCAGGGGGTAACAGTTGTATAAAATTCATATTGATTATTCAAATCTTGCTACACTTTTTCTTCTAGTGTTCCATCCTGTTAATAAGAAATTTTTTTTATCAAATAATGTTAGAATCAGAAAACTAATATAAGAGTCAGACATATTAATTGCTTTCATATTTATATAGTTGTTCTGTATAAAACAATATCTAACAGTAGATAATACAGAGGTTTCTTGATCCACATATTTATGTTGAATATTTTTATAGATAAATAGTGACTTATGTTATTCAGGGATACAGCTGTTCAGTATGTTTTAAAAACAAGTTGCAGATTGTGATTGCCATATAATGTTTTGAACTAATTTGATGGGATTTACTTTTGTATAATTGCAGTTGCATCAGTTAATAAATAAAGAGAAGATTTCCATTGGTCAGAACATAATCATGTGATCAGATCCTGTTGCATATATTTCTGTATAAACTGTATGGAGAACTACTTTATACTAAGTTCTGTAAATAGAGGCACGTGCAAAGTAACAAATGTAAACACTAAACTTGAAGACATATACATTGCATACCTTTAAAATGAAATAAAAAATTTGGGTTTATATTTTATTTAGAAAATTTAGTAAATTGATTTGACAGAATCAAATAACACATTTTTGCTGTTTTTCTGAATGATTCTTTTTTTGACTTGATTTGAAAAAGAAAAGCTGTGAAACTCAAAATCTTCCAATTACATTGGAGTTACAGCTCTTACAATACAGCTCATTACAAATGAATTTAAAACTTTGGGTAAATTGATATAGGGATTTGGAGGAGGGGGTTCAAAGGCTAACATTATAACAATGGGATTCACAGTCCTACAAGGTAAGACTCCGGCCTTGATAGTTATGATGTGGGGTGGGTCGGAAGATCCATTACACCCCTAATGTAACTGTCAGTGTCAATATCTTGCACTGTTTGACTATTGGACCCCCATCACTATAACCATTTACCAATAGTTTTAATTTCATTATATGTAGCCCCAGTCGGTAGCCTATTATGTTAATCAACATGAAAATAGATTTAAGGGTGTGAAAATTGGTTACTCATGTGTCTGGACAATAACAATTCGGCCAAGTCACAATGAACACATGATAGCATAAAATCCAAGTGATTAGTATGTCAAACAAAACAACACATCCTTTCCTTTGACTATTGAACTTTTACTCAGATCACATTTGCCAATTTAGATAAATGATTAAGACCATGCTATGGAATGTTCAAAACATCAGATCCCCTACCATTGGTAGAAGTTTTTGTTTGATATTACGTTGCATATGGAGAATCCTTTGTTCTATTTATAGCTATGCAGCAATGCCTCGACAAGAATTCATATGCTTAAACATGCTCTAAACAAAATAACAATAAAAAATAAATAAAATTATTAGTAATTGCATTTAGAAGAGTTTAACATTTTTTCTGAGTTTATCATGGTTAAACTATCAGTTGCAAACTCACACAGCTTACATAACGCCCTTTGGGTGCTGTTATTTGCTGTGTGATTTGGCAACTGTCAGTTTATACCATGATAAACTCAGAGAAAAAAAACAGCATAACTTGTGTCACTGGACCTCTGAGGTAAATTATAAAAAAAGGAGATGATAACTTTCATTACATTTTTTATATATTTGGTAATTTATTCCTTGCACTTTCTGGCATTGTCTAGACTGGTAAAGTTTGTTTTCCTTATTTTAATAACTGCTATAGATAGTGTACTTTAGACTAATCCAGGCTAATTTTTTCAACACAAGGGAGCAGTCATTCTAGTTAGCTCTGTGTGTAGATTATGTACAATTTCAACAAGTACAATATCCAAGAAATTTCAGCTACATTACCTGAAAGTAACACAGAGGTATACCAACATTTTCTCCATTGTGCATGTTGCAAATGTAAACAACTTCACCTTTCAACCACAACCCTCTCAGAAGCTTGTACTATATGTAGAATGCTCCTTAACAAGATAAAACATCTTTATACCAGTTTATGAGATGTCATACATCATATGTCCATCCATCTATCTACTCTCTTTCCTGCCATCTGGCACATAATCTTGCTAATAAAACTAGTACAGTATTGCATTTTTTGATGATTGCAGTAAAATTTTGTGAACATTATATTTTGGTCATTACCTGAAGATGCACAAATCAACAAATCCCTTCGCTCCACAGTTATTGTTAGAACTATTTCCCTTTTTGTCTTGTAGCTTAATGCAGTGTCTGTCAGAATCTTATTAGTACGACTAATTCCACAAATTTTTAAGGATTTCCTTAAAACTTGGTAAATATTATGGGTATCACATGAAGATCTGCATAATGATAAATCATTTTGGTTCAGTAATTTCTTTTTTGTTATTACCCATTTTGTCATGGTAGCTCAATGCAGTGTTGACTCATTTATTTAACTAGTCGTTTACTTTGTTTGATCAGTTATTGTACTCACACTATGTTTTGAGGAGTTAAGCATTGTTTTTAGACTACAGACTAATATCAGTAAATAGGAATTTGGTGGGATGTAGAAGTGGGATTATATTTATGACAGTAAATCACTCACCATTCCTCTGGTTTAATTAGTTTTCATTTAAGATACCAAGAGAAGAAGAGGCATTCAAAGTTTAAAAAGAAGATTACATTTATATGGATATTGGTTATGGCTTGCGATAAAAAAAACAAGGCATTTGATAATCAGTACTTCACAAGTTATGTTTATCCCATTGACTCTATTTCATGCAGTGTTATCTGAACCCCCAAGCTGTCAGTACACTTAATACATTGATTATATGTTTGACCTTTGACTTCATAGAGACCTCAGGTATAGGAACTCCGATATCAAAAGCCCATCTTGTAGATGGTTACCCAATGTATGTATGTACTAAGGTTAGTGAATTTTTATCTAGCAGTTTCAGGGGAAATAGATATGCGTAAATGATGGATGAACAGATGGACACTGGGGCACAAATTAAAACAAAAACTGAAATTATGCTGGAATGTTTTGAATTACAGTAGATCATCACAGTTTGCTTCATCTTTGGAGTATAAAGGACAAAGTGAATCATGGCATTCATAGAGCTGCCCATGATTCACCTTCAGTTATTTGGTAACAATTTGTTATTGATTTCTGTAATGATATCTTCAGTTGCATTGCAAAAGTGTCAGCTGCTTGTATATTTAAGCTTGGCAGGGATTTAAGATCTGGGTAGATGCAGAGGGACAGAAAAAGCTATGTCTCTCGGCTGGGGGGGGGGGTAACATGTGCCATATAAAATCTTAAACAATCAGTTTTACTATCATTATTCTCATATTGTTTTTAAGTCTGTATTTGCATCTTACAGGTTTGGAGTAGTTTTCTGTCCCCAGATAACCTGAAATCAGCCAGAGTAGCCTCGATATGGAATGATGGCATAGTACATGATTTCAAATGCCGGATGGAGCAAGAGGTTGGTTTCCATGCTTTTTATATTTAACATTTTTGGAATGTATCCATAAAGGTTATTGTATTTTCATTTTTTAGATCGGCAAGTGCAGTGTTTTCCACAGGATTTTCAGACTGCTGGAAATGATCTTGCTGTCATTAAAAACAATTTCTAGTGTGGTATAAGAAGTTTATATCACAGTAACCAAGTTTTTGTGTTGCCTTTGCCATGACAAAATTATCTGTCTTGGGTTTCCCGCTTATAAAAAATAGTCCAGTAAACATGTGAAAAGCGACCCTGACTTGAACAGGTAATACTTGCTCCAAGGCCACAAATGTGGGGCAAAAATTTAATATTAGTTAAACCAGACATTTATATTATGCTTTCTCTTAGTTGAATTGTAGTACATATTTAAATATTATTTTGTAGAATACTTTTTAGTACTCACTGTTGCTGTCAGCAAAAGGTATTGACCCAGTTAATGTCATCTGGATCTCAAAACAAGTGCGTTTAAGTTGCAGGAAAAATGGCGCATGAACCGTGGACAGGCATGAAGTTAGGACTTTCTAGCTTTAAATATCAGCATTGATTCTTAAATAGGTCGCATGAGAAAGGAGAGAAGTGTTCTCCCTTGTATTATTATATATTTCATGTATGACAAGTAAATTGTAAGCAGCCAATTACGAACCCCTGTGATGATGAATAAATGGTCATGACACGAGCCTTGAACTGTAATCATTATTTTGTGTCTTCATCTGAACTTGGAATAGTTTTTTTTAAAGGGTATCCAGTTATTCATTGTATTGCCTGGGTTATTATTAATGGGCAGGTTCCCGAGTACCCAAGTACCCATTGGCATCATTATCATGGGTACAACTTTGATAAGACAACAGTAGTGTGTGTTTAATGACGTTAATTAAATAAAGATAAAACTTGTCAATGTTTATTTACACTGTTTTAGTGGTAGCAGTACTCTTACAACAGCTCTACAGTGTATGTTGGTTGCATTTTTAATGACACTCTGAGAATGTTATTGACTATATCATAATTTAGGAAATGGGAACTAAGTGCCTTTCCCAATGCAAATAGACACACTGAGGCAGTTTTCTGGCTTGGCTGGGCATGTATAGAACCTGCAACCCTTGGATTACAAATCTGGCACTGTGCCAGCTGAGTTATCATCTTTCTACACTATACGAAAAACATTGTATGTAATACCAAATGCATCCACTGGGTTGGCTATTGCTGTTTGTCCTTGAGCAAGTCACTTTGCTTAAATTTCTGTAGTAATAAATAATCCAATTGTATTGCTGTCTTTTGTACAACATGAAACCAACCCAAACCAGGTTTCTTTCGTACTTGGTGGCTAGGAGTACAAAAGCATCTGGCAATATGACTAGTTCATAAGAAAACATAAAAGAAAGGGTATTTACTTGTCAACAGGAATCACTTGCCAGCAGAAACACATTTGGAATAGCTGACAAAATACAGGCTGATATGGAAGAAAATATAAACTAATGAAGCCAAAAAAATAGGTCACAGTAACCCACTTTTTGTTATGCTGTATTACTCCTTTTGATGCATCCACATAACATTATTCAGGAGTGTAGTGAGTGTCCAAGATATTGAGAGTATTGACTGATTAATTGATTGTTACAGTTTGAATTAAATGTCAAACACCCCAGTACAAGTGTCATTCACATTGCATAGTACATAAGAATCTGTGAGACTGCAAAATAGCTTTCACTGGTCACATTGGCAGGTGGTCACTATAAATAGGCAATTAATTAAAACAGAAGATGCTCTACATTTGCTAGACCAGATTTATCTTTGGTACATGCTGTTTCTCTGGATGTAATCTTCACTTTGTGATGAAGTGTGTGTGAGAGGATAACAAAATTAAGGAGGAAAGTAAGAATTTGAGCATGATGAATAACACTGAAAACGATTTGTTGATGCAGGCCACATAAGTGACAATTGTATTGAAAATAATAATATATTCATATGATCTAACATGCATAAGGTTATTTACAAAATTACTTTAACATAGTATGTGATAAACTACATAGTTTAAATTCAGACCTGAATGTAAATTTGTAACCATCAAACCAAAAAACAATCCATTTGGGAGCTGAGACCGCCATAGCACAGGAACCATGCAAGTCACCCACTTTGCATGGGGCCTGTGCAGCTCCAAAATGGACAGTGGCCCGCATCAACCGTGCCTTTCTCAGCCTGCTCCCCGACATTTGTGACTCCCACATGAGAATGATAGAAGTGCCAACTGTGAAGATTGCACCTAGTGAACAAATATCAATGCTGTTATATTCACGTTTAAGTTATTTTGTTCTTGACTTCAGCTGAGGTTTCATCGTGTGTACTTTTCCTGTCATATTTATCAGCAGTGAACCCACTTGCTATTCTGATGTTATTATAGTGTTCAGGTCTGTGAACTCACTAGACCTGAAATGGAAAGAAATGTTTGCGCAAGTATTTATGTGACATGAAAATAATGTGATATAACATATCTATATATAATGTAGGGATTAGTGGTGAACCTGATATTTACCCAGGTTATGATAATGATGGAAAATGTACTTGAAGGTGGATTTTAAACAAAATGTAACTGAGAACACCTGATACCTCTTTGTGTGCAAACTTAACTGAAACCCCAAAAGAAATTAGAGGTTGGAGTGACGTTCAGAACATCTAATATATGGTTTGAAAGCATCCGATTTCCATCGCCCTAATTGACGAATCTGACTATCGGACAAGCCCTGCGCAGCAGCAGTTGTTGCTGCTCCGATTCTAAAGCTATGACTCTTGAAGCATTTTGGATCAAATCTGCAGAACTGCAGAGCGAGTTTTAGCTGTGCATTGAATTCTGCCCGAGTTATAGGTGTGTTTGAAAGATACATGAATATTGGGCCTGGACCCATACCTCGCTTTTGGATGTATCGCTGGAGATTTGAGACCGGACACACTGCAGTATTATTGTGTTTTTTTTAATTTTTAAAGTGAACTTCTGACCCTGTGTTTGAAGGTGTTAAATATCAGAGTGATAGAATGGTGATCAAGAGCCAACTGATCAATGTGCAACAGATTAGGGTTATGGAGGCTAAGGGACTGCACTGTCATCTCCCCAATTCTCAGGAAGGCATGGAATGCCAAGGAAAACATAGCTCGAAATAGGAGCTGTTTGTACCAAGAAGTTATAGTGCAAGTTGTAGCATGGATAAGTTTTTCTAACATACACTTATCAATTGGCAATCTCACATCACAAGAAACTTTATTTCTGTGGCATGCTTGCAGCAGTTTCTGTATTAGAAAAGAGTTTGTAGGGTCTGCATAATTATTGATTTTGTGTACAAACCCAATGGCAGATACATATGAGGATAATGTTGCTGAGGCATAGTGCTTGTTAACCAGATAAGAGATGAAAAGTGCCAAATTAGCCTGAGAGACTGGGATTGAGGTTTCCAATGTATATTCTGCAGTGAAAGCTCGATATAAGTTCCAGCTGCGTCGGTAGGCTGCTTTTGACATTCGTGTCAATGTACTATCCAGTAGCTTATCAGGTGTGTTTGTTAGTGAATCAAGTTGGGAAGTGCCGGTATTGACACTGGTTCTGGGTCTGCATGTGGAGCCAAGGTCCGGAATCTGTGCACCTGCAATCGAGAAAGAGCATCAGCCAGAACATTTTTCTTTCCCGGGATGTGACAGGTTTGAAATAGTATGTTGTATCTGAGGCATGCAAGGACCCGGTCTCTAACAAGGAACATAATGGAAGGGTTCTTTTGAGGTTTGCTTATTTACAATATCAACCAATGCCTTGTTGTCAGTGTGGAAGTAAATGCAATTGTTTGCAAGCTGAGGGGCCCAAATTTTGATGGCTAGAACAATTGGATATAGCTCAAGGACTGTGATATCTAGCGCTTGCCATTCTTTATTCCATGTGCCATAGAACCATTTGCTGCCTAGCACACTGCCATAGCCAACTGTGCTTGATGCATCAGTGTGCAAATGAATGGCATCAGAGTGCAGCCAGCGATCAGGGAGGAGTAAAGATTTACCATTGAATTCTCTTAGGAATGTGTACCACAGCTGCAGATCAGCCCGAACATCCCTCGTAACGCATATGAAGTGATGTGGTTTTGACACACCCACTGTCAGATCAATCAACCTTCTCAAGAAAGCTCTGCCTGGCAGGACAACTGCACATGCGAAATTGAGTGTACCAATTATGGATTGGAGATTAAGGAGCGTCATTTTTGTTTTTTGTAGGCAGAGTGTTATCAGACTGTAGCAGTTCTGGAGTTTATCTATGGGAAGTCTTACCTCCATCTTGATTGTATCCAGTTCATAGCCCAAAAAGGTCAGTGTTGTACTGGGAAGAAATGTTTTTTCCTCAGACATGGGAACCCCAGTATCTGCACAAAGAATTAAGAATTGGTCTAATTTCTCCTTACAGGTGTTATAGTTTGATTCCAACAGAAGAAAGTCATCTAAAACATGTACCATGTGACCAATGCCCAATTTGTGTCCCGCCACCCACTATAATGCAGTGCTTAAATATTCA
Source organism: Sinohyriopsis cumingii (assembly GCA_028554795.2). NCBI lineage: Eukaryota > Metazoa > Mollusca > Bivalvia > Unionida > Unionidae > Sinohyriopsis > Sinohyriopsis cumingii. The sequence goes on from CM068835.1 coordinate 11,996,808, forward strand.
AAGATTTTACAACTGGAGCTACAGCCAGTGGAAAGGCACTTGTCATAATAATATAGGTCATTCCAAGAGAAGCCAAACATATGATACTGAGTCGGGCAGAGTGGAACTATTCTGAAGGCACTAGCTATGTCAGTTTTTGCCATAACACAACCTCTACCAAGTTTTTTAATGATTGCAATAGCATGTTCCACAGTTTGATATTGAACAACACTTTTTTCTGGGGATATACCATCATTTATAGAAAACCCTGGAGGATGTGATAAATGGTGAATCATGCGAAAAGTACCAGGTGTTTTCTTTGGAACCAAGCCAAGTGGTGATATCTGAAATAGCGAGAAAGGGTGGCTCTTGAAAGGCCCTGCAAACCTGCCAGCCTCAAGCTCTTTGTCTATTTTGTCTTGCACGATCTGTGGATTTTGTATGGCTGATTTCAGATTATGTGATTGAAATGGGGACAGAGAACCCTTGTGCCCCACTTTAAATCCAAATGTAAACCCATGTATCAAAATTTGTATCCTGGCAGTGTTGTACCCTTTCAACCAATGTTGTAACCTTTCAGCTTTAACAGGAGTAGGAAGCTTACTGTTTTCGCAGTTCCCCTTTTCCTTGCTGGCTGTGTTGAAGGGAGTTTGATGTAGGTCCTTGGGACTGAGTAGGTTTGTAGCTACCACGAAAGGGCTGCATTCTGTCAGTTCTAGCTTGTTTTGGGGCATATTTTGGCAACAATTTGAATGGGTGTTGAATGGGCAGTTTGCATTTGCTGAAGGGATGGGCTTCCAAGCAATTGAAACAATTATGCTGATATTTACAAGCTAGCCCTGCTAAACACTGCAGCCCCTTATGGTAGTTAAAGCAGGCCCATTTTGGGGGATTTGATTTTGAGACTGCAGATGGTAATGTGGCAGTGCTGGTGGCAGTCCTGTCACCAATGCTGTCCAGAACAGATCGCATGTAAAGTTCAAGGTGGGTGGAACCCCACTTTGCCTCTCCCCTCTCTATCATGCGACGAAACTGCTCATCATAGTATCTCCAATGAGCCCTGCGCTCAGACAACTTCATGACGATTTCCATGTGGTGAGATAACACTGTGCTCAACCTAGGGGATTTCATGCATATTACTGTAGTAAATCTGTTCCATGCTGTCAACCACTGATTGATCGAGAGTGGGGACTTCCTGGCCATGGGGACTAGGTTAAATTCAGATGTGTTTGAAGTGATATTGCACTGTAATCTATATGTATTGTCCATGGATGTCGAAAGGAGATTTTGAAAATCTATTTATGTCCCAGCCCAAATCTGCTGCTTAATTTTATCAGTTATAGAGGCAGTTATATCAATTGATGTGCTTACAAAGTTGGACTGACTGTGTGTATCTAATATGTTAATAGGTGCTAATAAATCACTCAGAGTACCTATACCTGTATGAGAGACTCCAGTTAAGGCTGAGGTAGCCTGTGCAATGCTTCCCCCAACGGATGTTTCAACATTTCTTTCTGTTTGGGCTCTTGAGGAGGCAGATGGCCCTTGCTCTGTTTCCTGCGACAACATGGCAGGTTGTTGTGGACTAGTGGTCCCATGCAGTATCTCCAAGATGTTGTCCAGCTTTCTGTCCACTTGAGCAGTGATCACAGGTGTAATCTGCTGTACTACCTGCTGTGCTATCCGGTCAACGGTAGCTTGGTCTACTGTATCTGCATGTGTTGCTCCCGCTCCATGCTGCTGTTTTTGGCGATCAACTGCTCTAATCCGTGTACCAGATGACTGAACCCTCTTTACAGCCCGTTCAACCCCTGCTGATGCTTTGCGCTTGGGTGGCATGATCTGGTTAAGTTAGAAAAATTAATGTATTAAACATAATAGTAAATAGTAAGAAAGAAGTAAAATGGACTACCACATATGGTCCTACGCACAAGGCATGTTATTATTTAATGAAAAATGCACGAACATATTGTCATTGGCAAACCAGTGCATGTAAGGTTACCTGATATAATTTCTTCATTGATAGACACAAATATACATATATATATATATATATATATATATATATATATATATATATATATATATATATAAACCCTTTGTCCTTAGCAAAATGGCTTATGTACAGAAGGTGGCAGTCTGGTATGCAACCAGACCTGTTATCAGGCCAACAGGCTGATGCAAAAGTGCAAAAGAAAAAGAGGACAGGTACGGGACCTGGCCTGTTATCTCCCAAAGTGAGCAGATAACAAAAGATATTGAAACATGTTCCAGGAAGCCACTCAAAAAGGACCCCTTGTGAAATAATTAATACTTAAGAACAAGGATTTGGTATATAATCATTTAACGGTGGGGGGGGCACCAAATATATTATGGGGAACCCCTATTATGTAGAACAGAGTGGCTTGCCAGGAACAAGTCCCAAAAGGATCAGGTACGGGACCTGACCCAGTGCCTCCACAATGGCAGACACTAAGGTTGTTTACGAAAAACAAAGGAACAGGTACGGGACCTGGCCTGATATCTCCCTTTGTGGGCAGTTGTCGTTGAATGATTGTGCGTTATTTTATAACATGCATTGAGAAGAGCTCCCCGAAGTGACTTATAAAGGTGCCACTGTCCTTTAGGGGACAGATGAATGCCATCTGAGCGAAACTTCTCCCTCACATGAGGCCTATCGAAAGCAAATTTGCTATTATGGTCCCAAAATGTTAAATAAGGATAAGCAGACACTTCAGATCGCACAATATCATTGACCTCCTTTGCTAAGTGACAGTACATCTCCTTATAGTTTTTATCGGCTGCTTCATTGTTATGGTTTAGTATTCCCGTGACCCCAACTTGGTGTAACGTTGCTGGGAATCTAGGCATAAGCTGACACAGAACGATCTGTTTAACCTTATATTTCTTATGTAAAAGCGTAGCCAATGCGACCATCTTATGTGCAATTACCTCTGGCGATGTCTCTGCGTTTACATCGTTGTCCCCAATCAGAAGAATTACAATATCGGGGTTTCTTAAGCGGATTTCATTCATGTCAAGGCGCAAAAACTTATCGATTGTGCGCCCACCAATACCCTTCATGTTTACATTACAAACTTCCGTTACATTAAAAGACGGACTTAGTCTAAGATCCGTCCCGGACCTCAAATACCGATCTAACCATTTACAAAGTGAATAGCCCATAATAATTGCTTTTGTCATTGTCTTTCCAAAAATTAAATGATGGCTATGTACATAAAGAAAATTCTACTAACCTTCTTCTTTCCAAAGTGCGAGCAAGAAAATGATCCTCACAGTTATGAGAAATAATTGTGCCAAAAAAACAAGAACAATTAAAAGGATCGAAAGGAAAAAAAAGAAAAATGTAAAATGTATGATCTCTAAATATACTACCCGTATCTCCAAGAATTCTTTGCAAGTCACGCTAAGGATGCTGACCCATATATTCATACTCCTTAACTATCTTCCATTGGCTGAACGAGTCATGTGACCTCATTCCTGGGTTCAGCTGGCCCCCCAATGGTCAATATTGCTTTGTTTCAATTGCATAACAAGACCCATTCACCTCTCATCACAAATATCCTTGCACTAGTGCAAATAGTTTTATTACCTACTGTTTTTTTAATGAAAAATTGCATAATATATAGCATAAAAAAATTAGTCCTTGAATAGTCCATTTAAAAAATAGTCCAGATATCCTATGTTAAAAAATAGTCCTTATATTCAGCATCAGTCCAGTGAAGAGAAATTGCATCAAGGTTGATGATGATTTTAAATTAGCTGATTTGTGCTTCATTTTGAAAAAGAAATACTTGTAGCAGTTGTAGAATTGTTTACTAGTCTTATAACATAATTCACAAACCTGATGGTACATTATGAAAGAAAAAGAAATTAGTAACATTTTTAAATTGAGGAGCTATTTTATGCTTCACACATTGGAACAAGGACATCATCTTAGAAGGCATAAAGAATCAGATATATTTTATATTCAGGTGCAGAAACATTTACCATGGGGAATAATGGCAACAATTTCATGTCCTTTTAATAATATATATATACATGCTTTTATATGAATGTTTTGTTGAAAGCTTTGACACATTATTAAATATTATAAATGTAACTAGTTTCAGCTATTTAGCTTATGGCAACTTTCACAGAAAATGGAATTGATGAGAATTTTAGGAAGGATCAGCTATCCAATATGGAGATTTACACTGTCTAGAAAATTTGATCCTCAAAAGTGCTACTGTTTTAAAGTAATAAAGTTGAATTTGCAGTTATGCTCAACTTGCAGTCAGTTCACCATTGATATGTAGTCATGTTTCTTAAGAGGCTGCCTTTATTGAGAGAGGGCCAAGATTGCTTTTGTGGACAAAAATAGCCAGTGGAATACAAGTTTATTGTTAAAATAATCAAATTCTTCAATGTATTCAAAGTTACCATTGCAAGTTAAAAGTAAATGAAAAGAACATCTATATAATACAAAGTTTCAAATGTTTTCTTCTTCTTTAGATTTATGAACATCCTTCGAGTACAGGACATCTTGTGCAGTTTTATTGTACAGAAGTGGGTATCTTGCACCAGAAATTGCAGACGTGTTTAAGTGACCTTGCCTTCAAGGTATGAAACTAAACTGTGTTTTTCTTGAGAGTTATAGGTTTGAGATATGCTATTATGTTGTTTTATGTTTAGACTTGATAAAATAATAAGAATCAATTTATTTTGTAATCATGTTCTTTTGTTGACTGATGAATTTATCTCAGTTGATGGAGAAAACAATGCCAATCGTACTTTTCTGTTTTTTTCTGTCAAAGTTAGAAAGCATTAAGATAGGATTTTATTTTGATTAAATTTTGAAGTTACTTGTTAAACTTTGAATATATTAATGTGCAGACTTTGGAAGCTGCCTTTACTCTTAACCCTTTACATTGTGTAAGTGCCTTTGGATTTCTCTACTCAATACTAATGAAAGCGCCTTTGGACGCCTCTACCCAGTTGGCATGTAAGTGCCTTTGGATGCCTCTACATCATTCTCATGGAAGTGCCTTTGGACGCCTGCTGTCAGCATCAGCCATTTTGAGCTGGTTTTCATAGTGCCAGCTTTGGGGAAAATCTCCTATTAGATACTATATTCATTGATGTGAATGACCATTACATCAGACCACGTGGTTGCTATTTAAACTCTAGTCATAATCTGCTATTTAAGATAATGGGGTCGGATTTTCCACTCTCTGAAATGGAGGCTGTAGATATCATTCTGTACTTTTCTGGAGTTTGCTTGATTAGAATCACTACTATGAAAGCTTCAGTAACTTAGGTAAAGGCTCTGATATCGATGTAGATGATTTAGTGATGTAGATGTAGACAATGAATTGAGTATGAGAAATGCCAGTGATGGTTGGTCTCACGACATTACTGGGTTGACGGTGAATGAATTTACTGATGATTTTAAAACACTTCCGTGAAAACTAATTATTCAGCTATAATGATCAGATTTTACTCCTAAATATTCTATACATAATAAATATGTACAAAAAATGTAAAATGGTTAAAATTGATGTTGAATGTAACATACTACACTGCTAATAACAGTCAACAGGCAGGCCAGTTTGTATGGAGTCAAGTAGGTAACAGGTGTTCTATTTATAGCACTGCACTGTGTAACTTTAGTACATGTATATCAGCTGCCTAAAAAACCATACACTCTATGAGGTAAAGGGTTTAAAAGAATTGTAAATAGAGAGAAAGGCACAACAACATGATTCTCTGGTTCTTCTAATGAATAGTAATGATGAATACTTTAGTAAGAAAGTACTCTAATATCAGAAATAAAAATGAATGGGTCCTCATACCTGTCAGGCAAATGAGATAACTTGTAATTTAAATAAGCTAAGAATATTTTCCACTACGTTGTTGGTCATCTGCATGAAAACACAGCACAGATGTCAGCATGGCACTTGCAGATGTTGATAACCCATTCATTACTAACTTGATAGTCTGCCAAACATTTTCAAAACCCCACATCAGTGACAGTAATCAGTATTAATTTTGGCCTGCAACATAAGGGCCTCCCAAAACTTAACAGTGTGACCCTGCTATAGCACGCTGCGTTGTAACATGAATTCAGATATAACACAGATTTGGTGTGACTCCCAAAATTTAATATACATGTACTTGTTGGTCTATCTATACTACCTGGACTAGCTACAATCGACCAACTTTAGAAGGCGGGAAAAGTAACTGGTACAAATAACCAAATGATGGCTAATTCCTTTTGCTTTTAAAATGTACCCAGATAAAAATAATTTTGCTTAAACTTCAAAGAAAACATCACCTTTGAAGCACTGACTGTTCTGTATAAGTACTAAGAAAATGAAATAAAATTTATTCTCAATCAAGCTCTACAATTATTTAGTGTTGCAACTGCATTAAGAAACACACATCTGATTGGTCCTCCAAAGCTGTCCTTTAGCAGTAACTTCAATAACACATGCACTGTTCATCAAGGAAAGCCATCTACAATCTTCAATAAAATTAAATAACCTTTCATCAAAGGAAGTCAGCACCAAACTTAAATAAAAGCAAATGAATTTGATAGATTCTTGCATTTTCCGAAGTGACTGGAATAGTTTATAGTGCCCTGAAAGTTTCATTTTTGCAGGGAAAATATATTTTGCTTATGGTCGCTACCAACAGCGGCATAAAACACTTATTCAGTGTCCAATTGAAACCATAGATATAAGGCCATCAAGTTAATTGAAGATGGGGTATCTTGTAAAATTGTTTGTTAAACTTTTGAATTTGTTCAAGTTCACTATCAATAGCAACATCCCCTGGGTAGCCTCTGGAAGATGATACTGTGTCCAATTGACAACTATAGCCTTGTGCTTGTGTTTTCTAATGGGATGTGAGTCATACATGAAGTTTATAGCAAGTGATTTATACTCGAATTCATGGATTTATTCATTACAAGTACAGTAAAACCTGTTATGAGAGACCGCCCCTTCTGCCAACCAAAAGCGGTCTCTCAAGACAGGTGGTCTCTCATAAGAGGTGTGTGAAAATGGACTGGTTTTCAGGGTCAATAGTTAGCATTGTTGAAAAATAAATAATACCCATACTCACTGTACATGTATCATATCCTTTATTCATGAATCTTGTTAAATAATGCATGCATTCCTCTCAAAATATCTTTATATAATAAAGATATACATCTATCAAACGAGAATAAAATTTATATTTCAACATCACATTAATATATACAAAAAATTAACAGTTAGATATGATGTATATATCTTATTTTATACACTTATTCACTTGTTTTTTTTAAAGAAATCCATTATACTTCTTTGTTGACATGTTTCACTCAGCTATTTGGTCTGAACATGTATCTCAATTATTGCCCTTTCATGAATCAACTTCCCACTTACTGGTATGTTTTTACTCCTTGCGACACAAAACCACTCCCCTACTCGCTCGTTCAGATCTCCGTAAACTGTCCGTCGTGCCGTGGCACATTTCCTCTGTGCTTGTGCACCTTTCTGCCATTCGTTTCTAATGGACTTCTTGTCTTTGATTACATTTTGAACTTGCGTTTTACCGACGCTTAAGCTGACTGCTATTTTGCGAGTGGTCTCGCCTTTTTCATTTCTTTCAATGACATTAATCCTTTCTTCCAGTGTTAAAATTTTTCTTTTTTTCAGCGGAGATTCTGCCGTTGTTATTAGTGTTGACGTTATAAAGACTATCGGTTTTGATCAGGTTTTGGGGAATTGTGGAATAAATATATATTATGTACCAATGAATGAAACCAAAAGACATAATTAACTCATCAGGAAACAATACTGTACATTTATTGTGAGACGAAGTTTAAATCAACAGCGTTATAGCTCGATAAACAAATGTTCCGACCATCTGCACCCACGTAAACAGATTGTGGCTTGGTGAAACACTAACAAAAGAAATAAAAAATAATTTTAAAAAAATCCGGAAATGATTCTCACTTACTAGTATTAAAGACAATGAGCTCATTCACCCTCCAGGCATTATGGATTAACTGGAAAGCAAACGACGTACTCAAACCAACACTGAAGCCCTTTCAAACGATTTCTCACTTGGACATAAGGACTACCGGCGTTTTGTGAGTTTTCATACAGATAAAGAAAAAATACAAACCTCTAAATTGACTGCGTATATCCATCATTACTCCCTTTGATGTTACTCTTACTGGCTATTCACATGACTTCGGCACTACAATCGCGGTTAGTGACATGTACTTTAGTCTGGTTTACTGCAGTTTACAAATGACACCGTACGCTGGAGTTGTAAATTTCACAAAACTGGTACTGTAGCAAGACAAATTATTTTTAAATACTTTATTAGAGCAATCTTTGCTATTTATGCAGTCTTTGTTACAAAGGATTAAATGATGGTTAGAGGTGTTTATCCCGATATATGGTTGTTCAACTATAGTGTTATTTAATGTGCACTTTGTTTGCATACTACATTTATCCCGAGCTCTAGTGTTTACAAAGGATTAAGTTAAGGTCAGTGGTGTCAATCAGTTTTGATTTTTGGCGATGCGGTCGTTCATAGCAGTGTCAAAATGCATATTTTGCCAAGAAATCGCGGTCGCTGGTCGCGTTCAGCAGGTGGTCGTTCATAACAGAGCGTTTATATAGTAAAATCGATCCGTGCATTACGATTGTGGTCGGAAATGACAGGTGGTCGCTCATAGCAGAGGTCGCTCATGACAGGTTTTACTGTACAGTAATTAACAGATTATAGATTGTACTACACAAATCTTATTTGTCAATATACAAGTGTTTTTCAGACTAGTTTATCTTCATTTAATCAAAAGCACATATTTTTGGGATTGCTTTTATCACCCCCTCCCCCAACCACCATATTTTAGGTAACTGCATCATTTTCTTCAGCTAATTGACTTGGTTGCTTATAACATGGTTTGGTCTATAACATGGTTGGGTTCTATGTACCCTAACTACTGTTATAGCGTGGTTACACTATACTAAACTGGACTGGATGGATGGAATTTAGTGGTAAGATAGTTTTACATGGTTATGATCTACAAAAAACTAGTCTGATAAATCATCCCCAAATCTGTACTGATACTGACTTATGTTTTGGAGGTTAATCTCACTTTGTTTTTTAAAATGTGTAGTTCTGTGCAGACACTGTTTTCTGTGCACACCAGTGTTTATTTTAGACATTGGTATTTTTTGCAGTTCTTAAGTTACAGAGACCTTTTGACAATATATACAATATATTTCTGGACCAAATCAAGTAAATGCACATAGGATAAGACAACCCTAATTACAATAGCCATTTTGGATGTTGTGCTTGTGTTGGACAATGACTTGGAATTTGTCATAACCTTCCTGAATCCCAGAAACTTGACCTGACATTCATGTTTTCCAAATTCTCACATCCAACTTATTGCTAGTTACAAATCTGTTATTTCCTGCCCATTCAAATTTGTATATTTTAACTTTTTTCCCCACACTCTCATAATTACTTGAAAACTTAGAGATATAATTTGGTCATGAACTGCCTTAATTAAAAAATATCTCTGGGAAAATTACTTTTTGTAAAAGTGGGTCGGTGGTTCCTTCCGGGGTTTTTCCGGGTTCTTCCTCCACCATTAATGCTGGCCGCCATATATATCCTATCATGTGCTAAAAAATGGCATTAAACCCTACAACAACAACAAGAACAACAACAACAACTTATGTAAAATACAAACTATGACTATGTATGGTGTAAAAGAAAAGATCAAAAGTTGAAAAAAATGTGGGCACTTATATAATAGAATAGTGCAGAACATATAAATGTGAAATAAAGATGATGATACTGTGACAAGATCACAGAGTATAAAGCTTGCTAAATACCAAGCACTATGTTCTCTTGCTTTCTTATTCGCTCCTGAATATTTTAACTTGCTGGAAAGGCAAGTGCTTTGCAAGCTTGAATTTTTCTAAATGGAATTTTAGCTTGTCCTGATTGTCAGGTAAATGGATTTGTAAAGCCCTAGATAGTGTTAATATTTGAAAATTAAAATAAAGCTGTTTGTTGATATCTCATATTAGTTCAGTTAATACATGGTTGGGTTTTGGATGTATTATTCATTTAATATATTGCATATTCTTTTAGTAATAATTATATCAGTTTCATTACATTTGTCATGTAAAAAAATATAATGTCTACATATGATAAATAACTTTTTAAGATCCACTTTCACAACCTACTTTTTTATTCATGTACAGTTAATGAAAATGAAATATATTATCATGTGCTCCAATTTTTGCAGCTTCACTCACAAATTGGCACATAAAATTAAAACCTTTTTGTGCTTTCTAATAAGTATATTAAATATTTCTGAGTAGCAGATTTAGTTGTGGTTTAACTCTCAGTGGAAATTTCACCGCAAAATGCATATAAAAAGATAAAATAATTATCATTCTTTACTTTCTCTCTTTTCAATAGAATAACTATCCTAAGGGATTTGGTATTTATATTGCTTCATATTTTCTTGCAGTTTATTCTTCAAATATGTTACCTAATCATAATTCCATAAGAGAAATACTACCATGTCACAAATCTAACCAAGTTTAAAACATTTTAGCTAAAGGTTAAAAGTTATCTGCCCCTTTATGTGGCAGTTAGAGCAAACTTCCCATGATACCGAGATTGGTGCCAATTTATGTGAATTATTCAGTTGATATTTCCACTTGTGCTGAGCATGATGCTCTCTACAGACAGAGAAGCCTTGCAAAATCCATATTTTAAAGTTTTCTACATAAAAACAAGCTGGAGAAGGTTCATTGTCAAAGTGAGATATACTCCATCTTTAAATTTCCAACTTTTCTGTTCTTTTGTCTATGGGAAAGTTTCTGACTTTTCAGTGTTATCACTTTGTCATCTTCACACACTTAGGTGCCCTTGCTAGATATCTGCACAGGTCATGATGGTGTTTCATGATATTGCTATAACCATATTAATAAGTACAGGTCTGGTGTATGATATAGAAAATGCATTTTATATTACTGTATAATTTTTGCTATGTCCGGATATATAAAGGTAAGTTTTGTGTGTTATCTAGTCTTAGTTTCTACTTCATGGCTATATTCATGATGCTTTACTGATTTTACCTGTATAATTGAGTCTTTCCAACAGGTAACATTGTCTTAAAATGAATATTGTCATGTCCACTTTGTAAGTATTAATAATAATGCATCTATTTTTATGTGCAGGTATCATGTGTATTATAGAAAACTCATCTATCAGATCTGTACAGGATCATGGTAACCTACATAGTACATTTAGACACTTCCAGTGTACAGTGTTCAGCTTTGTGTCTCAGTTTCCAAGAGATGTCTCTTAACTCATCCTCAAGCCTTTGGCACCCAAAGAGAACCCCTGCTCAGTGACAGCTTGGAAGTAATGGGATCTAACTCATGATGTGCTGCAAGTGTAGTGAGCCACCAACCTTGACATTCTTCTCCAGCTACTTTGCAGGTAGCACAAGAGACATAGACTATACTACCTTATTCTCTAAGTGACGAAAACTGGCTGTTAAGGTCTCTAATCATTATTAGTTGTTACTATAAATACATGAAGATTCAGCCTTACAGGCATGGACTGGGGAAGCATTCTGCCAACTCCCATCATAGTTCTGTCATCATTCATCTGCAACATCTGCCTGCTCTGCAGCTTGAACATCAGGTGATCATTGACTAAGGAAGAATCTACTTTTGATTGCCTTGACATTCTGACAGAGTTACCGACATTTTGGGCTGCTTACATCATCTGTTACAAGTCCCAAACATCTATGTATGCTTTTTCTCCTATATGCCTTCCCTTGAATTTTATCGATAGGTTCTACATGCCCCACAGACCAGTTTTCAGTTTGAGTATTCAATTGTTGATATGTAACATCATGACCATGGGCTCATTGTCTAGTATCCGTGGCAGTCTTTCAATAGGCAGAATGTAGCTTGCCTTCCATCATGAATCACACTGAACATGCATGGCAGCCTGTTTATAGAATGGCCAACATCTTAAACATAGAAGCCCAACATACTCTGGCCATGGCAGTAACAGCAGCTGTGAACTTAACTAGTGGAAGGAAATGTAATGTTCTCTGTCTCCACCTTTCGTAAAGGCCATCATAAGGCCATGGTAAGCTCGTAACCTTTATCATCTAATCTCCTCTTTAATGATCAGGTTGATGCAAAAAAGCCACCATGGATACCTTTTTTCCCTCCATCGCAGTCTCAGATACAGTGGAGTGATTTGCAAGGCAGTCAACAGAAGACTGTAAGGATGTCCCTAGAACACATGCCACAGGGAAACAGTCATAGCAGATTTACTGCTGTCAAAAAACCAGAGTTCTGCTGAACATTGTGGATAAGAGGAAAGGGTAGAGCAATTTGTTTTACTGGTATTTCTCTCCACACAACCCTCCATATCTCAAATCACTTTCATGCCCCCCTTATTACAGATACTGGTAAGGGGGAGGCTCTACGATGACACATGGACCCAAAAAGTGGTTTCCAGGGGGATTGTTATCATATTCAGTGAATTCCTCCTTTGCCCAAGATTCATTCAGCTACATATGTGTCACACTTCACTTGGTCATCAACCTAAGTGCATATGCAACTTGATCTATTGCCAAAAGGACCCTAAAGCTGTCTGTAACTCAAGAACCGAGAGAAATACTAGTAAGTGTTTAAAATGTACACGGATGTGCGTGGACAAGAGCGTTTGCATGGAATTGCACATTTTAAAAGAATAGATGAGATCAGGCCCAAACCAGTCAGTCAGCACAGGTTTGGGGCTGATTTATTGGACTGCAAGAACATGTTCATAATATTAGCTTCAAATTAGTTTTTGGAAGAAATGCATAGACGTCAGTTGATGACTTGGTCTTTGAAATGAGGATAATTGGAATACCTTTAGCCTGACCTTGGATGGGCAGTCATAGTCCATTGCATATTGCAGCAGAGGTTTGGGATCCTTGAGGCCTGAAATATGCAGAGTGAGTTCCTATTAAATTCTGCACTGCCAAAGCTGTACTTGAAGATGTGTATACAGTGATCAGTGATTATTGTACTTTGGTCACAGATGAAATAAATAGAAAGAAGGGTTGAAATATTCTTCTGCTTAGCATTCATCAACTCTGGATATTGAACCTTGATTTATATATATATATATATATATATATATATATATATATATATATATATATATATATATATATATATATATAAAATCAAAAGATGGTTTCAGCAAGAATCTAGCAGAAATAAGTTTTCTCTGTCACTTTACAGAGACATATGTGAGATGTCAGTGATTTGTACAGGTGAGCATCTAAGACCACTTGGTCATCCAGGGGTCCCTAACAAAACAAACCAATACAAACCTGTAAACTGTATGTTTTAGCAGTGTAAGCTTTGACTCTGTACAAGTGATATCATATCTATCACCTCCTGAAAATCCCTGGATTTCTCATGAAATATGAGCCATCTGCTTATAAACAATATTGTTTTGTTGATCTACCTCTCTTTTGAGCATTTGTGGTTTTATTTAGTAATTTTCATCTCTAAACTTTGTGTATGTTTTGCTTCTATACATTCCAAAAATAAATTTCCATGTGGTAGGTCCTGAATGAACATTTTAATTAATTATGATTTTAAGTGCATATCTTGATGCCATCTGGCTAATGCTTAATAGAAATTTGGCTTCTTGTTAGTGTTGCTTTTGTTGGGTAGATTGTATTATTGTTCCTGTGAAGATCTTTTTCATTATGAATTTTCTGAAAGCAACTGTTCTGGTTTTTAAATGTATCATGTTTCACAGGACATGAGCAAGTTATTCGACAAAATCTTTTCTCCCTAAGCTTGAATTTGAACAAAAATAAGTACCAAAACCTTAAATTGAACAATTCAAAGGAAGTCTGCAGTGTTCAGGGGCAAAAATATCGAACTCACTTCTTGCTTATATTTGATCTGCTGATTAAGTACCATATTGAACATTTATATTGAGACATGATAAAATAAAATAAAAATTTCCTGTCCCAGAACTTATGGTGAAACTCTTTTTTTCATCTAGGTCACATGTCCCAAAACTTAAGAAACAAAATACATTTTTGTTGAATTTAATTTGTGTGCCTCCCAAAAACCTGCATGGTGCAATAAAATAGATAAACAAAATGCTTATTTGATAATAAAATGAAAGAAACTAATCTTGTATTGTTATCATGTATTCCTCTCTTTTTTCATGAGCATTAAAGAATAAAATATATCAACTAACTCCATCTATGTAGGTAGGCATCCATACTGGAGCGGGTATTGCTTATGTCTGATAACACACGACACATTGTTCATTGATGTGAACATTGGGAAACAAATCATGTTTGGTTGTACTCAAATGTTCTGATTCAGATCTTTTCATATGCTTATATTTCCTAAATCCTTACATGGATTTAGTTTATATTTGGGATTAATCATTATCAGGCTATAACAATTTAGTCTGTGAGATGTTCATTTTGCCCCTTTGACTTGAGTCAAAGGCAAATGTTTTACAGCAATGCTTTGATCATGAGCACAACATGCAGACATGGCCTTGTCTATATTTTCACCTCCCTTACCAAACCATTATTTTACCATCCCCACTGGTGGCTGTTTAGGAGCTATCCATTTAGTATGTAAGCAAAAATCTGGCAAAGCTTGACCTCTCCCCCCATACACATGCATACTCCCCCCACCTGTGTACGTATGCTTGAGCACTGCAGCAGCTAATATCTTGAGCCAGCAGCAGTCCACAGTGAGGCCAGATTGAAGGATGTGTAATCCATGGGGCAGGCCGCCAGACTGTGTCAGACTCACTGCTGAGCTGCATGATAGCCAGCAATCAGGGGTACAGTGGCATACAAGTGACACCTCTCCCAATGTCCTACTTCTCCCAGTAGCTGTGGCTCATTTGAAGGCCAATGTAGACAAATTATTATTGACCCCCCCCCACCCCCGTTTCCTATGTGTACATACATTATCAGTAGACCCTTCCATATGCAAGCATATGCATTTGGGTTAACCCTCCTCCCCACCTCCATGCGTACATACTAAATGGACGGCCCCTTGAAAGAGGTTGCACTGTGATTGATGCTTGTGTACAATAAATAAGGTCAGCTGACTTGGTACTCTAGATGGTGCATATGGCAGGGTTTTGTGATAATTGAGGAGAATGAAAGATGGGAAACAGGGGAGAAATATTTTACACTGTTGTGCATCACCTGCTTGTAACCCTTACATGTTTTAGCCTTGGAGGTGAATATTTGGCCTGCAGACATACCATGGTCACTTACCAACTTTCAGATTATCCAGGTCTGATAACATTCAAATCTAGTGTATTGATGTATTATAGAAAATATTTGGGAATTAGCTAAGGATGCCTTACTGTTTAATACTGACTTTTGACTGTTATGTTTGCCAGTTTGTACTAGACTAAGTGCACTTTAGTCAATGATCTTATAACTGTTGTGAGAATTCACATCTCCTGCAAAACTGAAATTTGTAAGACAAGAATTGCTGAAATTGTACAGACCACAAAATAAATCTCTACTAATGGTTGGATGCCAATCATTCTTTCCCACATCCATGGTATACAGCTGCCATGATTCCATTTATATTTGCACATGAGTAGCTAATTAAACTGGCAAGTTGACTTTTCTATGCACTACCAGCCATATTGTGCATTTGTATATAATGTGTTACTTTCAGAGTCATACTAAAGTACTGATTGTTTCCTCACATTATGGATGTGCCAAGAAGTGCTTTGCAAACATAGCTGTGAAATTTCTTGGTGTTATGTGTGATTGTAATAATTCCTTTGAATTAGAAACATCTGTGTTCTGTAGACTGTATGGATTTGTTACTTGATGAACCCTAGTACCAATGCCAAGCATAAAAATCTAGGTCAAAGGCACTATGTCATCCTTATCTACTTGGGAACAAGTGTCCATGTCTTTTCTCATTATGTCCATCTTTTTTATTTTTATTTCTAGGCAATTGACAGTGGCTATGATGTGGCGTACAGCAACTTTGATACAGAGCAGTGGAAGCGCTTTGGACAGCTCCTTTCATTCCAGTTTGAAGGCCAGTGGAAAAAGAGCATGACAGATGCATCTGCTAATGAAGTCCAAAAAATGCTGACTTTCATGTTGACCTGGCCTCCATTTTCTCACTTTATGGCACTAACCTGTAAGTATTAGTCTAAAGACTGTGATGTCCCTTTACTATCCCCCGCCCCCCATGAAACAGACAAGTATTTTGATTAATAAAAAAAATAGTTTATGATGATGTGCCTGAGAAGATCCTGTACATTTGAGAGGATACAGTGTATAACAAAATTGACAATGTTTTAAGGATTTTACATATTTCACCATCATTTTTTATTTCAAATACCTTTTAACAGAATTTTGTAATTGTTATCTTATATGTCATTTATTGTTATCCTTCAACTGTTCATGTTTACATTTTTTAGGTTTTATCATCTTAAAGTCTTTGTGCAACTCTTGAATTTTACATTGTTTTCTTTCCCAGAATCAGTATATCAGGTTACAGTCCTACCCACTTAAATAGACATCACCTATGTTGACAAGCCACCTTTGGAGACAAAACTACAAAGTCCCAGGGCCATGGTCTATTGCTGCCAAATATGCCATGTAAATGTCCAACATCAAAATAAAAAATATATGTATTTGTCTCAGAAGTTCTAGGTCCCAAATTGAACAAATCCTTTGTTTTCTAATTGTTCATGTTGACAAGGTGCCAGTTCCAACCCATACTTGGTTCTACAATAATTTGATGTTGCTGCTAGGTTTTAATGTTGCCATTGCAATAACAATAATAATAATAATAATAATAATAATGACTTTATTTAAAGAGGGTAACATCATTAGCTAAGAACTAATCTACCTTGAGGCCCTCATACAAAGGAATTTATTTATTTTAGCTGCATCTCTGAAGCCACTGGATATATTGGGTTTGGAAGAAGGAAATAGAGTGGGCATTTCTAATCTCAACTGGAATACTATTCCAGAGCAGAGTTCCAGAGTACTGGAAACTTTTTTTAAATAACTCCTTATTTGGTTTGGGAATTTTATACTGTTTGGTAGACATGGATCGCAGGTGGGGAGTATTACCAGGTAGCCTATACTGGAATAGTGATAATATTCAGGAGCACTATTATGGGATATCCTGTACATTAATTTGGCTTTTCTCAAACAGATTCGGTCTTTAATAAGTAATATTTTTAACTTACCAGCTAAATTTTCCTTGCTTTCTTTCTGAATTGATATTAGCCCTAATGCTCTTTTTTGAAGATGTGCCAGCTTTGCTATGTTTTTATCATTTGAATTACCCCATACTGTATCACAGTAGTCTAAATAGGGTTGTATGTAACTGTTTTAAAATAGTTTTCTGTGCCTTTCAGGGAGAAAATGTCTTATCCTACTGAGAAGTCATAGCTTTGAATTGACTTTTTTACTGATATGTTTGATATGTTCAGTCCATGATAGGTTGTTATCTACCAGAACACCAAGTAGTCTATCATGACAGACCATTTGCAAATTTTTATCTTTCCATGTCAGATATAGTTCATCACTATCAAGATTGTTCTTTTTTGCTGTGTTGAGATAAATAATATTTTAGTTTTACCAGTATTTACCACCATGACATTGCATGTGCACCAGTTTTCCAGTTTGTTTAGGGCATTCTGTAAAGAAATTTTGAGCTCATGCTTTGTGTTTTGGATGTGTGACAATGTTGTGTCATCTGCAGAGAGATCTGTAGATGATACTGAGTCTCTTAGTAAAAGTGGTAGGTTGTTAATAAATAAAATGAATAGTAATGGACCTAGAATTGAGCCTTGTGGTACTCCATATCTAATTGTTCCAGGTTCAGACAGAACATTATTTATGTAAATATGTTGTTTTCTCTCACTTAAGTAAGAAGTAAACCATCTAATTGTTCTTTCATCACTTTGGTAGATTTTCAGTTCCTTCAAAAGGATTTCATGATCCACTGTGTCAAAAGCTTTCCTGAAATCTACAAATACAGATCCTATTATTTTACCTTGGTCACGTGCTTGAAGCCATTTATCAGTTAGGGAGATCAAGGCAGTCTCACAGGAATGTTTCTGTCTAAAGTCTGATTGATTAGGGTGTAACAGTAGTTGTAGGGTTTAACGCCATTTTTCAGCACACAATAGGCTATACATGGCGGCCAGTATTAATGGTGGAGGAAGAACTCTGGAAAACCCCTGAAAGAACCACCGACCCACGAGAAGCTACTGGCCTGCTTTCTCACATACCCACATTAGCTGAATCTGAGACTCAAACCCACACAGACAGAGGTGAGATGGCAGTGATCCTTAACGAACAGTGCTTTAGACCACTCGGCCACTCGGGGACCCCAGGGTGTAACAGTAAGTGTTTGGTTAAATATGACATCAATGAGTCATGGACATGTTTTTCAATCAATTTTGACAAGTTTGGTAGTATTGAGATTGGTTGGTAGTTATCAGCGCCATCCTTAGAACCAGATTTGTAAATATGAGTTACTTTTGCTGTTTTCCACATTTTGGGGACAGATGAGGTTGCAATACTTAAATTCATTGTGAATGTTTTGCTATCTACAATATCAGAGGCAGAAGATTTAATGAGTCGTGGACCAATCTGATAAAGTCCTGTCAAGTTCACTGAGACATTTTTTAACAAAGTTTTTTGATACTGGTGGGATAGAGAAACAATTACCTCCTTAGAGATTGTGCTGCTGCAGAACTTTTTCAGTTCATTAAAGTTATTTTCTATCACTTGTTCTTTTAACTAAGTGGTAATGTTGGTGAAAAAATCATTGAAAACATTTGCAGTGTCAATGTCATCAGTGACTATGGTGTCATTTACCAGATGTGAGTGAATTTTATTTGTCTGATCTTTGTGTGTTCCTCCAGTGAGTTCATTGAAGACTTTCCAAATGGAGTTTGTGTTGCTCTTTTTGTTTTCAAGCAGTAAACAAATGGGGATTTGCTTGTTCCTCCAAAGTTTGCCTTTCATGGCAACTTCAATAAAGCATGCATCGTACATCAAAGAAAGCCAGCTACAATCTTCAATAAAACAATGCACCATTTATCAGACGGGCACCAAACTTGAATGCAAGCAATGGAATCTGATCAGTTGTTGCATTTTCCAAAGTGATTGGAACCCATTTATTTTGCCGTGAAAGTTTCCTTTTTTGCTGGAAAAAAGTGACTTTATGCTTATGATGGCTACAAAGGGTGGCGTAAAATGCAAATTGAAGTTACAATCACTTAAAGCTAGATATCTGGCCATCAGGGAAGGTAAATGTAGGACATCTAGCTAAGATGTTTGTGAAAAAATTTCACTTGTTGACAGGTTTTCACTTCTCTATGAATAAGCCTCTTCTCCTTGGTAGCCTTAGCAAGATGGTTATGTTTGTTGTTTCTGGCAGACCAAGCCCAAATTAAGAATATATACATGTAGCATATAAGCACCAACAATACAGCCACATCCTACTGGTGACACAACTGTTTTGTGACGTGTTTGTTGACAATTGGATATAGATGAAACAAGGACTACAGTATTTTATGTGTGTTTATTTATATCTTCTAATGGAATGTGACAGATACATAAATTTTCTAACATGTGACATATAATCAAATTCATGGATATATCATATACTTGTACTGTACTTAACACATTATGGATTGTATTACACAAAGGTGACACAAGTGTAAGTTGTTGATAGTGTATTTCACACTGGTTTTATCTGCATTTAATAAAATTTTCCATTGTTTATTTCCTCTCAATGTAAGTCCTACTCACCGACAACAGGTCACTCCTAACAAATTTCACTTCTGTGCGAAATTTGATTTGTTCTGCCCCTACCCTCACATCAATACTTATTTCGACTTCTGCTTATGTTGACAATATTACCTTGGGGCTGAGGATGTTGATATTAATGTCTAGTAGCGTAATTTAATGAGCATATTTTTGTTGTTGTTGTTGTTGTTGTTGTAGTGGGGTTTAATGCCAGTTTTCAGCACAAGATAGGCTATACATGGCGGCCAGTATAAATGGTGGAGGAAGAACCACCGACTCACAAGAAGCTACTGGCAAGCCTTCTCATTTACCCACGTTAGCTGAATCTGAGACTCAAATCCATGCAGACAGAGTTGAGGTGGCAGTGATCTGGAATGTTGAGCGCTTTAGACCACTCAGCCACTCAAGGCCCCAGCATATTTTGTGTCTTAAAGCTATGTAAAATGATTGTCTTGGGCTGGGCACAGATTATCTGATAGTGACATTTGGACAATGAAATCATGTGCGCTACACTTGGTTTTGCAACCTAGCTGTACATGTTCTGAGGTTTCCTAGGAAAAACCTCGGAGTATTGGTTGCTGACTTTCCGAGGTATTAGTCCAAGGACATTTTTTATACCAATGTTCAAGGTTTTTATTCTCAATGTCCAAGGTTGACCTTGGACTTCCAAGACGTTTTGTAACCAATACTAAAAAGGTTTCCTAGGAATCCTTGGACATGTGCATGGTTTACAAGCATTCTGAGAATTCATCAGACATATCATCTGAGGTTTCCAAGGACACATCGTCCAAGGATTTCTCAGACACATCATCTGAGGATTCCTAGGACATATTGTCCAATTCCTTTACACCTTCCTGGCATAAAACATCAGACCTAGAACTGAAGTAAATGTTGCAGAACATAGGAATACATTTTATTTTTAATTTATTCAACACGTATAAATAAATTTTTAAAAATGTCCAAATATGAAGAATGCCCATATGGTTCCTTTAGTGCCAAATTGTCCATTTAATTTTGAAAATCAATCCATTTATATCCTGGTTTCTTGATGGTTTTAGCACTTCACTGATTTTCTTGTTTATCATCACCTCATTGATGCTCTGCCATTTATTTTGGATTGCCATTTCTTTTGGACCGGTCCTACAAAAGAAAAAAGTGGTTGAAAATATAAACTTAATCAAACAAACAGTAAACATATAACATAACTGTTATTGGCAGCCTTAAATTTACAGCTCATGTTTGGGTTTTCCCGGTTCTTCCTCCACCATTAATACTGGCCGCCATGTATAGCCTATCATGTGCTGAAAAATGGCGTTAAACCCTATAACAACAACAACAACAGCTCATGTTTGGAATCCTTTAGTTCTGAAAACAAAGTATTAACCCTTAAAAAGTTATATTTCTACAATGGATTGTTCTTTGAATTTGGGACCATCATTCTAAATTGTTGATAACAAATACAGTTAAGATTTTATTCTGTTCCTAGCTCAGTGGCTTACAGGTTCATACTAATGTATTCAATCAATAAAATTTTAAGATCGTGATGCATCCCATTAAAGAAATTATTAAAATTATTCAGAATTACTATCTTATTATTTCATTGTACTGTAATCAACCCTTAAAGATATGACAGTGCTTGTTGCTTATAAAGTTTATAGAAGTTTGAAATTGCTGCATCTTTATCTTACCTTGGACATTCTTGGTGTTACTGTCTTAGTCTGTTTTGATGTTGCCATCTTGGTGGTCTATTTTATTGCTATTATCTTAGCCATTTTTGGTGGTTTTGGTGATGTGGATTTGCATCTTTACTTGTTTCAACCCTAAATTTAAAAAAAAAATTGCAAACTTTTCAGATAATATGCAGTACATCCCACGCCATTTACTAGTGATGGGAATTGACTTCTTGGGGAAAAAATACATATACTCATGTTTATTGCTGAAAAAAATGTGGTTTGGTATGTTGGCCTTTAAAAATAACAATAATAATCATTTTAATTATGTAACCTGACATTCTTTTTAAAGTTAAGGGATCACTGAGCTTGCTTTTTCGCAAATTTGTTTGCAACAGGTAAAATAAAGCATGCGTTCGGTATCATGGACACCATATATCCTTTTCAATTAGACAAACAAAAGAAATCCAATTTATGTACTATTTAATATCATCAACATATGACATGCATGAGCTTTAGTCATTTTAATATGATACAAAAATTTACACCCAAAATGAAGAGCATATACTATCTGGATTTGCAAGGTCTATAAAGTTGTTTAACGGTGGTCATCATGTGATGTCATGAATCACTACCTGACATATCTCAAAGAAGAATGCGGCAGCAATTTCAGATAAACACATGATAATATGGCAGGCCAGTACAATTATTTAAATGATAAAATACTGTACTTAAAGAAAATGGATAAAGTAATTTAGCTTTTCATTAATATAATGAAGCAGTAATTAATCTGATTGATTGCTTTGTAGATTTTCTTGCTACCTAACAATCTATACACATGGATGTTCTGTTCTATTCTTAAATGTCTTTAACACTATTCATAAACCTATTCTTCTGATTTAATGCACTATAATAATTATGTACACAGTTATTTTAAGATCCATTTTTGAGTCATTAAATATTTTTCAGATTTTATTGTTCTTTCAACAATTTTAAAATATGACTTTATTGTCATGCTTAATAATGATAATACATAAATAAAACTATAATTACATCTTTTGTTCTATTTTGTTCTAAATTCAACTAATGTTAATGGATTAGTTTGCTTTACTCTATTCAAAATGGGCATAGTCAAATAATTTTTATCATTAAAATGTACTATATTCTTGTAATTCACTTGAAAAGATTTACAGCTGAATTGTACAAAGATTAAATTAGAAAAATGAGAACAATCATAAGAGTTATTATTATTATTATGATTATTATTTATCATATATCGTTGCAGGGTTAAATAATGCATAGAAGCAGGAACACTCAGTCCAATTTCCATACCATTATTTCACGACAATTATTTTTAAGAATCCCTCTTGGACAACACACACAAGCTATCAGTGAGATAAAGATGAAAACAACAATAAGGTTTACTGAACGCTGTATATGTTTCACAGGCACTTGATTCCAGGATAAACAAATGTGTACACTCACCAATTAACATGTTGTTAATTGGTGAGTGTACACATCAGTTTACCTCGGAATCAAGTGCATATTCTACGAAACGAGAACCAATAAATGTTCTTATCTTTTTCAAATTTAATGTAATAAAAAAAGAAACAAACTTACCTCCAATCCTTCCAATAATTCCTTCTGTAATCCCAAAACATGGCAATCTTGCCGACACCAAATTGCTGACTTTGTAATCTTTGATTGCCTTTCTCAGCTGGGCAGTATTTAGGAGGTTAAGAACATTTCCGGTAACATGATTATCATATGAATAATGCAAACAAGTTATGGAGATTGATGAATTCACTCCTCTATAATGCAAGTTTTCACAGACCAGTTTGCTTTCAATGGACCACTTTCAGATTTATTATTATGGCACATACAAGATTGATTGATGAATCGGCTGCTGTGATTGAATAATTCCATGTACTGCAACCAGTGGAAGAAGCCAAAGAAATATTTCCTAGAACTTTCTACAGCTTCTCTATTTTTTAAAATTTAAAAGCAGTAAGTAGATGAGCACCTGCCATGACTGCCATGAGTATTACGTGGGGTCCTTCAATTATCTCAATTTCTTTTTCATAAAATAAAATTATCTTCTAGATTCTGATTATCACAGACTGGAGGTGCCATATCAGGCAAACAAAAAAGTTTCTGGTGAGCTGACCATCCCCGTTTAAGCTGCTGACCATGGCAATTTTTCATCGGATTAAAAATACAAAATAAAAATATTAAAAATAAAAATAAAAATTTCCAGTAGAGTGTGAAGTGCTTATTTTATATATATATATATATATATATATATATATATATATATATATATATATATATATATATATATATATATATATATATATGCATTTGCTATTAAAAAAAAATCCCCAAACTATCTACCAACCATTATTTTAAAACCAATGCAATAGGAATAACACATGGGGTGGGGTGGGGTGGTCTCATAATCATATAAACAAAGGAGGCTTTAACAAAGGATAGACATTATCAGTCTTTTTAAGACAAGCAAGGTCAAGAAACAGAATTCATTTACAATTCCATTTGAAAAAAAGAAATCCATTGGAGAAGTAGCTATTGAAGTTCAGAGATGCCGCTTCCACAGATAAACTTGCCACGTATTTGCAGTTGGAAAACTATGTGTCCAAAGGAAATGTAGAGGGAAGAGTTCATTTTCAGGTGTTAGAATTTAGATGTATAAATTAAAATCTTTATCAACTACAAGTACACTAACCCAAGCTTAAAATGCCAAAATGGATTATATATGCTTTTGTTGTCCGAAAACAGAATCAAGCATTTCGTGTATTCTTCCCAAATCATTTTGAAATGGATTAAACTTCCATGTAACTGTGCTTATTATCAGCTGTCATATTAAAAATGATAATTAAAAATAGTGCCATGCCAATCATCCATGCAATTTTTTTCAGACTCATTTGTATATTTATAATTATTATTCTCGTAACTAATGTGACAAATAAACAGTGTCACACAATTTTTCAGAAAAAATTGAACATTAATACTATAATAGTTTATCATTCTAAACTGGTACTTTAAATTATTATTCCTTTAACTAACAAACAAACACAAATTTTAAGAAAGATGTCATGTGACCCTTTAAGCATTGAAGACTTTACTTCAGATTAAGTTGTTAGAAAATATATGTTTATATTTGTCCTGTGTGGTTACAGGGCATTAGAAATGGGACCACTGTGTTACACTAAGATGATTGTATGAAGTCATTAATAGTGTATGAATGCTAAGAATTTTTCTAACTGTGGAGTTCCAGTATGTATAAAGGTTTTGGTTCATATTTGTAACTCCATGTAAATAAGATGTGAAACCAAAATATGTGATCCTGTTTGGCACCATGTTGCCTGAACTGGGATGATAATAATAATAATAAAATAATAATAATGACCTTATTTAAAGATGGTAACATAATTAGCTAAAAACTAATCTACCTTGAGGCCCTCATACAAAGGAATTCATTTATTTAAGCTGCATCTCTGAAGCCACTGGATATATTGGGTTTGGAAGAAGGAAATAGAGTGGGCATTTCTAATCTCAGCTGGAATACTATTCCAGAGCAGAGTTCCAGAGTATTGGAAACTTTTTTTAAATAACTCCTTATTTGGTTTGGGAATTTTATACTGTTTGGTTGACATGGATCGCAGGTGGGGAGTATTTCCAGGTAGCCTATACTGGAATAGTGATTGTAAATATTCAGGAGCACTATTCTGAGATATCCTGTACATTAATTTGGCTTTTCTCAAACAGATTCGGTCTTTAATAGGTAATATTTTTAACCTACCAGCTAAACTTTCCTTGCTTTCTTTCTGGATTGATATTAGCCCAAATGCTCTTTTTTGAAGATGTGCCAGCTTTGCTATGTTTTTATCATTTGAATTACCCCATACTGTACTACAGTAGTCCAAATAGGGTTGTATGTAACTGTTATAAAATAGTTTCCTGTGCCTTTCAGGGAGAAAATGTCTTATCCTACTGAGAAGCCATAAACTTGAATTGACTTTTTTACTGGTATGTTTGATATGTTCAGTCCATGATAGGTTATTATCTACCAGAACACCAAGTAGCCTATCATGACAGACTATTTGCAGATTTGTATCCTTCCATGTCAGACATAGTTCATCACTATCAAGATTTGTCCTTCTTTGCCGTGTTGAGATAAGTAATATTTTAGTTTTACCAGTATTTACCACCATGCCATTACATGTGCACCAGTTTTCCAGTTTGTTTAGGGCATTCTGTAAAGAAATTTCAAGCTCATGCTTTGTGTTTTGGATGTCTGACAATGTTGTGTCATCTGCATAGAGATCTGTAGATGTTATTGAGTCTCTTAGTAAAAGTGGTAGGTCATTAATAAATAAAATGAATAGTTATGGACCTAGAATTGAGCCTTGTGGTACTCCATATCTAATTGTTTCAGGTTCAGACAGAACATTATTTATGTAAACATGTTGTGTTCTCTCATTTAAGTACGAAGTAAACCATCTAATTGTTCTTTCATCACACTGGTAGATTTTCAGTTTCTTCAAAAGGATTTCATGATCCACCATGTCAAAAGCTTTCCTGAAATCTACAAATACAGTTCCTATTATTCTACCTTGGTCAAGTGCTTGAAGCCATTTATCAGTTAGGGAGATCAAGGCAGTCTCACAGGAATGGTTCTGTCTAAAGCCTGATTGATTAGGGTGTAACAGCAAGTGTTTGGTTAAATATGACATGAATGAGTCATGGACATGTTTTTCAATCAATTTTGACAAGTTTGGTAGTATTGATACACTTTAAAACCCATATCAATCAATCAACATTAATTAATTAGTCGTTTTGGTAATGACAAACATAATTCATTTTAAAAAACTGTAAATATACTTTCTGAATAAATACATAGAAATTTCTAAGTCCACAATTAAAACAGACCAAGTCCATTTCCTAGCTAAAAAAATTTTGAAGTCTACATTTCCAAGCTATGTCCAAGCTAAAAAAATAACTAAGTTCTTATTTCCGAGGTTATTCGGTACCAAAAATAAATGTCCAAGGTATTTCTTTTTTTTTTAATTTACAAGATATTGTTCGAGGTATGCTTATAAATCCTTGGACAAATTATCAGCATTGTCTGAGGTTTCCTAGGTTTTCCTAGTAAAACCATGGAAAACCTCAGACATCCAAGGTTTTAGGTCAAAATTCCAAGTATAGCCACGGAAAATGTACAGAAAAGAAACCCTTGAGTTAATAATATGCTGACTGGTTATATTTGTATGTGCCATGCTGACCATTGGTGGATTTGTTTTCTCATGAATGACTAACAAGGTACTGGAAATTTCCTTGGCTTGTTTTACATGTTGTCTGCCCAGTGGATTTGGTGACCCAGCTAATTCCTCCATTTTCACTGTCAGTTGTATAAAATGCTTTTCATTATTAATTAGGAAGGACACAGATTTGTGTTATGAATTGATCACAGTTTTAAAAATTGTTTGAGAGAACATTGCTTAATGTAAAAGTCTTAAATATTGTTCTGTAGTATTCTAATGTTCAAACAAGTGAGATACGAATTGAAGTGTCTATCAGTCAAGTCTTTCTAGAATGATAAGTCCTAGTCAGATCATATTCAGTGTGAGTTGTTTACTACAATTGTTAGTCAGGTTCCCTGTGTGCCTGAGTGGTCTAAGGCACTTGTCTTTTCAGATCACTGACATTTCACCTCTGTTCATATGTGCTCAAGTTTTAGACTCGGCTATTGGGGGTATGTGAGAAAGCTTGCCAGTAGCTCTCCTGTGTGTTGGTGGTTCTTCCCTGGGTTTTCCACAGATTCTTCCCCCACCAGGTATACTGGCCATGATGTATCATGTGCTTAAAAATGACATTAAACCCATAACAACCAACCAACAATTGTTATTCCTCTGCATCAGATAGTCATGGACTCAGTATACATCAATCCTGTATATATCACTCATCTCTCTCAGTAGATTGCTTTCTACTATAGGTCCATCCAGTATACAACTAGAACTCTATTTAAATTCTCTACAGGAATTTTGTTTTTTATTTCCAACAAGTTGACAACTCAGGATTAATATCATTTTTATTTGACAAAAGTATTTTACAATTAGTACTTAAATGTACGTCTAGCATCTTTGCACATGCTTATAGATGAAAAGCATACTATGATTGCCTTTAGACAAAGCCTATCCAATCAATTTCAGTGGTAAACTCAGTGTTTTTGGTAGGGAATGAAAACACTTAAGCCAGAATATCTCATTTACTTATTTATTTATTTAACAGAATTGATTTTTTCATATGAATTAAGTAAAATTATTCTTGATAGGTTTGATTTTAACTTCATAAATCTCCATTGATATGTCATACAACATGTAGAACTAATTTATTAATACATGTATTTCATAACCTGATTATGATTAAATACTCTTTTTTTTCCTGCTTGCTTTAGAAATGTATTGCTGCTTTCTCTAGTTTTTGTGAGCCTTAAATGATCTTCTGAAAAGCAATGAAAAACACATATCATTTTATTTAATAGAGATGCATTTATGGTCCAACTTAATTCTTTCAAGTTATGCCATGAGTTTCTTTTCTGTGACTTGATGAAATATCATGTTGGGTGATGCATGTGCACTGTACTAAATAATGTCTAAAAGAGGATATATCTGGCTAAAATTGTGTTTTTCATCATGTGACATCAAGATATTGGTATGAGTCTATGATATCACAGAGTTACCATTTTGAACTTTTATTATTATTTTAACATTTTTTTTATATAGGTAAGTCTATCCATGAAAATGTACTTTTTGTTCTTCATATTTTAGGGTCATTAGAGAGTAAAGCAAACCTAGTCCTTTGCAAAACTGATGTTGAACTGCCATGAAATGTGACTGCTATTAAAACAAGATAAAAACCTTTAAATGACTTAATAATTTAACCAATTTACAGAATGCATCCTGGCATAGTCAGAGCTTTCAGTTCATACAAAAGATTCCAATTCACCATCAAATATGGCCGCTCTTACTGAAATAGAAAAACATTTGAACAACTGATGTAATATTGATCAACAGAAAACATCCTGAGGAGCCCTGTTAGCTCACTGGTTAACATGCTGGATTCACAACTGAAAGTGTGCAGATTTGAATTCTACCATTGGACCAGCCTGAGTCAGCTACCGTGGTGTGTCTTTGGGCAAGGCACTTGATTCCAATCACCTCAGCAGTAAATAACCTTTTTGTGTCGTTGTGCCATAAAGCACCAAACAAAACAGAATGCAGTCAGGCACAAAGAGCATTTATATTACAAATTTTGTCAGTGTGCCATTAAATGTGATTGACATTACTAAGAAAAGTATTTTTTTATATAAATTTAACACATTTTTTTCTCTGAAACTGCTAAAAAGAAATTAACTAAGCTTCACAAAGTGTTTGGGTAACAAGGTGTTTCAGATTTTAACAAATGATTCTCAGTCACCATAAAATATGGACACCATTACAAAAAATGGTAAACCCTTTAAGTAATTTCTGAAGATGAATCACTATGAAATTTGATACATTTTTATAAAGCATTTTGCCATGATGGACTTTGGAATTGAAAATAAAATTATGTCAATCTGCAACCAGTTGCTGCAGTTACTAAAAATAGAAATAAAAACTTTAATAAATTCTTCTAAAAAAACCCATTTAACAGACATTGATGAAACTTGACAGAACCTGTCCTAGCTTGAGCACATTATAGATTTATACACATAATGCTGATCTGCCATTAGATAGTACAAAAACATTTGCACCATTTTATTGAGAAAGAGAAACTGCTGAACACAATTTGATGAACTTTGAGCCACTGCATACTGTCGTAGGTGCCTTTTAATGTTGGATAAATGTGGCTTAATAGCCCATCAAGTATGGCTGAAGGATACAAAGCATAGAGAAACCTTGAAATAATTGTTTTCATAACATATAGAATCAGCAGTATCGGAAGAAATTTTGGGCAGAAAGCATCCAACTATAGTCTTAGTATACCTCCCCGTCTGTTTGTAACTCGCTGACAGTGTCAGGGCCACACTGGTCACAGTGAGGTCAGAAATGATAAATCAGTGAATGATATGACAAAGTTCTGTGCATTTTTCATCACACTAATGATTTTTCTTATTGAAACCAGTCAAGGTACAGACAAACAGGGAATTATGCAAAGACTATAACTCAGGTTTTGTATCCAACTGCTCTTTCATTTGGCTGTTAGGCAGATGACAGCCAGGAGCACAATCTCAGGTCTGCTTGGACCTCTTGTTAGTAAGACTTATGATGATCATACTGTCTTGAGATTTTTTAAAGCCAGATTAACAGACCAGTTGATGTAATTATGTCTTTTTCAGGCCATTAAAGCGATATGAGGCCCACTTCTACATCTCTTGTTATAGATACTGTTCATTTTTTCAGCGGGAGACAAAAAAATCCTTGATTTCTTGTCTGGTGACTGTGTCATTCATCTGAAGCAATGCACCACTTATTTGAGCAGCCTGATGTCTACCTTGCAAGATGGCAGCATTACTCTAGAAGACCTGGAACTAATTATTTCCTCAAAAGGGAAGTTTTTGGATTTGACGGAAAGCTTAAAAAATGTTGAAAAGGAGTCTCACTTGAAAATGGATGTTCCAAAGGCAATTGCAGTTCGGCAGAAAGAAGTTGACTGTTACAAATGTCACTGTGAGCAGATAAAGATTCTCTTGAATCTCTGCCATTATATTCCCTCAGGTAAAATTATAAATATGTTCTCTCGGGTAAAGTTTGGCAAGTTATATTAAATTCTTGCAAAATCAATTGCAGCAAATGTTTAAAACAAAAGTTGTAAGCCCTGATTGTCTTTAAAAAGTTTGAGTGTAGCTAATTTAACCTTGGTAGTGTGGTAGCCATATTATTATGGATGATGTCACCTGGCTGTGAATGCAGGAACCATATATTTATGTTCAAACATCACCTAGCTCTATGATAGTATATTTTTATGGCACATGACAGTGACGTCTACGGATGTCCAATCTAGACCAGTCATTAATTGTGTGCTAATAGCAACAGGGAGATAGCATATGTTATTGTCTCGAAGATCACGGCTCTGCTCACTGTAACAGATCAGTGAAACAAATATTCAAACCGACTTATTTGCTCAGGAAAGTCTGTTGTCAGCAGTGGATGTTGATGTAAACAATATGGTGGCTGTTAAGTAGTGCCAGTCTCGCAGCTGTCCCATTCCCAGTTGGCGCTGATTACAGTATATATGTATGGGATAGTACAAATTAGAATAAAGTTTGTTAGGGCTTTGTGTGGAAGAATAAATAGCAATATGCAGAGTTTTCCAAATTTGAGAATTTTTTGCAGGAATATACCCCGTGTTGATATGAAAGTGCTCTGACACTATTGCGTGTTGATTGATACATAAGTGCTATAACATGGCCGACCCATTCAGTAACAACTTAAAGTTCCAATAAATTGAGCTTAAACTATATAGTAGCTAAGTTTATCAACAAGTCTGTCATGTGCACAGACTTTTCTTATACTGGGTGATACATTGTATCATCAGGAGTGAAAACTGTACTAGCTTGAAAGGGATCAACCATTCATTTGATGAGCTGGGTGGGGGGGTGTCGACTCCAATATATTCCTTCCTTGCCTGTCATCATTTAAAAAAAATAAAAATCACAATATTTCTATAACATTATAAAGTTCATTTTACTATGCTTCTTTATCTCTCTCTCTCTCTCTCTCTCAACAATCAAGTTGAAAAAAAACATGGACTAGAGAGAGAGATAGATAGATTCACTTCTTAATTTAATCCACTCTTATGACAGCATTGTGAAATGTATGTGACTTTGGAATCTGATAATCAAAACTTTCATCCAACATCTGAACTTTTGACCCAGTAGAAATCTTTTTTTTTTTTGCTCGTCAGTTCATTTTGTTTCATTTTAACAGAGCCAGTTTCTGAGGAAGGCCAATGGACATTAAAAGCTTGATCTCTTTTTTTTTTCCCCTCAAATGTTTGACAACGTAGAAGTTAAGATATGTTAAGATTGTTGCTGAGAAATTTAATTTCAAATATTTTTGGCAAGCTGCAATTATTAATTATCATTGAAAACCTCACAACTCTTGCTCCATAATTTGTAATCAATGAGAAATATTTATGTTAATTTTTGGTAATAATGACTTTCAGGCCTCTCAAATGTACAGCTCCACTCTAAAGAATACCTGATAACCAATATCACTTTCATACATGTGTACCAGACACAATAGCTCCCCCGCTCCGGTGGCCTAGTGGTTAGAGCGTCCGCCTCAGATGCGGGAGGTCGTGGGTTCGATCCCTGGCCGAGTCATACCAAAGACTTACAAAAATGGTACTAACAGCTGCCTCACTTGGTGCTCAGCATTAAGAGGTTAGTGTTAGGACTGGTTGGCCTGGTGTCAGGATAATGTGACTGGGTGGGACATCATGCTACATGTCTGCGGCATGATGCCCCAGTGCTAGACATCACTATAAACTGCCACATTGCAGACATCATAGTGATATGACTGAAAAATTGTTAAAGCTACATTAAAAATCCAAATCACACACACACACATAATAGCTCCCATGCGTTTTTAAACTCCATCTCAGTGTGTTCCTACTGTTGTTTATTTCTGCCTCACTTGGCAGTAAAGATCAAAAAGCTAACTTGGTAGCACACTGGCATTTTTTTGGCTGTTTCATTACCATATATAACCAAAAATTGGTACACTACTCTATTGTGTTGCAAGAAGACCCAAACTAATGACTGTGATAATATTGCTCTATCTGATGATATTGCATTCATATCATTCAGCTGTAGACACTAGAATGTAAAATAATTAAATACGTCTATTTGGTAGGCCACTGATAATAGTAAAAGTGAATAATTTTTAACAGTATTTTGTTATTTTGAAAGAAAAATGTATATTTGTTTCATTTACATGATGTGATGAAATAATAGTCCACTGCAGTCGATAACAAACCTGTATATGGATTTTGTGTCAGTTACTACATTTGTCACATGTATAGAGATAATTGTATTCATCAAATTTATTCTTGCAATGAAGAGTAATTGCTTGTAGAGATGTCTACATAAAAATCTGTTAAGACATCAGCCTTTCAGCAATTTTCAAATGACATAACTAGTTCTCTGTTAGTATGACTTCATTGCATAAACAGTATTCTCTTCACCCTAAAACATGACAAATATAATTGTTCTATGTTATGGTAATTATTATTTTACCTTCCTAATTAAAACAACTTGATAACATGGAGTTCTTTGAACAATGAATGCTGTATTTAGTTGGATAAAAGATTCTGCCAACAATATTATTTTAAACCTTTCAAACACTAACATTACATTTTGGTTGCTATGGCAACCAAAGTAAATTTATAATTATTTATCATTTTCAGTAAGATTAGTTCCTTATCAGTGAACTATATAAGCAAATAGAATTATGTTTTATGTGGAGAAAATTTGTGAATAATAACTACATAAATATTGCACCATCTAAATATTGTACCATACTGAAATGTAGAGACATGTTTGAAAGTAAAGTTTTAATTATCTAGCTTAGGCCTTAAAGTAGATATGAGGATATGTAATATGTAGAAACAAATTAACTGTTCATGTACACATTCAGAATGACTATATTTGATGGAAAAGTATACACTATATTCGATTCTTTTTGTTCAAAAATAACTTTTTCACCCATTTTCTGTATTTGGTTGCTATGATAACCATGAACACATATGATAACCATGAACACATATTAATCTCACCGACATTTTTAGTGTTTGCAATCTGCATGCATATATGCATCACTTTATACAATTTCACAGCAATCTGATTATAAATACTAGTTTTGTAGTTGTTATATGGATTTGGCCCAAAAAGTCTGTATTATTATAAAACAATTCAGCATACACAGAGATGGCAGTTAGAAACAAATCAGCACTGGCTTCAGGGTCATCCCAAAACAACACAGCACTGCCAGGGTTAATTTACAATGAGTAAACTGGTTTTATCAGATAAGACCAAAGTTTTCTGCTAGTTGTATTTGTGGGCAGTAATTTGGTCTATTCAATGGGAATTTATACAAATAAAGTCCAGACTTTATTTCAAATGCCACTAGGTTGTAGCAGATCAAAATTTAATGGTTTCCATCCAACCAAAGGCATTTTGGAGGCATGTTTTTAGTAATGTTTGAGATGCCCTATAGAGAATTAATCAGATCGTTATTAACATGATAATAAAACAGAGGGGGGAAAAAATACCACAAGCGAATACAAAAATTATCTAAATAAATTATCAGACAAATATTTGTCTAGTTTTCTGAGGAAGATTTGTGCCATCATATACATTACAGAAAAAATGTAGTTAAAACAGTAAGTAGCATGGGTACTTTTATCAATTAACCTAATATTACAAAACAGAATGACAACAGAAACTGAATCAGAAATAGTGAATAAATAATGGATAGAAGAAGAGTGATTGAGAGTGACATACAAAAAACAGGTATTGATTCACCTGCAATAACATGGTAAGACATAGGTACCATTATTTCATCATTGTTTTCATCAACAATAAGATGTTATGTTAACACTTTCACTAAAGTTTCCATTAGTGACGTACAGGGTGATACATCAAGGTACAGGTTGCAAGTGTGAGACGGATTTTGTAGATTGCTTGCTTTGACAGAGTGCCAGTACCTGTTTGATCTATTTTTTAAGATCCTAACCTCAACAAAATCATATTGTAAATATCTCTTTTTGTACATAATAATATATACTTACATTCCAGTTGACATTTCGTCTGTGCAGAAAAGGCTGGAAGATATGTCAGTAAATAGAATGATACGTGTTGTTGACATCTGTGAATCAGTCCATATAGATTCATTGGAAAATGTACAGGCCTACAAGCCACAGATAAAAGCTTTTGTGTTGCCAACTTCAGTGTTGATGATTCTTCATGAATTAGAATCAAGATATAAGAGCAGAATATTTCTCAAGTTTTGGGAAGAAACTGGTAATAAAATTAAAGTGGAGTCCCTCGAAGAGTTGTTTGCACAGGTGTGGCAACCAGTGAATCAAGAATGGTTACTCATTTGTCATGAAATAGCATCTGGAGACATCTGTTTTCAAAAGTTTGAAGACATTCTTGGAAAATTAACTGCAGATGATGACTATGGACCTATTGATGAGGAAATGAAATCCCTAAATGTTGGACCCAAGAAAAGAAAAACTAGAATAGTGCAACTGAAACAATACAGACAGCTCAGAGATTGTATTCGTGGTGCTAATATTATACTGAAATTTGCAGAAGCTTTAGAACTAAAGGGAGATTTTAGAGATATGGAGCAGATTGCATCCAAGGTAAGACCTGTTTACTTGTGCTTTGCTTTTTTCCATTTCAGGAATATAGTGCAGTGTTCTAGTTGTATTTGAAATCCCTTCTTTTCCTTTTTGTTTATATTACATAAAAATGCTCATATTTTCTTTAACCAAATTTGTAAATTTGAGATTTACACAAATTATGCATATTTGCCATCAAATATAGCCACCATCACTAAAAACAGAAACCTTTAAACAGCTTGTTAACAGCTGCAGAGCAGCTAAACCTGTCAGAAAACATAATGACATAAATGTATTTCAATGTTATATGAATAATGCCAATATGCATTCAATATGGCCTCTGTTTTCAAAAACAAAAATGCTTCTGACAGCTCCACCTCAAAAGTGTTTGGACCTTCATTGACATCTTAAAAACTGCTGAGAAGAAAATAAATAGAACAATGTTTTGTGGCATGAATATCTTTCATATTTGTACAAATTATGTCAGTCTATTACCAAATAGTGCCTCCATTACTTATGTAACAGGATAAATTGAACAGAATTTGAGGAAAAGATATTCTGGCATGAAGTTCTTTCATCTTTAGTGAATGATGCAGATGTTATTAAACATATCCACTTTTACTGAGAATAGAAAAACATTTAAATGAATAAACTTGACAGAAAAGCCTATGAAATTATACAGATGATACAAATCTGTCATCATATGGGGGAGCCAATACAAAGAAAAGAATGTTTCAACTGACTTCTATAAAACTGAACAGAAAACAATCAGAACCAGAAAACCTTAAGGAATGGGCTGTTGTCCATCATCTGTCTGTTGTCTGCAGACTAGCTGAATGTTAGCACAAGTTTACTATTGCTGCTTCTCCTAAACTATTTGGAGGATTGCCACAAAACTTTCATCCCATGGTCAGATTGGTTTAAACGAAAAATAATGCTCCTTGGACATCCATTATGGCTACCACAGTGGCTCTCTTGAAAATGTTCTTATTGATACTCCTGAATGGATGGTCATATTGACATGGGATTTTCACTACAACATTTCTTGTAATCATATGATGTCTAGTTGGTCCTAATTTAAAATGGTTCTGACCTGATCTCCAAGATGGCCACCATCTCAAAAATCTTCTCATAGCTATTCTTCTGGAATGGAAAGTCCTGTCAGCATGGTTTTTCACCAGAAGACTTCTTATGATGTGTGGTTTGTCTTACATGAAAATCGTGCCACTTGGAGATCCAACATGACAGCAACTGTGGCTGTCCTGAAATGTTTTTGATTGGAATAAAAGTTATATCAAGATGAGGTTTTCCTAGAAAGATTTCTTGTGATCTCTGCTTCGTCCTAAATGAAAATGTGCGAAACTGACATCCATTATATCAATCAAAGTGGCCATCATGAAAATCTTGTTATCGCTACTCTTCCTGGAAGGATGCTCATATCATCATTGGGTTTTTGCCAAAAGACTTTGTGTAATAATAAGTTGGTCCTAAATGAAAATAGTCTTGATCTGACATTAATTATATGGCCAGCATGGCTACTATGATGAAAACCTTATTTTATCATGAGAAGACTCATTATGATGTCTAGTTGGCTCTAAATAAAAATGATTCCAATCTTGGACATTGAATATGTCCACTGTGGCAGCCATTTTGAAAATCTTGATGCTACTCATCCTAAATTGAATGACCTATCCACATTGGGTTTTCAGTAGAAGACTTCTTATGGTGTTTACTTTAGCCTAAAGGAAAATGATGCTGATGTGACACACAATGTGACCACATTGTCCGGAAAACATTGCTACTCATCATGAATGGATGGTCATATTCACATTGGGTTTGAACCAAGATTCCTAATAATGTCCAGTTAGTCTTTGATGAAAATGGTGTCAACCTTCCACTGAATTTGCCTGCCTACCATAGTGGCTTATTTTGAAACCTAAGTTTATATGGCTCAAAACCTACCTGAAATGGTTGCATGATTTATCAGTTGGAAAGAAGAAATTAATTATTGCAAATTCTTTTCAGTTCATAAAGTGACAGTCCCTTCAAGTATCTCTTATTTTCTAATGGAGGAGTGATTGTTCCCTTTAGTTTTAATTCTAGATTAGAAACTAAATGTATAATATTATCAGTTTGGTTCCTTGTTTTGGTAATTTTGCTCAGGAGGAAAGCCTTCAAAAACAGAGGCCTACTCTAGCAATATCATACTAAACTAAGTGAAATCTAGTGACAGACAAGATTATTGGACGAGTTCCTTTAGATGTAATACAAGTATTTGAATGAACAATATACTGAGGAAAATCAGCCTGTGAAATACTGGATTAATAATTTTAGTGACAGTCATCCTTACAGAGATCATATAATGCATGTCAGGAATTTAAAAAATACTCAGTACAGCATGTATTCTGTGTACAGCAGTAGCTTATTCATTAACTAACAGTTATTTTACCTGTTACTAGTAAATCATTCCTTTTTCCTCTTAGAAAAAAGGTGGAGCAACAAAGATGAAAGATTTCGATGAAAACCTAATGCAGACATGTGAACTCCTAAAGGATCTGACAACAGCAAAATACAATTGTCTTAAGGCTGTTATCACCAGCAAGGACCTTTTGAAGTGGTTAAAGGAATCTATGAAAGGTAATACTACTTCAACTGCTACTACTACTACTGCTAAAGACTAGCCAGAAATGTAATGAAAAAGGTTTGCAAAGAAATGGAGAAAAAGCATTTAAGTTGAGATAGTTAGCCAATTTGAAAAACTAAAAACCCTTTGGTCTCTCAATTGTAGAAGACAATTGGGTACAAGCATTTACAAAAGATGCAAGTTCAACTAGAAGTACCTGCAGTCACAGACACCAACTTTACATCTAGCCTACAAAGTTTCAGTGAAATCATCCAAGCAGTGTCGTTGAGGAAGTGATAATGAGTTCAATTTTGAAAATAACCTTTTTGGCATTATTTCAAACAATTTCTGCAAAATTGGGCCTGAGGAAGCAGGTTAAACTTTATTGTGTATCTACACCAACCACATCCTCGCCTTTAACATTTTATGAAAATCCAACAAGCAGTGTGTTGATAAGTGATGACAAACTATGTCAGAGAGACAGACAGATACATGGATGAACAGATGGACAGACTGATACAAAGGGGCAATAACAGTATCTCTGATCTTCACTGAAGCACATGTATGCATTTTGTCAGGTATTTTATGAGAAGAAACAAGGACGAACTTAATTCTCAAAAATTTCCCTTAACTAACAATTTTGGTAGCATTGATAAATTACCTGCTACTTTTTGCATTGCTTTCCTTTTCACCATTTAAGCCAAATTATCCCCTTCTCCAGTTAGTACTAGAGAGCAACTATTGAAAGAACAAGATCCCAGTCTGACTCCTGTATCACACCAACATGCAGAAGACCATTATTTATTTTCCTTGGATGATCTACACATTATATATGTGCTGTATGTCTGAGTGAAATCATTAAACATATTTTTGGCCTTCCACCTACCTTTATATTTTGTTTGAGTGTTATTCTCCTCAGTATTTGCTCTATTAGAGTGTAATCTGTGTTCTTTTTGAAACTTTTTGGCTTTATTTTGCACCTTGCTTTGCCAGCAGTGCTTCTGTAAATTGTATCTCTTTTCTTGATGTTCTTTCCATAATGATGATTTTGGCCTATTAAGACACTTCCCACCAGAAGGCTTTGGGCCTTAAGGCCCATACTCTTGTGAGGGTCACTTAATGTGCCAGTGTCTTTTCAATGTCCTCTTTTAGCCTATTGAAAGAGGAGTCATTGTCTCCAACTGCATTTGAGCATCTGCTGGATGGTGTAGCAAAAGTATTATTGGATGTGATTTCTTTGTCCATAGTTCTGTCTGTGGAGCCCCTTTACCTCCTCACCGATGCAGCTATGGAAACCTCGAAGATTGTACTGAACACAGCATAACCTTCTAAGGTTTGCTCCTCTTGAGATGGATATGCTCACTGGTAGCCCTATCTCCTCCTTGGCTTCCCAGGGTTTGAGGGACCATCAACACTGCTACCCTGGCAGCAGCTGCTGGCCATCTATACAGATTTTATGAAAACTAACCAATCCAGGTTTTGTTTTGGCTTAAAAGTAAAATCACTTATATTTTGTCAGGCTTAATAAATAATGTGGCAATTAAATATTCTAGACTTTTCTTTCTGTTCCACCTTGATGATCTGCTATATGAATTTGCTTTCACAAGTTTACATTTATCAGTTACCCCAGTGTGTGATATCAAGTCCCCATGGACTTCTTGTTTAATAATTCCAGTCAAAGTTTTGAAATTCAGAACCTGTACATTAGATACTTGCAAGATTCCTACAATCAACCATAAATATATTGTTAACCATAAATATATTGGCAAGCATAATTATATTGGTAATATAAATATATTGGCAAGCATTAGCATGTAAATATAACGAGACAGACATCTGGATGGCTTGATGATGGCATTGATGAATGGTTTTATAGTTAGAGGTTGATATGCATAGATTTTTTTTTCTCTTTCTTCATATCACATCAAATGAAGAGTATTTTACTGATTTAAGCTTCATTTTTTGAATACATGTTGCTTGAAGAGAACAAAAATGTTTGTCCAACTATTGGTTTGAAATAACCAAAGAATCTGATATTGACCAGGCCCTCTTGTTTGAATGAAAATGGAAAAGATAAATAGCAGCAAATTACTGAGGCTACCCATGTGTATGTCTGTCTTATTGTCTGTTTATTCAAGGGTATAAAGAAACCTTTTGAAGATGTTTGTGGATCTTTCTGTATGGATGGTAAGAAGGAAAGAAATTGCAAATGTAAACTTTCACTGTGAACCCCCACCTACCCCTTTTACATTTGTATTTGTCTTTCCATCTGCCTGTTTGTTGGTCTTTTGGTTAGATAGTCCTCATTTAAACCTTTCTTTTCATTTTATAGGAGGTGTGAAGGAACTGAAGGTGTTCGTAGATTTGGCAAGCATCTCAGCTGCAGAAGGGGACTTGGAAATTGGCAAGGTCAATTGTCTTCATGCAGCCATAACTGGATATGCTCCACTTATTTTTGACCTGAAGGAGAATTCAGATTACAAGACCTTACTTGAAAAATGCACAATGGTTTGGGAGGCATTAGAGGCTGATCCAAAACTGCCCAAAAAACTGGTGAGTTTTGTCTTCTTTTCCCCCCATCATTTTCAGAGCAGGATAGAAAGTGTTATACAGTTTATAACTGTGAATGGATGGATGGATGGCATATGTATGTACATGTGTGTAATGTCCTCTAACTCCTCCTACACCATTAAAGCTTGAGATATGAAACTTGGGCCAGTGATATTGGTGCAGATTGTGCCAACACTTGGAATTTTGGATCTCATTCGAAGGGGTGGGCTTGGTTGATCTCATCCTGACAGGTGGACGTGAGTATTTGGGCGAATTTATGTAAAACTGAAAATAATTTCAAAATAGTTTGACTTGCATGTAAGAAAATTGACCTGTGTGATGAATAACCACACTGGAACCTTTTCCTACTGTCACACA
The DNA here is from genome assembly GCA_028554795.2 of Sinohyriopsis cumingii. Classification (NCBI taxonomy): domain Eukaryota; kingdom Metazoa; phylum Mollusca; class Bivalvia; order Unionida; family Unionidae; genus Sinohyriopsis; species Sinohyriopsis cumingii. The sequence continues at coordinate 12,037,342 of CM068835.1, forward strand.
CACACACACACACCCCCCCCGGTTTAATCGTAGAAAATACTGAGAGCCTTATAAACATATTATTCCCTTACTGACACGAGAAGATGGATTTATTCATGTAGCAGATGCTTACCCAAGTCCATCTCTATCTCAGGGACATAGTTTCCAGGTCATAATTTGGAGTCTATTGAGATCCTCAACCAATAACCAGGTAAATACTTGCTGGGCATCAAAAGACAAATTTATTTGTGTAACTGACATTTTCTTTGAGGTTCATCCCAACTCTAAGGAAATAAATCTGTTGTTCAAAAAATTGGAAACTATTTAAATATCCCTGCTCCAGCCCAGCCACTTTTTCCCGATGTACACTTATTAAGCTCTGACATTGGCCTTTGGTTCCAAATGCATTAAGCATGCAACTGTTGAGATCTCCACCATAACGTCAGTTTGCATACTTACTTGGTATGAATGACTAAATTCATGCACACAACTGAAGTTTGCCCATGGTACAGTTCTTACCTTTAGTGATCTATCCTTTAAGTTTAAACTTTGAGATTGAGGTTGAAACAAGGAATCAAGAGTGTATATGTTTTACAAAAACACATAAATCTAGTTTGCATTTGTAAGTAAATCTGATGAGATTACACTTTACCCTGCTTTTAGTTCAACTTACCAGTCATAGACCAGAAGACTCAGATATCCATTATGGCCATTAAAGTTGTCCTTTTGAAAATGTTATTATGGCTACTTCTTCTGAAATGATGGTCATACACTTAAAGACTTCTTAGGATGTCTAGATAGTCCTAAACAAAAATAGGGTTGACCTTATGTCTATAGTATGGCCACCATGGCAGCCGTCTTGAAAATCTTGTTTTTTTTGGTATTCTTAAATGGAAAGTCATCTTAGCATGAGGTTTTCATCCAAAGATTTTTTGTGATGTCTAGTTCCTTCTAAACGAAAATTGTGTCAATCTGAGGGTCTTACATCCAGTATAGTGGTCATTTTGAAAATCTTGTTTGTTGCTTTTCCTGAATGAAGGTTCTTATTGAAATTGGGTTTTCATTAAACAATCTCCAGTGATGTCAAGTTGGTCCTAAATGAAATCAATGCTTATCTTAGATCCAATATGGCTGCCACATTAGTCCTCTTGAAAACTATGTTATTGTTTAGCAGTATCAAAGTGTTATCTTAGTTTGATACTCAACAGTTAGAAAGAAGAAATAATCATTTCTTTGAGTCCTGTTAATTCTTTTTAGCCAATAGAGTGTCAGTCCCTTCAGTGGATACTTGTCCTTGCCTAGTAAGCTGTGCTGTTTCAAAATTTTGCAAGGACTGGCTGTCAGATCTAATAAAATAAACATTAAGGGGTGATAAACATACATATTTATGAGGTAAATTATATCAGGGATCCTTAAATAGCCATATTTCCTAGACATTACTGAAAATGAACTCAGTTGTTTGTTCATAATGGACATTATCTAGTAACAAAGCATAACCCTTTACCTCATAGAGCATAGTGACAAAGTGCAGCTCGCTATACATAGAACACAGGTTACCTAGTCGACCGCATACGCATAGCTTGCCTGTGAACTATTAAGCAATGTAGTGTATGTTACGTTTAACAGCAATTTTAACCATTTTACATTTTTGGTACACATCTATTACATGTGGAACAATTTAAGAGTAAAGTCCGATTGTTATAGCTGTGTAATTATTTATCACGGAAGAATTTGTTATGTGCTTTAAAATCCGGAGAGAATTCGTTCACCGTCATGTCAGTGAGGCCGTGTGACCAACCGTAGAGCTGCCATTTCTCATACTCGAAATTTACAAGTTTTTCATATGTGTCTACATCACTAAGTCATCTAAATTTGATAATTTATAAAAACTAATTGCAGCCTATATCAATATCAGAGCCTTTACCTAGGTTATTGAATATTTCATAGTTGTGATTATAATCATGAAAACTTCGTAAGTACTGAACGAAATCCGCGACCGCCATTTTGAAGAGTGGAGATTACGACCCAGTTACTTTAAATAGCAGATATCGACCAGTACATAAACAGTGACCACGTGATCTGACGTAATTGTCATTCACAGAAATGAATGTAGTATCTAATAAGGGGTTTTCCCCGAAGGTGGCGCTACGAAAACCGGCTTAAAATGGACGTTGTTTACAGCAGACGTAAAAAGGCGCTTCTATGGGACTTTTGTAGAAGCGTCAAAGTCGCTTCGATGCGACTTTTGTAGAGGCGTCCAAAGACGGTTGTATGAGGTAAAGGGATAAGACAATAGAAGTATGAAAACTTACGTCTTAGACTATTAAGGAATTATATATATATATATATATATATATATATATATATATATATATATATATATATACACACACACATCATGCTTACTGAAAAGAATGCATCTTGACATAAGAAACTCACTTTACATGTTCATATCAGTAAGGTATGTTCTAAACTTTAGTGTAAATGAGAAAATGAAGATTTTACAAATAAATTGTTCTTTTCATATCCTAAATCTCTATCACTGATCACATATCTCTCCAAGGGTTTTTTTAATAGTTGTTACCATTTAATGGTTTCTTATACATGTGTTACAGATGAGAGAGTGAAGCTTTTTTTATTATGACTCAAATTATCTTCAAACTTCCACCTCATCGCCTAACTCACTGTATGTCATTCCAGTCCCCATCTTCCTAAAATCCATGAGAACAGTTGTTGTTGTTGTTGTTGTTGTGGGGTTTAACGCCATTTTTCAGCACACGATAGGCCATATATGGCGGCCAGTATTAATGGTGGAGGAAGAAACCGGGAAAACCCCGGAAAGAACCACCGACCCACGAGAAGCTACTGGCATGCTTTCTCACATATCTACATTGGCTGAATCTGAGACTCGAACCGGCGCAGACAGAGGTGAGATGGCAGTGATCCGTAACGGCGAACGCTTTAGACCACTCGGCCACTCGGGGCCCCCCATGAGAACAGTGTGATATGGAACATATGGTACATATAACTTGGCCTGAAAAGTGAATATGCAAATGGTTCATTCCCTAAATAAAAAATTCTTTCATTTTTAATTAGGAGTCCATCAGCCATCAGTTGGATTGGTTACAGTCAGTCAAGCAGGCTCATGGGTCAGTAGAAGTGTCTTCTTTAGAACAGGCTTCAGCCATTAATGCTGATGGAATTTACTGTATTGGAAAACTGAAAGGGATAAAAGAAACTGAACTACATCAGGTAAGTGGGTTGATATACATGGATCCTATGATAAGTAGGTGGATTGCTGAATATTGTATAGCTCCTACACAAATGAGAATCTGTCATGAGTTTAGTCTTACCTCAGGTGCTTCTGTTTGGGATTCATTGTTATATGCTCTAAGTGCAATACCAATAGAAATCTACACTGATCTATTTTATTCTACAGACTGGCCAATTAAAGACTAATGTTCATGCAAAATGCACAGTTAACAGGACATATAAAACTAGACTAGTCATAACCTAGCTGATTACCTAATGACTTTTTTTTAGCTGTCGTGTATAAATTACTTAGAATGCTGGTACTGAGAATGACTGGACTCATCTCTTAAATTAAAATGTAAGACAGTTTAATGAGTATTTTAGTTTTAGCTCTTCTAATTATAAATGAAAAGTGTATGCAATTGCCTGTTGTACCTGATGTCATCCATGCATCATCAGTTCATTGGCACAATTTTTTTTATCCCAACTGCTTCCAAAACTACTTGGAGAAATGTCAGGATATTCTACACATGCAGTGTGACCCCCACTATAACACGGTAGTTGGGGTCCATATAACTCGACCATGTTATAAATCAAATCATGTTATAACCAAACAGTCAGTTAGCTGAAGAAAATATGCATTTACCTAAATTATGCTGTGTGTGTGTGTAATAAAAGTGGGTGCAAAAATATGTGCTTTTGATTAAATGAAGACAAACTAGTCTGAAAAGCACATGTATATTGACAACTTACATTTGTGTAGTTCAATCCATAATCCATTTAGTGCCGTACAATACATGAATTTGAGTACAGATCACATGTTGTAAACTTCATATATGACTCACATCCCATTATAAAACACCAATAACATATATTTAAAAAAAACGGTAGTCCTTGTTTTGATCTATAATCTGATTGTTACTAACAATTCCCTACAATTGTCGCAAGTAGCACAAGGCTATAGCTGTTTACATGCTACATAAATTGGCCTAGATTTTGGTCAGCTGGAGACAGTATCATCTTGCCGAGGCTACCCAGGGGAAGAGACCATTGATAGGGAAATGAAAACTTGAATATATTTAAAGTTTAACAAACATCTTTGCAAGATACCCATCTTCACTTAACTTGATGGCCATTATGTCTATAATATTTTCCAGCAAAAATTAAACTTTGCATCACACAATAAACGTGTTTCAGTCACTTTGATAAATGCTTCAATCTGTCAGATTTCATTGCTTTTATTTAAGTTTGTTTGGTACTGACTCCCTTTGATGAAGGGTAATTTGTTTTTTTTTGAAGAATGTAGTCAGCTTTCTTTAATGAATTGTGCACCTGATATTGAAGTTACTGGTAAATGACAGCTTTGGAGGACCAAACAGATGTCCGTTTCTTATTGCAGTGGCAACATCAAAGAACTGTAGAATACTGATTGAGACTGAATTTCTTTTTCATTTGTTTAGTATTTATACAGAAAATTTGGTTCTTTAAAGGTGATTAGTTTTTTTTTGAAGTTTCAGCATTACTATTTTTTCTGGGTACATTTTATAAACAAAAGGAATTAACAGTCGTTTGGTCGATTGCAGCAATTACTTTTCCTGCCTTCAAAATGTTTATCGATTGTAGCTAGTCCTGGTAGCATAGGTATACCAACAAGTCTATCTTGGTTTTTTTTTGTTGTTGTTGTTGTTGGGGTTTTTTTTTGGGGGGGTGGTGTGTCCTTTTGTGACATTTTTAGTGGCAGAGTGATATTGCCTTCCACGCTTGCATCAGAAATTGTTTTTAAAAAAGGCCAACAGATGCTGAATGCACAGGTGTTCTGTTTACTACAGAAAATATGAGTGTCCTGAAGGATTTAATTTTATGAGTGAAACAAAGACGAATTTTACTTACCATCCACATACAGAGGTCAGTCAAAATGCATATATTAATTACTAATGAGCGGCCTTTATTCTGACATTATTTCATACAAGATAGTACCTCAACCAGTTGATCTCCACTATCAGAAATGTTAAAAAGGAAAAAAAATGCAGTGATCTCACAACATACAGTACTCAGGCCAGATGTCAGAATAAGTGGATAATGATATAACAATGCACTGTTAAGGTGCTTAGTCATTATGAACATCAGATTTGTTTATCTAACAATAGATAAATTCCACTGTGTTTTATATCAATTTTGGGGCTTCTTTTCATGGTGCCTTTAAAAATCTTCACTCCAAACCCAAATTCTGCATACAAGTTTAAACAGCCAACAATGTCAGTAGGTGGGGTTGGGTGTGAATCGCCAGATGGTATATTTTGTCGCCAGTAAGGAAAATAAACTGCTGTTTGTGACATTGGCGAATCCCAGCATGATCCCTGAATAAACTTTTTACACATTACTTTCAAGAAGAGAAAACTTTTTTGTGTACGAGATAAATACAAGTTTATGAAATTGCAGGAGCCACACCACGATTGTCTTACATTAGAATTCATACATGGTCTCTTCCCCTAAAATGAGAATAAGCATTTAAGAAAGAATAAAAATTTGTTTATGAGAAAAGTATGTGTATATGAAAATTCAGGAGCCATGCCACAATCGTGTTATGTCCGAATTCATGTTATAATGGATCATGCTGTAGGAGGGTCACACTGTATATTTATCTAACATTTGAAGTGGTCCCAGATGACCACTTCTGAATGGACTGTCTTACTTCTGTGTGGTTTTCATTAAAACACTCTTATAGCTGTATGTAGCTGGTCCATAATGAAAATACTGTTCAGTTAACCTCCAGTATAGCATGGTGACCATTTTGAAAATATTTTTATTACTGCTCCAGTTACATGAATGGTAGCATTGTTGTGGAGTTCTCACTAAAATACTTCTTTCAGTATTTAATTGGTTCTAAAATTGTGCATTTTGAAATTTATTTTCAGGTTAAAGGTCTTAACTACACTGGTTTATAAGCATGATAACACAAAGAAGTATTAATGCATATTTTTCAAAAAATAATAATTATAGATTTAATCAAACTTAGAATATGGGCATATCTGTACATGGTCTTGGCAAACTCAATGTTTTTCTAACTATGATATGAAGTTCAAGGTCAAAGACCAACTCTAGATTTTTGTACTACACCTATAGGGTTCTTGTGGTCGTTGTTTACTCAAGCATGCAGGAAAACCGTATTTGTGGTTTATTTATATGGAAGTGGCATCATCAGATCTTAAGGTCATCAGAGTAATTTCTCTTTTAACATTACACATTTTGAGCTTTTTGGATTGAAAGTTGTTTTTGGACAAATACTTTGTTGCAGTAATGTTAAAGTATTTGAGGCAGACAAATGAAAATTGGTAGGCATATTTAACTTTATATGCTGATGACCAAACCTGATTTTCAGGTTGTTTCAGCAATTTTTCAGTCTTTGCACACTTTCATATTTTTGTGCATGTTTACTTTTTTGGGTATGAAAATCTTGTTAATAGGATGAACAACTTCAGAGAGACAAAAGGAATTTGGTGTGCATGCATACTTGTCTTAATGTGTTCATTATCTGATTAGACTTTCATGCAGTTATAGTAATATTTCAAATATTTTTTGGCTTTATGCCATTTTTTAGCAAATGATAGGCTATATGTGGTGACCAGTATAGCTGGTGGAGGAAGAAATGGGGAAAACCCTGTGCAGAACCACCAAACCAAGGGGAGCTATTGGCAAATTTTCTCACATGTTCACATAGGTTGAGACTTGAACCCATGTAGACAGATGTGAGATGGCAGCGATAGGTAAATGCTAGTGCTTTAGACAACTCTGCCACCAAGGCCTCCAATATTTCAGAATTATGTTCATCCTTTGAGAATGTTTGCATTAAAATGTTTGGGTCGGAGTTTCTCTATGTCTGTGTTTTACAAACACAAATCTTGTTCAGAAACAATTCTGTTATCATATGGCTTACTATGAAGTTCTATGTGACTCCCTGTTAGTCGTTGGGGTGGGATGCTCCCAATATTTACTTGAATTACTGAGGAATTCCCACCCTGGCTCGTTTTGTAGGAAGTGAAATTAGTGATAGAGAGAGGTAAAGCTCTGAGCCCCCAGTCAGCAATACCGACAATTAAATTATTAAGAACACAAGGGTGAAATCCAGAAGAATAACAATTTAATACATAATACAAATTAAACGATATTAAGTTCTCAACCAATCTGCTTCCTCTCGACCATGTGACAACCTATTTCATCACGTGATTTTAGTGTGAGATGGCTTTCCCCTGTACTTGGTTTCTACTTATCTGAGTTTACGCCAATTGCTTTCCTCCTTCCGGCGTTCTCCGATTCTTCCTGTCCTCCTCTTTTGTCTTCCTTTCTCCTCCTCCTTTTCTTCTCTCTTTCCTTCAATGAAGCTTGTTCCTGGCCTAATTCTATTCTCTATTTCTCCTTCCGGCATTCTCTGCCTATTCCTATCCTGTCTCTCTGAGACTCGGGACTTCACTATTCTGTCCCCAAAAGCTTCCTATGAAAAACACAAGGACGTTAGCATTTGTGTTAGCCATCTCTCTCACACTAAATCAACAATTAATCAATCATCAGATCAAGGTTATCTACATCTTTGGTCACGCATTCATGCACATCGAAAAACACACACGTTCTTATAAAAACAACATTGCAATAAGAGCGGCATCCTACTTATCATACAGAAATCACTAAATTGCGTCACATCAATATATATTTTTCTTAATCTCGTTATTCTCAACAATATCACAATAATCCGACGCATTTCTGTACATTACGCTCCCACAAGTGTACACAAATATTCAAATATTCATATTATTTAAATTTACACACTGCAGCCATTTTACAAGCTACCATTTAATTCACAATGGCAAAATCTAGAATATTACATGAATAAATATACTAGTTTTCTACAAAGTAACTAAATAGCGAAATACAATATTAATTCTGACGAGCAAGCAATCTACATAATCATAGCTCATTTCTCAAGTATGCATGTAAATTAAACAATCAAGGGTAATTCCACGTGCTAACGATTCTAGTAAGTAAATATACATACTGCACTTAATTGCAATTACAATGCCGTAACATTCTGCAACAATCAAGCAAATAACTCACTGACCTTTACGAAGCTTTCTGTCCTTAGAATGTACTAAGAGTTTTCCTGCCAAATCACGAGTGGCTCCCTTGGAGTGAGTATATTCTGCTTTACCAGTACGACGGCTTACGAATCACTAACTTGTTACCAGTTCAAGTGACTGTTAAGTTCTGGTTCGATTTGATGGCCCCACCCTTCCTCAGTTATGATTGGATATCAATTCTAGCCCCAGTCTGTCCAGCTTAACAGACGAGCCTCAGGCCATCCGTCAAGCGGAGAGATTTACAATAGCATCGAGGGTCCTTTGTTCTTAGAACAAAGCTTTTAACATCCATATGCAAGCGATAACACCTAACGAAGGGTTCTTGTACAAACAAAATTGTCGTAACAGTGTAGGGTCGACATACTCATTGCGCTAACCCATTCCTTTGTTCCTGACTTACGTAATCATGGGCGGCAAACATGACACTTACAAAGTCAAAAAACAGTAAATACTGCAATGAAAATCCTGTTTGTTAAGATATTTGTTATTAACATTATACTTTTTGTTACAGGATCTTCATAAAGTAGTACATCTTACAGTCTCTGGAGATGGAAAAAAGAGGCAATACACATTTGAGCAGCTACAGGATCTTCAGAGTCGGCTGATGTTGGTGGCGGGGAAAGCAGAACAAGGGAAGGATAATGTTGACAGATTTACCATGGTAACTATTAAAAGAAAGAACAGTGCATATATTTTTCCAGGGGCCATGAAGAGATTAAAAATTTGCCCCATTTTCAGGTTACATTCCACATTTTGAAACAAACAAATTGTGGCCTTAAATGCTTGTGTGCTAGAGATTCCATCTTGTAATAAAGACTGTCAAATAGTGCATTTTGTTTTGTTTCTTACATAATGATAATGAAGTTTTGTTTTCTGAAATTTTGGAATTCAGAATTGTGTGTTTTAAAATTAATTTTTCAAAGAAGTGAAACTGTATTGAGTAATGTGAATCAGTGCGGAAGCAGTACATCTACTGGCATAGTCCATAATGTTTGCAAACAGCATTGACCCATAATATTAAGGGTCTGTGTCAGTGCTTTTTATTCACCTTATGATTTCAAGCAAATAGCATAGACCTTGATCTGTGAGCACAGTGAGTGACAACAGATCAGGTTTGGTGCTGTACACAGTTTTGTGTTTATACATCCATGCATGCAGTACATGGATAGATATGCAGCCAATTTTTTATCTTTTTGTGACCCCCTGGAAATCATAGTGCAAATATAAATATATATATATATATATATATATATATATATATATATATATATATATATATATATATAGACACACACACACACACACATATATTCTGACAAATTTAATCATGCAAATGAAGCTGAAAATATGTCATAGGATTCTGTTCAAAATGCTTAGTAAATATTAGCTTTAGTTTAAGACTGCTTACTATACTAACTCTCCTGGCCGTGACTGACTGACCCACCCACCCCCCTTTAAAAAATCATGCAGGCATCCATTTTCTGTCGTAAATATGAAAGTCAGGGACTCCGATAAATCGATTCATATATATACATATTCTATCTTTTAAGTACTTGTTCTGTTTTGACTTTGATATAATTAACATTTTATTACAAATCTATTCTACGATATACCCCACTTTTATCTTTATTGGCGAGTTCGAATAACAATGCGTATGATCGCTTGTCCTTATAACATCTGCTGTATGGACAACGGCTTCAATAGCACATTGACAGATTTTCATTTCCCTAAAGAGAGCTTCATTTCCCTACAGGCAGCCTCTCTGATTTGACCTCTTCTGTCAATTCTTGGACTCAATCTGGTTTCAAGTGGAATAACCCAAACCGCTAAGCATGTTTAATTACTGTGTAAATAACACAGCATAACCATGTGGTTGTTATGACAATGTACATTGTAATTAAAACAAGAAGAATTGTTGATTTAGCAGTGTTTATTGATAACAGAATATAGTAGGGTCATAATACATGAGGATTATCACAATTGTCAGGTAACAGTCTTTTTTTAAATTCTTTGCAAATGCTACAAATAAAAACCACCCTGAATAAATACGGTCTTGTACACTGGCAGAATTTTGTTTCATCTCTCTCTCTTTCTCTCTCTCACACACGCGCTCATATGCATTAACTAAAACGTGATTTCAAGTGCTTTATTTTTTATTGCAGTTTGATAATGAGATTATTGTTAATGTAAAAATACAAGTTGTACTTAATTTCTTGACAGTGTGGTCTCATATCGTTGCATACACTTTACCAATAAATGATACCCATAACTAATACATGTTCAAACCATCTTAATCATTTTGCCAACATTACACAACATAACAGCTACATATGCTCTGATTGCAGATGAGCTTGCACACTGAGACATAATCCTCTCTCTCCCTGTCTCTCTCTCTCTATCTCTCTGTCTCTGTCTCTCTTTTTCTCTCTCTCTTGTTCACTAATAACAACAAAAATCTTTGAGTACTTTTATTTTTATTGTAATTAGATTCTTGAGTTGAGAGCAGAATGAGACAGAAAATATGCATTTACTTTGTATGTTTGTATTGTTAGGTTGTCGAGTAGCTTGTGTTCTGAAGAACTTGTTTAGGTACAATCCCTTTATTTTTCATACACGGTCAGTACCACCAAATGATAATTATTTATTTTACATATAATTTTTCGTACACTGAAGTTAACAATTATTTTCTCATGTACGAAAAATAACATGAAATACAGTATGTCTATCATACTCATGCTTTTACAATATACCTTGTGGCAGTACTTAGTTTGAAATGTCCATAATAAAGGGGAAATTAAAAACTTTAGAACACTGAAGTACAATCAGTCTAAATTTAAAACTGTTGGTCAGAATAATGAAACAAAAATTTATTTAAAAAGATTCTTTTTGTTCATTTGTTGTTGTTGTTGTTGTTGTGGGGTTTAACGCCATTTTTCAGCACGATAGGCTATACATGGCGGCCAGTATTAATGGTGGAGGAAGAACCCGGAAAACCCTGGAAAGAACCACCGACCCACGAGAAGCTACTGACAAGCTTTCTCACATGCCCACATTGGCTGAATCTTAGACTCGAACCGCCACAGACAGAGGTGAGATGGCAGTGATCCGTAACGAAGAGCGCTTTAGACCACTCGGCCACTCGGGGCCCCTTGTTCATTTGTAATTATGTTTTTCTCTTTTAGCATAACACTGATTACTGTGTTGAGAAAATGCAATGTGCATTTATGAAATAGTCCAATTTGTGCCATATGTAAGTGGAAACTTTGGTACTTGTGAATACTGTTCTGTGGAAGAAACACATAAGTATTCCAAAGACTTGGAATATATGCTTATATGACAAAGATCTTGGACAAGTTTGATAATGAATGAGATCCACATATAACAATGAGATATTCTGGCATCTGGCTTTCTGTAGGTCATACTTTTCATTCAACTTTGATAAAACTTTGAACTTATGGTAATAACATCATGATCTTGGACCTGTTTAATAATGAGATCAATGCACATTAATGAGCTGAACCTGCATCAGAATGGTTGAGCTAGTTACCACTTTGGTGGCAATATTTCTGATCTGATTTTAATCATTCTTGGAATACAGGTTTATATGATACAAATCTTGTATAAGTTTGATGAATGGCAAGATCCATGTACAAAATCGAAATGATCTTACATTTAATTGTCTGAACTTGCTCTTGAGACTCGATTTCTGATTCATTATTAGTAAATAGACTTAAATAATCAAGATCTTAGATGGGTACTGGTATGAACAATATAAATGCATACAGACAAGGGAATTTGGATATGATTGGCTGAGCTTTTGAACACTTAACTGACTATTTCTGATCAAATTTTTAGTAAAATTTTTAAATAGATATCCAGTGAGTTTTATTAACAACAAAAATTAACACATAATTCTGAAACTCAGCACAGTTGGAAAGTGTTCTTAATTCATATGCTATATAATCAGTTTATTTTCTTTTTAAAAATATGATTCCTGTCTGTCCATAAAGGAAAAAAAGGGAATTTACCTATTATGGTATCTGTTGAGAATCACTTTTTATGTCACACAGTGTATTTCCTCTTGACAGTAAATTCAAACCAGTTACCAAAAAAAACTGAATACCAGAGGCTTACATTGCAGAAAAATAATTGAAAAAAATTGCCAAATGATTCACCTTAGGGATTTAAATGAATGATCTTCCATGTATAACAGAATTAAAAGCCTAAAATGAAATCATTATAATCTCAAGATGCTTATATAATTATGCACTGTGTGTGATTGAAGAGTTTGAACTCCTGATCTAAAAACTCAGAAGTATCTTCTCAAAAGTACCTTTAAGACAGTAAACCTTCAGGTGGGCTTATCCCAGCCAAAAGCAAAATATTTCCTTTGGTCTCAGATGCACGCCAATAGAGAAGAGATAGTAATCAAAAAAACATTTGATTAGATGCATTGATGATAGAGAAAATGTACAACTGCTGTGTAGCACATACTATGTCCAATGTTATAATTAGGGAAACAGTTTTCTTTACACAGCGATACATATTTATTTGCAAGTGTTTTTTTCTCTAATATTGATTCTGTTCTGGCAATAGCATATTTCTAGTAACAACCATATCTTTGAAAATTTATTTGCAGAATATTATTTAAAAAACTTTACCACATTCAAAATTCTTAAATTTTTGGAAGCAAGTTTGATATCTTTGTTGAAATATTGTTTCAGATTTGCTAATTTTTCCTTCCTGAAGACCCTGAAACATTTGTAATTTATATGTTATCACATGCACGGTTCATCATTTTATTTCTATTTCAGAACATTCAGTGCCAATGCAAACAAATTATTTTAAATCTCTATTTTATACTTTTCACAATTATGGTAAAAGAATGAAGCCTTTTATCAAGAAACACTTACAAATGCATTTGTCGAATAGAGAACTATCAGCTGTAAATTAAAGTTTTGTCGGTAAACTTAACTTTAAAAATCTTGGATGTCTTTGATTATGAGCAAGAGATCATGCATAATTACTGTGCCTTTTTCTTTGAAAAGGATTTTTATGAGAATATAGTATAATAGATAAATCAAAATGATATAATGGTTTGGGAGTAGTTTAAATAAATTAGGAGTTTAAATAAGTTTCGTTCCTTCTATTGTGAAATGGTCAGCTGTCAAGTTATGTAAGACAGGTGAGTAATATCAGTTCCGCTTGGGCCTAATCATAGGCTGAGAGTGTTTGTAGGACAATTATCAGTCCCGCTGGGCCTAATCATAGGCTGAGAGTGTTTGCAGGACAATTATCAGTCCCACTTGGGCCTAATCATAGGCTGAGAGTGTTTGCGGATGATTATCAGTCCCGCTTAGGCCTAATCATAGGCTGAGAGTGTTTGCAGGACGATTATCAGTCCCGCTTGGGCCTAATCATAAGCTGAGAGTGTTTGCAGGACAATTATCAGTCCTGCTTGGGCCTAATCATAGACTGAGAGTGTTTGCAGGACGATTATCAGTCCCGCTTAGGCCTAATCATAGGCTGAGAGTGTTTGCAGGACTATTATCAGTCCCGCTTGGGCCTAGTCATAGGCTGAGAGTGTTTGCAGGACAATTATCAGTCTCGCTTGGGCCTAATCATAGGCTGAGAGTGTTTGCAGGACAATTATCAGTCCCGCTTGGGCCAAATCATAGGCTGAGAGTGTTTGCAGGACGATTATCAGTCCCGCTTGGGCCTAATCATAGGCTGTGAGTGTTTGCAGGATGATTATCTGATGTTTTATTACAAAAGCTCTCTACTTTTATCATAAATTCATGATGCTTTTAGCTGGACCTAATACAGTAAATGACAAAATTGGGTCTCAATATTATTATTATTATTATTATTATTATTATTATTTTTATTATTAAAATGTTCCCTTCTTGACCGTGGTCTCTCAAGAGTGGCAACCCCTTGAGGCTGCCTTGCCTGACATGAGAAATAGTACATTTTAACCATTATCTTCCCCCAGTAAGAGGCCACCCCTTGTATAAAGCTATATTGTTAACGCAGACAGGGTATTCTCATAAGAAGGAAATCCCTTTTTGTTCTTCTTCTCTTCTTATAGTAGTAGTAGTAAGAACTGCAAATGTCCTTTGGCATTTATGAGCAGAATTAATGAAATCCTTTTATTACTATTATTTTAACAACTATAATATGTCATTTGGTATTTAAGATCAAAATGTAATGTCTTTCTAATGGTCTCTCACTGTTGCTACTTCTCCTCAGTACAAAAGATGTGGTTTCTGTTATGGGAATCTTTGATGGTCTCTGCAAAATTATAGTGAAATAAAACAACAGAAAATCAACTCTGACATTTTATTTCTAAAAAAATAGTTTTTATTTGGGTTTTGAAAATCATAGACATAAACCCTATTCTTTATCACTGACAAGTTCCTGTAGGGTCATGTATAAGTACTGTGTAAATTTTATTGTCACAGTTTCTTAGTATTGATTCAAAAGAAAAATTAACAGTGTTAAATATCAATCAATTTCTAGATGAAATATGACTCCCAATAATGGACCTATGGGATCTTTAATTATTAAAAGAGGCAACCAGGATTTATTGGTTATGCTTATAGCACCATTGCCAACATATGATAATATCTTGATTCAGTGGTTCACAAAAATTGTCTATAAGCATTGTTGAATTTTGCAGGTTTTTGACAGTGTTACTAGACTAGCTAGTGTATACATCAAACTGATTTCTGCTGGATGTATCCTGTACAAAAATTGGCAAGCGAGATTTTTCTGTCGCAGCAACCCAGTGCAACCTGTCTGTGCCTTTATCCATTTTGGAGAAGGTGCTGCGCCTCTAAAAGGCCGTATATCCGACATGGAAGATATTACTGCCATTATTCCCAAGATAGCCAGATTTATGGAGAGGTGCCTTGAAAAGTGGTTGGATTATATTAAT
Organism: Sinohyriopsis cumingii; assembly: GCA_028554795.2. NCBI lineage: Eukaryota > Metazoa > Mollusca > Bivalvia > Unionida > Unionidae > Sinohyriopsis > Sinohyriopsis cumingii. The sequence goes on from CM068835.1 coordinate 12,052,642, forward strand.
GAGAAAAGAAACAAATACTTTGAGCTGAACTTTTTCACAACTGACCAACTGGTCTTTTTACAACAAGAACTGGTGAAAATTGGTACAGTTTCTGGTCCAGATGTTCGAATTTATCCCCTTCTGTCAGCTGTGAAGGTGAGTTGTACATATGAAGATCTGGTGAATGCCATGCAGAGAGCTTCAAAGGATGTGGAGGAAGTTCAGATGGAGATGGATGAGGATAAAGAGGGCAAAATTAGGAAGGTTGAAAAGATGGAGGAAGATAACGAGGAGAAAATTGTCAACAGAAGACAACTCTTCATTAGAGAAATGATAAATGGTGGATACTCTGAGCTTGTTGCCAAGGAAGCGCTAAAACATCTGGAGCCTGACCAAATTGCAGAAGGTATGCTTTCTTATTTTTCTAGTGGTAGCAGCAGTAGTAGTAGTGCCACCAGTACTACTACTACTCCTGCTACTACTTAACTGCTATTACTCTATTCACAATATTATTGTTGATACTGCTATTGCAACAGAAAGAAAAGAAAAAAAAGATACATTAAAGTAACATATCAGCCAATATTAAGAAAATATTACTATGGATTTCTAATGAACTATCTGAGTAGGACTTGCAGCAAAATTTGTTTTTGAATTGCTGCCTGTGCCTTGTACTTAGCACTCATATCTTTCACCAGGTCATGCAGTCTTCAATTGAAAATCCGATTGCTTTTTGAAATTCTCCTTCTTTGTCATCATTAAACATCTGTGTAGACAATATTATATACCTTTTTGTATAGATTGAATGTTTTATCTTTTCAGACCTTGCTTTAGTTGAGTGTATTCTGTGTGAGTTCGTTAATGTTGAAGTGCTTTTATGACTTGAGTAAGCAAGTGGTGCTGCAGTAAAATTTTACCACCTTTGTAATTAGAGTGCTTGGGTAAGTTTTGCCTATCTTGTTTGGGTTCCTGGCTGTTTTGTTCTTTTGTGGTTATGTTTCCTCTTTCAGTGCTTAATATGTTGCATGATGTTGCTAAGTGCATGCACAGGAAGGCCTCACCTACCTACTATGCACTGGTTGTGCAAACATGGATGGATGTCTAGTTTGTTGTCTCTGAAGAAATCAAGTGTGGGACTTGGTGGAATGTAGCTGCACAGAGAGGATGAAGGTTTTTTCCTCCTCATCATCACAAAAGAAAATCTCTGAGGATATTTGTGCATCACCCAGAGATTCCCGCATCCCTACCTATTCTGATGTCCATTTATCTAGGTCCAAGTTGAAAGATATTATGCATGTTGGCTATAATTAAAAAGTCTGATTGGGATCATGTTCTTTTTAATTGTGACCCTACTAATTGGAGGAGGGAATATTTAACTAGACTGGGGACCTGGCAACCCTGAAAAGGAAACCAATGCATTAGTAGCAAGGAAGTATTACATAATTAAAGTTAGTGTTACCAACAAACCAACCAGCCCACCCACCCTCTGCTAAAGGGTAATAAATGACCAGGCCTTGGCATTTTATTGCCAGATTTTTCTGGTCTCAGTGAAAGGCAGAATGTTTCAACACATCATTGACCTTTCTGACCTGAACAAATTTCTTTCGAAAGAATGCTTCAAGATGGAGACTATTGCTTCAGTCTGGAATGCCATAAGGCTTTGTGACTTGGCAGTTTCCATTAATTTTCAAGATGCATATCTTCACATCTCTGTCTTCTTACTGCATAGAGATGCCTCTGTTTTTGCCTTGGTCAAGAGGTATTCCACTTTTGATCTCTTCCATTCAGACTTGCTTCTGCACCAAGAATTTTTATCAGGGTGATGGGGTTAGTCACAGTCTGTCTTAGGTCCCTAGATATTCTAATCCTTCAGTTTTACAACAACTGGTTGACAGCTGGTTGGTGCTCAATGTCCACAGAGATTACATGCTGAAGGACTTGTACCTTTGTTGTTCCATAGTGACCTCTCTCAGGATTATTGTAATGAAGTGTCACACCTTCTTTGGATTTTGTTTATGCAGGGATGAGTTTCCTCATAAACTTCAAGGGAGTCTAGGTCTCCCTGGACAGGATTAACATGATCATGTGTTTCATACAGTTATTCTAACCAAGGCCTCATTAGTCTGTCTTTACCTTTCACTACTAGGAACCCTGAACTGCAGCAGTCTTGGTTCCCCTAAGGAGACTTTACTTGCACCTGCTCCAGTTCATGCTTTTAGTGATCTGGAGGCTGCATACAAACCTTCATGCTGCCCTAAAGGGTTATGTCAGCCTTAAAAGGGGTCACTATTTGTTGGTCTAATTGAACAGCACATCAGTAGTAGTGCACCTCATGAAGCTTGGAGATACTCATTCCTTCTCTTTGTGTGGAAGTTTGGAATCACCTCCATTGGGCACTCTCATCTGAGATTATGCTTCAAGTCCTCCATATTCCCAGCAAGAGGAATATCATGGCAAACAGTCTGTCTGGAAATGGCTGTGTGGTCCCTATGGAATGGTCTGTACATTAGGATATAGCAGAATTACTCTTCCATCAAGATTACTTACTGTAGCCTTGGCAAGTAGGAGTGAGTTTCATACTTTGTCAGTAGAAAGGATATTTTATGGTTTAGTGGTAAATATAATTTAGCTTTGCTTCTTTGACAACCTGTTTTTCTGCTCAAATAATCTGCTTCTTCATTAGCTCCACTTTCTGTTAAAATCACCAGTCTCAGTTTTATCAGTGCTGGGATGATCAGGTAAGACTCCTTAGGGCTTTACGGTTTTATTTGGTTTCCTTTGATAGAAAAGAAAACTTTGGAAGCATCCCTTCCCACTTCTAAAAAGGGTTCCTTTGATATGTCAGCATCCACTTTTTCCAGTTGGGCTTTTATTTTTGATACACCAGATTGAAGGAATTTTTGTTGTTGGTTCCTTTTATGATAGTACAAAATCTGGCTTAGCATTCTACCTGCTTACAGCTCTCACCCTTCTCTGGTGCCCTGACCTCAGGATGCAAGTAAAGAGGATAGTAAAAATGGTGTGGGCCATGCTGCAGGCATCAGACTGGGTCTTGATTCTTTTCTCAGTATGGGCCATGATGCAGGCATCAGACTGGGTCTTGGTTCTTTTCTGTGTTTTAAAACCTTTGATACTAATAAGAGGAAGAAATCACATGGCTTGGATATTTGACTTTGTAATTATTTAAAACCTTACCCCAAGTGGTTTCAACACATATCACATGTGTAGGAGCAAAACATTGTGTATGAGAGCTTCACTTCTTGCATGTGAATGTGGATACATTAAAGTGTTGCCATAAATTTGGAAGAAAAACTTTGTAAAAATTGTTTTATTAGTAAAAGACTGAAGCTGTTGATTTTTGCAAGCTATGGTGAAATTTCTACACATCCTTAACAAACTTCTTGACTGCCACTTTGGGAATTTTAAATTCACTATAAACTTTGGAACTTGCTTTTCCATAACAAACTCTGTGAAACTTGACTTTTTGTGCACTTGGTATGCCTTTTTTTTATTCTTTTGCTATCATTGATCACATTTGTGAATGAATACGATAAACTGCTGATTAATATTAGATACTTTAATTATGTCACATGTACTTACAGTGTTCTCACTGTTTGATTATTCAGTTTAAACGGGTTGACATACTACAGTTACTCTTTACTCTTATGCAGGTAGAATCTGCATGCATTTTTACCTTTTATTCTACTCCATTTACTTGATTTGATGCAAAAGACAAATTAATGTGACAATACAATACAGGTAAACTTTTAATTGATTGTAAAAATACAACCATTGAAACAAACCACAGATGCTCACATTACAGGGCAGCAACAGCAATTTGAAACAAATCATTCTGCAAGTTTATGTCCAACAACTCCTTGGAAAATCAGGGTTTGCCAAGATTTTATATCTTTTATTAAACAAAGCTAATTTGAAAGATCAGTTTATATGGTTGAACGTGGCATGTACATGCACATACCAATGTAATAATTCAATTTCTTGATACAGTGTAATTTTTCAATAACATGGATCTCTTTCTTGGATTTGTTCATAGTTATCAAACTAGAACAAAATGTAAGAAAACAAAGGCTTATTGACTTGTTACCTCAGTAGAATGTATCTTTTTCTGTTCAGTAGATTGATACCATTTGTAGCTACATAATCATCATCATCATCATCATCATCATCATCACTGACCCTTTTGTTTGCCACTATCATTCTGTTGTAGAAGAGTTTTTGCTTCAACAAATTGTAAATCCATTCTCAGTTGGATTTAAGTATTCTTCTGTAATAGCTTTAATATAATTTTAATTTTTGGTAGGACTTGTATGGTGTTTTGACAATGAAGACACTGTGACAGAGGATAGCATTGAAGATATTGGGTTGGTGGGTCAAGAAGAAATGATGGAGGCTGAAGTTACCAAAATATCATCATATGAAGGTTGGACCAGGTCTGATACTTCTGTAACAGCTGTCACTGCTTCCATCATTAACAAGTTGGAAGTAGCTGGAAGGTGAGAAAATTGTATACAGTCTGCAGAAGATTAATTTTGTGAGAATTTAATTTATTGCTTGTTTCATGAATTGATTAGACTAAGTAATATACCATGTGAGGTTATTGTATGACCTTGCATCCATCAGATTACACATGCCAGCCATCTTACAGTGTCCATATTTTCAGTCTCTTATATTTCTTCTTGATGACAAGTATTTTACTTGGACATGTTTCATACTGGAGAATGATTTTTGACTTTTTCAGGTAAATGATGCGAAAACATCAAAACTTTAAAAAAAGAGATGGTCATATCTTTTTCAGTTACATTGAGATGGACAATCTTGCAAATGTAGTAAAGAAAGGTTGAGAGGTTCATATACTGTGAGTCCACATGGGCTGATACGATTATGTGTTGCATGTGCCTTTATAATTGCTTTAATATTGAATAATTCTGTACATTTCCATCAAATTAAATTTTATATTTACTTTCACTATTAAACATCATTTAAAAATAAAACTGGTTTCTGCAAACAATGGTCAACCAAGTTGAATCAGACTAGGTTAACCTTATCTTGCATTTTTAACAAAAGTTATGATTTTGCCTATTTTGTGATCAGTCATTTCATGAATGGGTTCCATATTTAACAATTTAGCCAGTATTAATGATGCTTGAGATATCAGTCAATGGCCAGGGGTTTGAATATTGATATTCCTTATTGAATAATCAGGCAAGATATTTGGGCTCCTGTTTAGCTTAGACAAATAATAGAATCACTTTTCATCAATTTTGTAAATAATTGTAATAGCAATGGAATGTATATTTTTAAAATTAGTATTATGTTTCTGACACTATTGTATGTACATTCATGAAAATAGATTGGTGCATTCATTTTCAGGACTATTCCTTAGTATTAACTTGATGCATGTAATAATCCTTAAGAATAATCTTCATTACATACAAAAGTGGGTCCTAGTGACCTACATTTCATGCTTCCATAATTGTGCTTAATTTTAGTAATTACTATGGTCTATTGTATGCCATGGTGTGGTCAATAATCCTTTTATGGGGATGATTTAGTTGTGATAGTGAATCTACCCTTATATAAGGTGACCTCACATGTATCACAGTACTCCTCTGAACAGTGCTATAATGAGGGAACACTTTAGCTTTCAATTTTACTTCTTGTCTGATACTGTTACTGGCATAGTCATAACATTGTATAAGAATGTTTGTTCACTAAATTTAACCATAAGAGCTTGTCAGAAATAGCTTTGTGTGGAATTCTTGTTTCAATTTCTCTTAACAGGAATGTGAATGTAGAACCTCTAATCAAGGACCTAAAGCATCTTTGGAAGGAATTTCTCAATTCAGTTTCCTCCAGTGTGAAAGACTATCTCAGTGTAGAACATTTGGGACTTATACTGAAACGGTTGTCAGAGACAGGTAAACTGATTGTTATACTATTTATTGCTTTTTTACATAGGGTTATTTAGCATGCCACACTTTCTTTTTTACATAGGGTTATTTAGCATGCCACACTTTCTTTTTTACATAGGGTTATTTAGCATGCCACACTTTCTTTTTTACATAGGGTTATTTAGCATGCCACACTTTCTTTTTTACATAGGGTTATTTAGCATGCCACACTTTCTTTTTTGCATAGGGTTATTTAGCATGCCACACTTTCTTTTTTACATAGGGTTATTTAGCATGCCACACTTTCTTTTTTACATAGGGTTATTTAGCATGCCACACTTTCTTTTTTACATAGGGTTATTTAGCATGCCACATTTTCTTTTTTACATAGGGTTATTTAGCATGCCACACTTTCTTTTTTACATAGGGTTATTTAGCATGCCACACTTTCTTTTTTACATAGGGTTATTTAGCATGCCACATTTTCTTTTTTACATAGGGTTATTTAGCATGCCACACTTTCTTTTTTACATAGGGCTATTTAGCATGCCACTTTCTTTTTTACATAGGGTTATTTAGCATGCCACACTTTCTTTTTTGCATAGGGTTATTTAGCATGCCACACTTTCTTTTTTACATAGGGTTATTTAGCATGCCACACTTTCTTTTTTACATAGGGTTATTTAGCATGCCACACTTTCCTTTTTGCATAGGGTTATTTAGCATGCCACACTTTCTTTTTTACATAGGGTTATTTAGCATGCCACATTTTCTTTTTTACATCGGTTTATTTAGGATGCCACACTTCTTATTTACATACCGTTATTTAGCATGCCACTTTCTTTTTTACATCAAGTTTTTTAGCATGCCACTTTCTTTTTTACATCAAGTTATTTAGCATTGCCACACTTCTTTTTTACATCGGGTTATTTAGCATGCCACATCATTGACATACAGCATCTAAGGTTTAATTTAGTTTCACTTGAACTTGCAAAAATTATCAGAGAACAATATAAATTGTGTGATTATTTGCACAGTCAGCTCTTGAAAACATAACAGATAGTCCAGCTAAGTAGGCAGTTAAAAACATGATGGATATTACTGCACAGTAAGCATTTGAAAACATAGTGGTTTAAAATGCACAGTAAGCACCTGAAAACATGATGGACAGTGATGCACAGTAAGCACTTGAAAACATGATGGACAGTGATGCACAGTAAGCATTTGAAAACTTGATGGCTAGTGATGCACAGTAAGCACCTGAAAACATGATGGATAGTGATGCACAGTAAGCACTTGAAAACATGATGAATAGTGATGCACAGTAAGCACTTGAAAACATGATGAATAGTGATGCACAGTAAGCACTTGAAAACATGATGGACAGTGATGCACAGTAAGCACTTGAAAACATGATGGACAGTGATGCACAGTAAGCACTTGAAAACATGATGGACAGTGATGCACAGTAAGCACCTGAAAACATGATGGATAGTGATGCACAGTAAGCACTTGAAAACAGTGATGCACAGTAAGCACTTGAAAACATGATGGACAGTGATGCACAGTAAGCACCTGAAAACATGATGGACAGTAGTGCACATTAAGCACTTGAAAACATGATGAATAGTGATGCACAGTAAGCACTTGAAAAAATAGTGATGCACAGTAAGCACTTGAAAACATGATGGATAGTGATGCACAGTAAGCACCTGAAAACATGATGGATATATATGCACAGTGAGCACTTGAAAACATGATGAATAGTGATGTTGCATGTAGTAATTTCCCAGTATTATGCACATGCACAGTATGCACTTGAAACATCTCTATATTTAGTGCTAGAGATAGGTGCTTTAATTATAAAGTTTTTTTCATTCTCTTATAACAGATGGAGTAGAGATTCTCATATAACACATGGAGTAGAATTTCATAGATGTTTATCAGGCTCAAATACATGTATTAAAATATGGTGAAGTTCAGAATGTGTTATACATTTGTCTCCAATTTGACATTTGTCTCTGATATTTTTGTGCAATTTTTATGATAATATATTTTAAACCTATTTCTGTTTATTTCATAGTATGTTATTTAATTAGACAAAGTAACAAAAAAAATGAACTTCAGAAAGATAGTAGATGAAAAGAAAAGAAGCTTATACCCCTTACTTTGTAGAGCCTAATTTGTCACTTTAGTTTTTGTTTGTGTGTATACCTATTTATCTACCTGTCCAAATCTTAGATTAAAGTCAATATTACAGATTTTGTGTCCCAATCTCGTTAGAAGTGGAAGTATATATTATTCCTTATATGCATTCATCCATCCATTTGTTTGTCCATCAACCTATCCTTGTGTCCATAACAGAATCTTGTGAATGCAACCAATGCCATAGATTTTGGTTGTTTGATGTGAAAAGTGGTTAATATTGTAGTGATCATCAGACTTTGTTTCTGTAATATTTATAAGACTTATTGCTCATTTTGACTTGCAGCTGAAGGCAGTGTTAGGCAATAGAACTGGTCCAAAAGTTTTAAATAGATAGCCATAACACTTAGTAAACATTATGGTTATGATGAGAAGATATCAACAAATTACTTTGCTCCCACCTTGTTAAGAGCTATTTCCCTTTTTGTATTGTAGCTGAATATTTCATGACAGAATCTTGTAAAAACAACTTGTGTCTAGCTTTTAATGGGTCAGTTTCAGATTTGATACATATTATGGTCATTATCAGAACCACTTACATATCAACAAATCACTGCTCTTGTGAGAGTTATTGCCCTTTTGTACTTGCAATTGAAGTGGAATGTTGTATATGATGGAATCATATGAATGCAGCTAGTTTTGCATTTTTTTTTTTGATCACTAGGACACTATATTGTGGTCATCATTTGAAGATGCACATATTACTAGTCTTCTACAGTTTTGTTAGAGTTACTGTCCTTTTTGCCTTGCAGCTGAATGCAATATATGATAGAACCTTGTGAATGCAACTAATCCTGTAGTTTTTAGCTTACATGGATGTAATGCCAAGGGAGCTTATAGCGTGGACATGTATTCCGTCATGCATTGTATGTTGTGCATCATGCACATGTCAACAATTCCTTCTTTCCATTCTACAGTTCATATTTCTGATCCAATTTCAGTTAAACATGGGTTTATCAACAAAATCTCAGACAAATTCAATAGTGAGTTAGATCTGTATATATTTATGAGGTGATCTTTTTTCTGAATGGTTAACTTTCTTATCACTGTGGTCCATATTTTTGATCTAGTTTTTATATAACTTGAATGAGTTCAATAAATGAACAAGCTCCACAGGTACTAATGAGGCAACCATGCATCTGATTGGCTGATTTTGTTGCCCCAGTGGAGGCTGTATTTTTTATTCAGTTTAAGTGAAACTTACAGCATATGCTTATATCTTTAAGATCTTGGCTGATTTCAATAAATAAGGGAAATCTATGTATATTTATGAAGTTATTTTGCTTGTGATTGGCTGAGTTTATCACCAGTCTGAAAGCTGTAATTTTGTCATCTAACTTTGATCAGAATGGAATTATAATCAATTATAATTGATGGCTTATATCTTCAAGATCTAGGCAAATAAATGGGACCCATGCTTCCTAATGGGGCAAGCTTGTATCTGACTGGATGACCTTCTTACCATTCTTTAAACCAGAATTTTGATTTCTTGGGTTGATTATCATCAAGGCCTGGTTGCCTTTGATTATAAGCAATAGATAGTGCATATTATGCCATCTTTATTGACTAATATATAGTAAAATATATAAAAACAACATGATAGAAAGTTGGTAGATAGTTTACAAAGAATGTATTATTATGCTAAAAAATCCTGCTGAGTAAAGTGGGTAGCTGTGTGAGGTTATGTAAGCAGGTGAACAGTATAAGAGCCACTTGGGCCTCTTGTTAATTGATTGCCATGAAACTTTATTCATATTAGTGTCTTCATCAGAAGATGTGCATATCAACCAATCACAGCGCTGTAGTAATTTGTATTCCTGTACTGCAATAGAAGAAGGGTGTATATTACTTTGTCATCCAATGAGTTGTCTTTCCTTAGGTGAGTTGCACTATGGGGTTCTATCTGGATGTTGAATCTGGCCAGTTCTCTACCAAGAAGAGCTGTTGTTCTCTCTAGTAGATTTTGATGTTGAAAAGTATGAGATACAGTTGGTCACACTGCTTCACTGGCTTGCCAGTCAAGAAGTTCATGAAAACAAAATAATACTGCAACTCTGTATACTGGATTTTACTTTTAATTCTTTCCATTGAATAACAGACATGTACCAAAAAAGGTAAAATAGTTCAAATTAATTTTTAACTTAAACATATTTAACAGGCAGGTCTTTACGTATGAGTCACAAAGGTAACAGGTGTTCTATTTAGAGTACTGCACTGTGTGGCTTCGGTACATGTATATCAACTGCCTACACAGCAGCAGACTATGAGGTAAAGGGTTAAAGTGAAGAAAAGTTGCACAGAGTCATCCTCACTCTCTCCAATGGCAAGACAATGTTGAGACATCTGGAGATGAGTCTGAATGCAGTGGATGGCCACCAGTTTTTACTGCAGCAGAGTCAATGCCCTGTGTAGTCCATCAGCCATCGCAGTTGAGGTGATGAGTATATATGTATATATGCATGGCCACCTGATCCACCAGTAAGGACTTTCACGATGGAGCCAGGTGTAGCTGTCCACTCTACGTCAACAGTCATATGTCTTCTGTTACTTACGGTAGCAGGCATAGTATGACCATGACCTGACCTGAAAATAAGCAGAACTCAGCAAAACAGTAACTCAGCAAAATAGTAACTGGCTCCACTTTCTTCTGGAATGGCTGAAATAAGGAAGTCAACAAGTTCACAAATCTTCCAAATGATATGAATGACAGAATATGAGACCCACTGTCTAGAACAGATGCATAACTATCGTCAGTTCCTATGCATCTTCTGTGACCAACCTAAATGAGTTCAAGAAAAAATTTTATGAAAACTGGAGTATCTTATTGCAGAAGTTCAGAAGGCAGACAAGTTCATCATCCTTGGTGACTTTAATATTAGTTATGGCACAGATCACCAGACATGACCAAGCATCATTAGAAAAATTGCTTTGGCAGATGCAACAACCATTGGACACCACCTGCTAAAGAAATGACCTAAACATAAATTCCTAATCAAGAGCAGTCTTATGCCAGACAAACTGCAACGAGGTGCCTTTGATGCACCCTCGCTCAAGGCACTGGTATCTTATTGACTAAGTCATCATAGGGAGATAAGGGATGAAGGCCATCAGAAGTACAGAACATTGAACTGACCACAGGTACATAGTCTTCAAGCTCAGTTTCCCCATTCAGCCTAGCAGATGACCACAAGGCAAAGAAATGTCCAAAAAGCTTGATTTTTACCCATTGAAGCAGGAGTATGTGAAACAGGCATTTGTCAAAGAATTGTGCAGTCAACAAATATCAATCAATATAAATTCTGTGAATGTTCAAGAAAACTGAGCATCCTTCAGAGACCCTGTGTACTCAGCTGTATCCCAAACCCTTGTTGATGATGGGGAGTCAACTAAACCACTTTGAGAGATTAGTGGAGTCAAGCAAGGTTGTGTGTTGGACCCAGCCCTGTTGAGTATATTCTGTGCCATACTTACTGGTACCGGATGCAAACTGAGGGAAGGAATACGATCTTTGGATGGTCAGAAGAAACTCTTCTATGATTCCCTCCAGTCATCCTTGAAACACTTCAACATTGACCCTGAGTCTTGGGAAGATTTTGTTTCCTCAGGATTGTTCCACCTGGAAGAGTCTCATCTATACCAAAGCTACATACATTGAACTGGGGAGAATTGCAGAAGAATTGCCCAAGCAGTGCTGAAGTGTCAGCAGTGTAGCTCACAGAACTGCAGCACATCCTTTATTGATCAAGCAGTCCCAAGTGGCATGTCCTGTCAAGTATGCCAAACAGTTCAGAGCACAAATTGGTTTGATCAGCCACTCACATACTGACAAAAACCAAACCAGTTAGTGATGTCATTGTAATTTTGAACTTGAAAGATGAACAACAACAACTGTCCGTCCACATGTCCTTCCTGAAACAATTTTAGTGTGATAGTAGAAAACATTATTTGACTTAGAGCCATGAAATTTTTCACACTTTGTCATTGTCCTGAGTAGATGACCTGAAGGCTGTTCCATTTAAACATACATGTACCCAGGGAAGGCAGCTTTTAAAAATATGTGCCAGGGTACTTTGATTTCACAGAGTTTGTATTAAAATGATAATAAAATCCTAAGTTGCATCTATGGGTGAGTACTCCATATTAAAAGTGCCTTCCCTGGGTCCCTTGTGTGTTTTACTGGAACAGCCTTGATTAGATTTCCAGTCTACTCTGCCAGTTTCTTTCTTTTAATACATTTTTTTAATATCTTTTGGGACTTTTTACAAAAACTTTGAGATAGACATGTCAAACAAAGTTATTTATGCATACTTTAATTCATACACATATGACCTGATTACATCAGTTTGTTTTTAAAATGTAGTTTTTAACATGTATTTTTTTTTTACAAAACTTTTCCTAAAAAATATTGCAAAATTCTCATGAGGCAGGGAAATGAAATTTTGTTTGCATGTATGTTTCTCCACTTTCATTTTTTGTACAGATTTTGTGCATGCAGAGGGCATGTATGTTTCACAAACACAAATCTGGTTTCTAGAACTATTACCATCTTTGACTTGGAGCTCTGATGAAATGTGTGACAGAACATTCTGAATGTAGCTAGCCTTACAGTTTTCAGTGGATCACCATGAAACTTTGTACCTGTTATGGTCATCATGTAAACATGCACATGTTGACAAATGTTTGAGCTCCTTTGATTTTCATAAGAATTATTGCCCTTTTAACTTAACAGTCAGATGTAACATATGCCACCTGTTTTATATTATCTTACATTCAAAACTAAAGCTGTGAAAATTTAGTAAACATCTACCGGGTACCTGTAGATCCTAATGGTCGGTTATATGTGTACCCAATGAAAGAGAAGTGTATTAAATGTATACAGATCTGAACTGCTTCATTGTAGGTTGATGCTGGTATGAATGGCATGCAAAAATATATTTTCTCAGTGGTTGAAGTGTATAAGTCGGGGTGTACTTTGCAAGCCAGATAGATAGATAGGAAAAATTAACAACAAATTGTATAAAATATTCTTGTATTATTGAGTGGAATATGTCACAAATAAATTAACAACTTACAACTTTTGTTCTAATTAAATCCACTAAAATCAATGATGCTTGACATTTGAAATCCATTTATATGATAAATCCATGAATTCAATTGTAAGTTCCCTAGTAGTATAAAAATGGTTCAGATTGATCCGATTCACAATATCCCATAATATGTTAATTCCATGTTTTGTACAAAATAAACAATGAAAGTTAAGTCCACATTTTTTAAAAATTCATAGTATTCTATAAATGTCACTACCTAGTTAACTTGAGTTTAGTTTAAGCTCATTTTTAAAGTAATGTACTCTCTAGCTAAAGAAAAGACTAAATCAAAATGAAGTCTCTCCTGTTTAAAAATTTCAGATACTTTGAAGATGTTGAGGCCGCTCCCACCAGGGCTTGTTAAGGGATCACCAAATCTCATTGTCTGTCCCAAAGGTAAGACATTTCCCTGTTTTACTGATGAATAATAATAATGGGGGCCCCAAGTGGTCTAAAGCGCTCACCGTTACGGATCATTGCCATCTCAACTCTGCGTTGGTTCGAGTCTCGGGGTATGTGAGAAAGCTTGCCAGTAGCTTCTCGTGGATCAATGGTTCTTCCTTGGGTTTTCCCTGGTTCGTCCTCCACCATTTTTACTGGCCGCCATGTATAGTCTGTCTTGTGCTGAAAAATGGCATTAAACTCTACAACAACAACAACCACAACAGATGAATAACAAAGGAAAGAAAGTACATGATAATGTAAATAATTTGTTTCAGGAAGAAGAACAGATATGGGATTTCATAGTGAATGAGCAAAACACAAGTTATCCTATTAAGTCTGAAGTATTTCTGACTTCTGACATTTCACAGATATGCCTATTTTATTATATGATCCCTTTGATCCTATTTTTGTTTTTTTTTTTTGTATTATTTACATGATGGTAATGTCTGAAAGTGTATTTTAGATGCATGGGTCCTATAAAGATTGTTTAATTCTGGATTTGAAATAGCCTTGTTTTGTTGCTAAAATGTTAAAAAAGTACTGAAATTTCTGATTCTAGCTGACATCCTCCAGACTTTGCTTTCTGTGTACATGGTGGACTCGACTCAACCCCTTCCCCAGGCAGATGAAGTTCTGATGTGTGATTCCCACACTACACTTGACCAGGTGAGATCTGTCCTCATGTAAATTCTACATGTGGCGATTCAGTGAGAGTTATATCCTTTCATAAACACAATTTTGGGCCTCTACAGTATTTTTTATTTAAATTCCTGCATGTGGTGAGTCAATGAGAATGAAATCATATGAATCTGTGGCCACATACTTAGGAATTGTTCTTTGAAGCTTTACATTTGATGTTTGATTTCTCATTTCTACTCAATAGCTTCACATTAAGATGTTAGGCATTGCTGGCAAATATGGCACTGTGATTGATTGCAATAATATGTTAAGTTGGGTTACAGTCTTCGTCTTTTTTTCCATCAATATTGTAAAGAATTATTGACCTTTGTTAACGCAGACTTTTATCATGCAAGAACACATTATTTTGGTTTTCCTTAGTAATTGAAAAGTTAAGGGATATAGGTCAATTTGTATGCACAGATTACATAAAATGTATTTAGAATAAGGTTGGTACTCAACATATTTAATTTATATTTGACAGTATGCTGACAGCCTGTCAGCAAAGTCCTACATACATAGTTTAATTAAAAATAAAGTTATACAAATATAAAGAAAAAATTTGCAAAACTAAATTTTGTAGGAAAATAAACCCTTCCAAATGAATGAAGGCATGTAACTTATGAGATTAAAGATAATAGGTATCAATGTTAAAAATTTGGAAATGGTGTATAAGGTAAAGATAACATCTACAAAATATAAACTCATTAAGGCATAGGTCAAAGTGTATTCTGTAAACTGTATTCTTTTAAAAATCAATATTATCATGACTTTTTTTACTTGCACACTTAGAGACATACATATTGACCTAATTTGTTCTAATTCTGTTGGAGGTGGCATTGTTTGATTCTTTTATTTTATATTCCAGTGGAATGCAGGTGTCCTTACTTCTCATCCAAATTTGGACATAGTCTAAAATGGGGACAAATAATCTTTTATGCTACCTCATCATTTTCACTTATTTATGAGCAAACCTACATTTGCTAAGATTTTGTTGATAAATCAATTAAACTCATCTTGAACAGCTTGTGCTATGAGTGACCACCTGTCTTGAGAGACTAGATTCCCAATGTGCAGGCCTTTTTTAACGTTATTGTTATGATCTGCATTTTTGGCAAAAGAGGTGGGGTTTTTAGTCAGGATCTACCATCTCCTCAGCCAGTAATGCATCAAAATGTCATGTTTCATTTCATTGTATTTTTTTCAATTAAAGCTTTGAAATGTTAAAAGTGATGTTTATTTAATATTTTCTCTGCTTGGCAGCTGGATGTATTCTGGCGTAGGAGTCTTGGTGACAGGAGTTCCAGAATCCACTGCCTTGTGAATGCTGACCTGCTGGATTTTGAAGTCAGTGACAGAGGGGAGAGATGCTTGGAGGATTATATGCAGCAAATCCAGAACGAAGGTAAGTCTTGTGTATATGTCAAGTTTGCTTCTAATTTTGGCTACTTATTTCCATTTCCACATTTATATTTTCTCACTGCTTTTATAGAAGGGAGATAATCTGCTTTTGTTCTATTCTCTTTCAGTCCATCTTTCTAGTCATCCATCATCCCAAAATGATTGCACAATCATGAAGTAATGTGCAATGGAGGCAAAATTAAATCTTGCACGTTTACAATTAAATTTAATTAAGATGTTACACTCATATGAATAATAAATTATTATAGATTACCTGTATACATATTTTTTCACACTTTTTGCAGAATATTTAAATAATTTAAATAGAAATAAAAAACGGAAACATTTATCACAATAATAACTAACACCTGAGTATATATTAGGGTTGCATGTATTATTTGGCTAGTTGTTTCCTTTGACACCTTTTCATTTTCTCATTATTATTACTGAAAGAAGATAACATACCTTGTCATATTTAGCCTTCAGTCATATTCTCTTTCAGCCCTTCTTTCCATCTCTCATCCCAAAATGATCACACAGTGGTATAATGATTAGTGGACACATGCCAAAATAAAATCATGTTAATTTGAATTTAATTTAAATTCATGCATATATACATATAGATTACGCAATGTAGATTTGCTTTCACAACACTTTGCACAACCCGAGTTTTAGTCTAATTAGCAATAACAGTAACAGAATAATTTTGGAATGAGAAGTACCTTTCTGCATGATTTTAGCTCCATTTCTAGTTTACTCAATTGGAGTTACCACAATGTAAAAATGTTTATGGAATTATCAACCATTTCATATCTGGGGAGTTCATATTTTGATTTTTTGTCCGTGACAGAGCTGCAAAGATGGTGGGGAGCATTTAATGTTTGAAACAGAAGTCTAAAAAGAAAGTGTTATATCTTTATTTGCCATTAAACTAAAATGTTTCTTCCAAATTGTGAACTTTATTTTCAGTGCTTGAAGACAAATTTTTGTTAACTCCAATTTCTGAACCTTCACAGTTTTGCATTGAATTATGAGGCATTCACTTACATTAGTATAATAATTCAAATATATCTTTTATTTATTTATTTAGGTTACTGTCTGATTGTGATCTGTAGTTCAGAAAATGAGTATCGATCACGAATGGTCACAGCCCTAGACAAGTACAGAAGACGACTCTTACCCCATCCAAATAAAAAAATTGCCTCCTATATTCAGGAAAAACTACAGGTGGATATCCCTGTTGGCAAAGCAAAATTCAAGCCTGCTGCTGTAGTGGACCCAGACAGGTATTACGAAAATAAGGTTCTAATTAATTAAATGCATTCAGATAAAAGGCCAGGTTTAGTTGGGCCAGTTATTGCTTATGAACCTGTTGTATATACATGCTTATCAGTCAGTGTTTTCTACTGAAAATTTGATTCATGTAGTGTAGGGGTCATCTTATTAGTATGATATAGAAGCAAACTGAAATATATGGGGGTAACATTGGAAACCTCTAGATGTTTACAGTACATGCAAATACTGTCAATTCAGATATGTTTTTATGTTTTCATGCCACTGTCTCCATTCAGAATTGCATATATGGTATTTATCCATTTCATGACAACATTCTTTACACAATAATTGTATCTGCAGTTATTTGGATTTTAATAATTTGAAAATATTACTCCAGCGAAGTGAAGCATCCATCAGAATGTTGTTTGCCATTGGTATTCACTAGCAAGTATATTGCTTCCATTTTCATGCAAGTTGGAACTCTCTCAGTTTGTATTAAGTTTGACTTTATATTTTCCTTTTTTACAAGTGAGATTTAACTCCCATGCATATCTCTCAAGTTTAATATCTGCTAGTGTGTATACGTTGATAAGCCCTTGATTTGTAAAGGCAGCACTTACTCAGTTTTCATGTTGATAATCCCTTTAATTGAACCATGAATTTAAACTTCCTCACAACCATTTAGAGTTCTACAACTTTCTGTACATGTTTGACCTCGATTCCTTAGCTTATAAAGGCAACACCTTCTTCGTTTTCTCACAAGACAACCCTTTAATCAAGCTGCAAGTTTGATAGTTGTTCAGTGCCAAGTAACAGAGAGTGTTTATTTAAATTCCTTGTTATCTTCTGCGCTATTAACACTTGTTTAGTTGCATCCTTTGATAGGCTTCACAGACTGTATGATCAAAGTGTCACTTAACTCATTAACCCTTGAGCCAAACAGCTAGGCATTCCCTTACAGCATATGTGAGGGGGCCCCAAGTGGCCGAGTGGTCTAAAATGCTCTCCGTTACGGATCACTGCCATCTCACCTCTATCTGCGCCGGTCCGAGTCTTGGATTCAGCCAGTGTGGGTATGTGAGAAACCTTGCCAGTAGCTTCTTGTGGGTCAGTGGTTCTTTCCGGGGTTTTTGCAGGTTGTCCCTACACCATTAATACTGGCCACCATGTATGGCCTATCATGTGCTGAAAAATGGCGTTAAACCCCACAACAACAACAACAGCATATCTGCAGAGAGATCACCTAGAGCAGTGTTAGTCTTACCAGTGCCTGTATCCCTGAGACTTGCTGAGAGTACTTGGCTTGCAGATTTTTACAGAAGGATCTACTTGCAATAAATGTTATTTTCTTGTTTATGTTAAGCTAAAATTAATATGCACAGCAGTTCTCAATAAAATTACTTACATAATGGTATAAATTTCATGCTACATGCAGAAATAAAACTCATGCTTAAAGATGAAATAAATGATTTTCTTACCAATTTGTTTCTCTTGCCATGAATAATCCATAAAAATCCATGACGAATTCACACTGAATAATTAACACTATCAACACATGAAATTCATTCCATTTTATGTACACAGAAATTCCACTGTCATCTCTCTCGCAAACTTAACCTCATTTGAAAACTCCGTCAGAGTCTGTCGAATAAAAGTCTACTCCTAGCGGCTGATTCTTGCAATTTTCATAATTTTCTAATCTAAATATTTCCACTATTTTTGCCGCTATCGAAGTCAAATGTTTTCTTTGTTCAGCAATGTTCACTCTATGTAAGCTAAAATGTTATTGGTTAAAACGCCTGCATAATTTGGAAATGGCTTGAAATCATCCAATGGTTTGTGCTGATTTAACTTGTCATGCAGGATACAGGCCTAGACTAATACTGCCACTCAGACTTGGCAAACAAGCTAGGTAAACTGCACCATGTTATTGTGGCACTCGGGAGATGAGGAAGGTAAAGTACGACAAGTTATAGAGGTGGCAGGGGTTAATGAATTAAAGAGCCAAAGCTCATAGGCACCCACAAATGACAGTAAAGATGAGAAATCAGGATTGGAAAATATTTACATTGGCTAGACGACAATGGAGGATTTCACCATTATATTTAGTCACCTGGACGATAAGGATGAATTCTTGGGCTTTGTACCAGATGACGTTAGACAATGACATTTATAGGTTACTGTGACTCAAACCAAAACACTATCCTTTTGCTTTTACTATCTGGAAAATCTGTTTTCATTTTTTTATAAAAATTCAGTGACAAACTCTTGAGATCAACCTGTATTGTATTAAGGCAGATTTTACTAGTAAAGGGTGGTAGGAGAATAAAACATGTCAGATTTTTTTGCCTCATATCTGAAGTTGATTTATAGCGATAACCATTAGCAAGAGACTACTCTTAGTAGCAAATATACCCAGGTGCCATTTTTCAGGGTATGATTTATGCTTAAACACCACCCCTCTTTTTCCTTTTCTTGGATTGAAACTTGTGATTGAATGTAAAAAAATAACAACCAGCTGTGAAACTAGAGACTTGACTCTAAATATACTTTTGAATCAATCTTGATTTTGAGGCTGTGACATTAATTTTTCACAAAAGCAAACTAGTCTGATGGTTGTAGAATTAGTTTTATGCAAGATATATTGATATTTATTTTAATAACAGTAGTATATACATTAAGATCATTTGATAAAATTTAATTTATTTAGCAGAGAAACCAGTAATTAGTAGAATCTTATGTGTGCTGATGCTGCGTCAAAAAACCAGAAGTGCATAGTTTCAGTATGGCTGCCCCCATGCAAACCATTCATCTTGTTTTCTCCTTTCTCCGAGTCTTACATCAGCTTGTATTTAGTCATCATATTATTTGTCTAACAATTTCATTTTTAAATTAGATTAATACATATCATGGCCAGTTTTAGTGAAGTCGATAGTATATTCAGGCAGGCTACATCAGTTAAAAAACTGCTCCATCGAAAGTGAAAAAACCAAGAGAAGAAAGAGTATTAATGATATTAATAATTACAATAATAATGTCCTGAAGTTTAAAGAGGTTAGCATAGTTAGAGACCCTCCAAAAGTGATAAAAGTATTTCTTAAAACTCATGCCTACCTAAATAATTAATTGCTGAAATGTTTGCTCTCTTACACTTACCGTTCTCACTCCCTCTCACACACACAGAGACACACACACACATGCACAGAGTGGAGAAATATATCTAAATTGAACTTATGTTAGAAAAACTTAAGATATATTGCTTGTCCTTTCTGCAACCATTTTCATACCCCTCAAAATTACAATTCATTTAAAAAATATAAGATTATGTTGAGTCAATTTTTTCTCTCTGATACTTGATTGCAAAGTAACCACTGATGTCATCATGGTACTTTCCTCTTGTACTACCACACTGACTAGGAGCTATACTTCTCTAAATACTAATCAGTTCTTTGAAAATATTAAATAAAATATCTGTATGAAAAAACCCAAGAAATATTAATATTAACTAGTTTTAATGCAGAGATGTTTAGAACATTACTTAGCAGCAGGGAAGTCGTACAGACCAGGTGGCTCAGATAATTTTAACCCTCCCACACAAACTTTATCCGTAGAAGCCTCAGATTTCAAAAATAAACCCTCCTGCGCAAATTAATCCGCAAAATTTCAACCCAAAGTGCATTTTTAGGCATAAAAAAAAACAGCAATTTTTTGGGGGGGGTATTGTAAAATTTGTTTGTGATTGCAAATTCCGGTTGCAATTTTATGAGTAAATCTGATCAAGACCAACTCGATACCTACTACGTGGATCATGAAGATTAATCGTGACAAAACCGTGCGGAGTTGCCTGAGCGTGACTAAAGAAATTTTTAAACTTATTTATATCCATGTCGCCGTTGCACCAAGTTTGATGGATATTCCTTAGCGTGTGAGTATCAACGCCGTTAAATACCGATAAAATATTACAATTATCTCTAATTACCTTTGGAATTTGCGTATATCGCTGCGTCACGTAAATCACATCGGTGTTCTTGTGTCGGCCACGCGAGAATATCCTAGCTGGGTTAGTTTGCTTATCCAGCATCACATCGTCGAAAACAACAAGATTATTAGTATCGCCATCTAAACTTTCTACTGATGGAGATTCATTGATGTCCGTTATAAATTCTATTGTGCCATCCTCAGTATTATCGCTAAATTCCTTTAGTACTTGATAACATCGCTGATCATCAACAGACGGCGCAACTAAATATAATTTATCCCATTTTAGCCATCTCATAATCAAATTTAGCAACAATTGCGTTTTTCCAGAACCAGATGGTCCAATAATTATCATTCTAATCGAATTTGGTAATGCATCGATGTGTTTCACTTGCTCGCGTTTTTTCGTGGCTGAAAAATCAATTACATTCATGTTATTAGAATATTATGGATTCATATTGTGTTAAGTGTCGCACTCGAACTGCTACGTTAAATCCAATCGAAGTCGTTACGCGCAACAACAGGAATGCAATCAAAGGTGAATGTGCGGTTTGCAAGACAATTAAGTTTAGATTTGTAAAAAAAAAAGTAGAACCGGAGGAGACATCGCAACCTCCTTAACAAATCTGCCTGGAACTCCCTGGGCGAAATATCCCGGAGAGAAACATTTACCAGGATATAATTACTGCGGACCTGGTACAAGGCTAGATATAAGACTTAACGATAATAATCAACCAAATCCTGGCGAGGATCCAGTAAATGCCATTGATAACGCATGCTACTATCACGATCTTGCATATCGCAGCGGAGATTTACAACAAAGACATCTCGCTGATATTAAATTAATTCACGCAATAGATGCTATTCCTGATAAAAATTTCAAAGAGAAATTGGCAACTTGGTTGATAAAAGGAGCAATGAAAGGTAAATTAGTACTAGGTGCTGGTAATTTATAATGGAGCAAATATATTATTCTCCGCGAGGATTTTGGCGAGGAAAATCAGCAATAGACAAACTTGCTAAGGCAGCAAAAGTAAAGCAATCTGTCGCTGAATCGTGGCTATCGAGGCAAGCAGTTTGGCAAATTTATCTTCCTCCGCCTAAGAAAATATCATATGCGAGTTTCTCTGTCAGTGTCCCTAATGAAGTCCATCAGGCTGATCTTATGTTTCTTCCTTACGATACCGTTGACGGAGTTACATACAAATATGTTCTGACGGTTGTTGATATTGCAAGTAGGTACAAGGAAGCGGAACCGTTATCGAATAAAACAGCAACAGATATTGCTAAGGCGTTTAGCGAAATTTATTCACGATCTCCATTAACATGGCCGAAGCTTCTCCAGGTTGATCCAGGTCGAGAATTTCTTGGCGCGGTTACTTCACTGATGAAAAAGAATAATGTTAAAATCCGTCGCGGTATTGTAGGTGTTCATCACAATCAAGCTATCGTTGAGAGATTCAACAAAACACTAGCGGAACGATTATTCGGATATCAGTACGCGAGAGAATTTATCCAAGATAAACGATCTCACGATTGGGCAACAAGATTACCTCACGTGATTAATGCGCTAAATAATGAGGTAACACGAACAATATCAATGAAACCCGCAATTGCAATTACAAAGACAAAAATACCACTAAAGCGAAATTCTACTATTCCACCTGTGTTAGGTAGCGTCACGGTCAGATATTTGTATAAAGAGGGAGAAGCCGAAGGTGGCAGAAAAAGAGCAACCGATCCAAACTGGAGTGTTACGACACATAAAATATCAGCTGTAACAAGATCATCAGGAAGGCCAGCGATTTATTTTCTAGATTCACTAGCGCCACAACGCGGATTTACCAAAGAAGAATTACAAATAATACCAAAGGATACTCAATTACCGCCATCTTCGTTAATGTGAAATCTAATCCTACCTAACTGAGATAATTTTCTTACTCGAGACACAGCTAGATAAACTAAATTTGACCAGGAAATTCTATCATCGACGATCCAGACCTGGCCATCTACTGTTAATCCTTGTGACGAGTGAATCGTTGCTGCATATCCAAGTTTCCACGGTGATCTTTCTGCGTTTATTGCATCATTGACAAGATTAATATCAACGAAAATAATATCGTTTAAAACTAATATTTTTTCTTCTCCACATGGCAAAATAACATTGATATTTTGTTTCCTAGTATCAGTTGGCCTATAACACAACGGCACCTGCAGCGTTGGAAATTTCTCACAGTGAAGCTTAAATAGTATTTCTTGAATATTATCACGAATAATTTTTCTGCTAGCAACGATCAAATGATCAGGACGCCACAAATTTAGAAAATTATCCATCGAAGTTTCGTCGATTATTTTTCTCATCACATCGCATTGAAACTTATTAGGTTGCAGCCGAATCATTTTTTTAAACTCAGTCAATAAATTATCATTAGATCTATAATCAGTATCAATCTCTTCATAATAATCTACAAAGTTTCTAAGCCACCTGTGAGGAGATTCGCCATCAATAGGATCAGGTTGGCCGTGATCGCCGCACATTATTACTGCAGTATTTTTTTCTTCTAGCCAACTCAGGAATGATTTTAGTATAACTAAATTTACTGTGCAAATTTCATCAAATATTATAATCTTGTTGATATATTTGTTTCCCATTCGAGCTGAATCCCACAATCCACCGCTATACTTGAAATAACTATGATACGTACAAGAATTAACGCCACGTTGTTTTATTTCTCTCGCTAATCTGTGAGTTGGAGTTAACACGATCATATCAGAATTTGAAAATAAGTTTATTGCTCGTGTTGTTTTACCACTACCGCCAGGACCATTAAGGTAAACGAATTTGTTTCGTGAAATTGGATCGAACACTGATACTGCTGTTGATACTTCATCGCATTTATCTTTATGAAATTTATCGCAATCTTCTACATCCGCGTCCTCACAATAATCTAGAATATCCTCGTTTTTTATTCTCCAAGTTCCCCAGGAACCATCGGTGATTAAATTTTCCAATCTACATTGAAATTTCTTATCGATATAAAATGAATCCGTTGCAACCCTTACCGCGATATCAGAAAATTTATTTATCATTGATAGCAGATTGATACTTACATAAGCGAGCATCGATGATCTTAAATGAGTATACTGCGCTGATTCTCCATCGAGATAAGTAATCACGGTTCCTAATTTCGTTCCATCAATAATAATATTTTCTCTATTGCAAAATATTCCACGCGATACCGTATCAGCAATAATAAAATCCATCTCCGCATCATTGATAAATAACCTAGCGTGGCGATGTTTATGATCAACTGATCCTCCTTGAGTAAATTTACCAATTATTTTTCTTCCAATATCTTTCGCGTTCTCACAATCTGTCGGCAACCACACCTCGGTCTGCTTTCTATAGGATATAATTGCCTCACTTATCGTCAGCGATAATAACATCGACGAATCCAGCATATATCTCAACAATACCGTAGGGACCCATCTTCGCTGAGATAAATGCCGACCAAACCAAATATAACAAATCCTATGCAAATTTTCAGCAAGTTCGAATGAAGTAACATGAGCGAATCCTGTCATTACAAAATCGGGTAACGGTCCGTTAATTGCCACTCTCGTCATCTCGTTAGTAGGATGACCGAATTTAGCAAAGTAATTTGCACAATCACCATATCCAAGGAAACTTCCAGGATAGCATGCGCTCATATCAACGGAAATCATATCCTCGAAATAATATTTGGTATTCCATAATCCTCCATGGCCGTATTCGATACAGCTAAGTTGAATATCATTAAGAAATTCATTTCTTGTAGGTTTCCACGAATTTCTTTCTCTGGCAGCATGAGCAGCAACAGACGGAACAGTAAAGCAATTTGTCAGTAATCGATCTGGATTAGACGAATACTTCTCCGCGATATTTCTCATCGCTTCGTGTAATATTTCATCACGGTAAATATCTCCGCGTGGTAAGATAAATTGATCGTATCTTTCTTCGCTAGAAAATAACCAAATCGATATTGGATCGGACTTGGCTAATAGTTTGATATATCTAAACATTGCATCGGAACTATCTTTGGATTCCACCGTGGATTTTTCCACGGGATAAAACTTAACAACACGATCTCGCGGAAATATCATTACCGACTGACTCCACGCATGTGAATTATGATCAACAATTTCGATTGGTGTTCCTCGAGAATTATACGGCGATGAATATAATATTTCACCCGATAGTGTTTTAACCGTAATAGGAAATTTAAGTTTCTTACTTAACGCAGCAACATCATCGATTGATGCGCCATCAACAACTGTCTTTGCCCATGAATTAATTTTATCCAATCTCAATTGAGTCAGACCAGATCCGCGACGGGCATTCCTCATATGCTCGATAACTCGCTCAGCTACGCAGTTTATCATCGGAGATTCCCTCATCGCAGGTAGATTTTTCACATCAGGATTATTATTCAGCCGATAAATTCCATAAACAACAGCACTAGAAGGATACGCCCTAGCATAATAAGGACCATCAATCCCTAATAACAATCCTGGTTTCGAATTTTTATCAAGAACAACATTTTTCTTACCGCCACGTACTGGATCTCGTTTATCACGAATAATCCAAATGTCATCGGGCATTTGTGCAATAAATTTTATTCCGAAAATAAATCTCTCTTCTTTGTGTGAGTTTTTTATATGTTCGATTATCTTCTTCGCTCGCTCCAAATTCATCGTAGCATCAACAAAGTTAGTTTTCCATGTCGACCAAACATGAATCGCTCCATCATCAAAAAATTCCTTCTTCGCACTATCAACTTCAGGAATGATATATTCTGCCTCATCGAGATCAAATAAATCCATTATTATATTTTAGACAAATATCTAAATTATAATGAAGCAATGCGCGTGGATAACAGTTGGATCAATAAAATCATGCGATAAATCCTGCAGAGGCGAATACTGTGGTGCTCATATATACGAAATTCGACGAGGTAACAAAGGACCACAGCGATGTTTAGTTTGCCAAGTTGGTATTCGAGGAAAGACAAGATTATGTTTCTCCTGTGGAGGGAAAAAATATCGTGAGTTACGGAGATATTATGAAAAAAGATCCTCCTCGGTAATAAAATGCGAAGAAGATTATATTAATCGTTTCAAAGCAAATTTCGATTTAAACAAAGAGAATATCATATATGGAAATGAAATCAGCGATTCCCATGAGTGAATATAAATCGCATCCCATCATCGAAGGTTACGAAGCATCTGAGGATGGTAATGTCAGAAACATCAAAACAAAGAAACGTGTTGGTAGTATTTGTAATTCGGGATATCTCAAATTTACAGTCCATAAAAGAAATGAAAGAACAGAATGTTATTCGAATCATAGATTTATATTCGAATGCTACAAAGGACCAATAGAGAGAGGACTTGTTATCGACCACATTGACGGTAATAAACTTAACAATAAACTTTCCAATCTGCGCGCGGTAACCCAGAGTGAAAATTCAAGATTTGGTAATAACCGTGGATTTCCTAATTATTCGAGGACTGTTAAATCAGTGAATCAAGCAACAGGTGAGGAAATCGCGTTTACATCGATGTCTGCAGCAGCAAAATATTTCGTTATTGACTCGCATTCAGTAAAACGAGTGGCAGAAGGAAAATACAACGCAACATTTTCTTATGATGCTGATTCGTGGATCAAATTCTCCTATGTACCAATAATATTTGATTCGGAGAGTGACGAAGAATAATTGAATATCTCCGCAAAACAAAAAAAAAGATTAATTTTGAAAATTTCCCTGGATTTTATTTATTTTTTTTCCCCCAGAAATATTTCTGGGATACAGATTTGGAAAATCTCACTTGCGATTTAAAAATCAGAGATTCTCACGATTTCACCAAAAGATTGATACTTACAGTTTCTCCTCGTATATCAAGTAAATTTCCTTTCTGATCCGTTAGTTTGAAATTTATTCTTGACAAAAATCGATTATGACATCGCAGGTAAAACGGATTCATTGGTTCCTTGATTATCAAATAACCGGGAGATGCGCTAGGTGAAAATGAATACAATATAAAACCCTGATTCGCTTGATTCGACACTGACGAATCAACATTATAACTACCCTCGACAACATCCGCGTGAAGATAAATCGCGATAACTTCCGTTATATTAACGATACCCGGCGATATATGTCGTCCACCTTTGTCAGGATCGTTATTGTGTTTAAGAATCAATTCTGAATGTATTTTTTTGGTCCATGCGGCATGTAATTTCGGAAATAAATCATCGATGGTATCAGTGACGGATTTTCTCATCGCATCAAAATCAGAATTGGGAAATTTGAAATTTGGCAGTGTTTCCTCGGTTAATTCAAATACTCTCATGAATTTTTGTTTCTCACCCGAGTTCTTGATCAACTCGAATTTGCTAATAGGAAGAACATATTCGGCAATTGATATATCGTCGACTATCGCCCGAATAAACATATCATGATAATATTCAATATCATTTGCAAGTTGATTTAAAATTTTCACGTGTTTTATAATTTCGCTACATGAACTAGATTTATTTAGGATGCATTCATGAAATGATCCTCGCAATAAATTTAATTGTAATTCGTGTTCTTGAATAAACTCGTCTAGTGTTCTTCTTACCAAGATACCGTCTATGGGGGCTATTATCCTGTTAATGTGGGTAGCGTCGAAGATTTTCACATCTGGGGGGATTTTAGGAAGAGGTAACCATGAGAGAATTCTTTCGTTAATAAAAGTGAAAGCGAACATTACCAGGTTAAATTTGTGGTTATTCATGAGATTGATGGCGCTGTGGATCAAAGGTTTGTGTTTGATATCTCCATACCATCCTTCGTCGGTTGTAAAATCTTCCTTTTTTGGTTCCGGTAGTTCTGGAATTGCCTCCTCATACCAACCTGGAATAATAACATCCGATTTCTTTGGTTTTATCAG
This sequence comes from Sinohyriopsis cumingii, assembly GCA_028554795.2. Taxonomy (NCBI): domain Eukaryota; kingdom Metazoa; phylum Mollusca; class Bivalvia; order Unionida; family Unionidae; genus Sinohyriopsis; species Sinohyriopsis cumingii. Next base: position 12,080,573 of record CM068835.1, read on the forward strand.
AGGTGCGACCTCGGGCCAACCTAATATATTCCTGATCGATGATTGGTAAATATCTACCACGTACGGTGATTTCACTTCTATCATTGACGATAGTGTTGGATCATGTGAAGATATCTTTATTCCCGGAGTAGCATCGCCGGTTAAATTTGATATTCTAGTGGTAAACTCATTATTCAGCTGATCAATTTCGTAACTACCGGTTGGTATACCAACGACGATCCAATCGGGTGTTCCATCGGGTTTATTCTTATTTGCAAAAACAAGTGAATTATTTGGCATCAAATTACCAAATGATTTCGATCTAACATTAGGCCAGCTATTGTAGACACGCAACTGTGTTAATGCAATTTCATTAACGCTAATTGGTGTTGAAAAATTAATGCTAAACTCGGGTTTCGTTGAACTTAGCGATATTAACGTTGTTGTCGGCGGTGTCGTGTTTGTCACGATCTGGGCTAACTCGGACATTATTAATATTCATTTGTTCAATCTCCGAGTAAATACTGATCATTGAAGAAAATTCTAGATCGGATATAATACCATCGTTGAGACTTTCAGAAAGTAACAATGATAACTTCGAGTACGCGTCACTAACTTTAGTTAGTTTACTTTTGTACGAAGATAACTTTTCACTTGTGCACGATGATATTTTTTTCGCGATGATATTAAGAACACCCGCGATTGCTGTTGTTGACGAGATTATTATTGTTGCTACGATTGGCGCTATCATTGTTACCGCGGATAGAATTATTCCTGCACCAGCGACTACCGCAGATACCGCGTACACTGCAACATCAATGATAACTAATTTGCGCTGGTATTTATTTATTTTTGTTTGATAATCGTCAAGTTGTTTTCGCAACGAATCCTGCCATGATCGTGCCTGATTGTAACGGTAATCCGATGCGGTCATTTATTAGTTATTTATCATTCCAAATCAACAGGGGAAAATAACCTTTCATAATCCGAAATACGTTCGGCTAAATATTCGAAAACTATACTATAACCAATTGGTCCCATCTTGGTTCTATCTGGTGGTTCCAACACAAATAAATTATTATAACCTGTGTACATAATATAATTAAAATTTTCACCAAAAATTTTACCACCTGCGGCTATTATTTTAAAATTTGCCATAGATTGAATAAATATTCGATAATATCCACTAATTGGCGGGTTAAATTTAAATGTGTTATTCTCGGGTGTCCACCATGCCTCTTTTCGTACCTCTACCACAAGTGGCACACTACAGGTAAGATTTTTTGTTTCTACCTCCGTTGGTATCGAAATTCGCGATAATCTTCCAAGGTTCATTGACGATATTTTTGTGTTGATATTGTTAATTTTTGTGGTTATTTCGATAATTTCCTTACCTAATTGCTTTACGTCAGTGGCGTGACCAGTTTTATCGGCGGATTGATCAATCTTTGCTATTGCAGCAAGAAGTTTCGTGTTTAAATCTCGAATTTCTCCATCGTACGTTGATATATCTAACTTTTGACGCGCTAATTCACGTACCACGTTAATTTCATCGTTGATGGATTTTATTTGTACTTGCATCGCGTTAATTCCCCTGGTAAATTCGGGAACAACAACATTACCGAGTTTAATAATTTCCTCGTTGATTTTTTTGTTGAGCTCGTCGATCGATGGTTTCTGGCTCATCAAGATATTTACTTCGTTAATTTCGGCAAGAATATTAGTAATTTCCTCGTTGATTTTTTTTATTTTTTTGTTGAGATCGTCGATTGATGTTTTATCGATTTTCTGACTCATCGAGATATTTACTTCGTTAATTTCGGCAAGAATATTAGTAATTTCCTCGTTGATTTTTTTTATTTTCTCGCTAAGATCGTCATGTGATGCTTGATCTGATACGGAGGAAGTATCACTGGATGTTTTTATATTCTCGTCAAATTTTTTGCTAAATTTATCTAAAGCATCGTCAAGTTTTTTAAGGTCGTTATTTAACCTGTTAAGTCTTTTTGTCATTCTATCCTGAAGATCGTCGTGTAATGCTTTATCGGCCTTCAGGGGTAACTTTGCTATAATATCGGCGATATCAGCAATAGATTTTAATACCATCTCCGATTGGCGAGTAAATTGACTAATGTGATCGCGGTATTCATCTCGCTTGATTATGTCAGTTATTTTGACGTTGCTAGTTTGTAATCGCCCTTCTGTATTTTGAAATACAGCAACTTCGCCAGGATCAACTTCTGACAGTGATAAAAGATTGTTAATATCGCTCTTGGTTGCAAACTTTGATGTATCGATGTCGACTGCATCTTTTTTTTCTTTCCTAAAGAGAGATCTACCGTAAATGTCAACCATGATATTTATCTACGGTATATTCAAATAAAATTTTGCGATAAGGATTGGATGATTTTGAAATTGCATCAAGGACATTAATTGACTCTGGACCGCATATTGGTGGATCCGCTAATGTTTGTGTTGGAAGTGTTGAATACCAAACCGGAAGTTTTAGTTTTGACACGTATTTGATAAATTCATTTGGCGGTGCTAATCCATATGAGTCGAAGTAAATGATTTCGCGAGGATTAATCGCGTAAGCAACCCAGTGAGTGCCAGGGCCGGAATTTTTATCGAGATTTATTATTCCTGTCTCGGTGGGATTTGGTTTATCTGGTAGTTGATCTCGCATAAATACGCCTCTGAAAAATTTTATTTTCTTTTTTTTTGCTTCACTGATTAAATCTAAATTTGAGGCTGGTAGGCTCGACTTAGACCGGATCCGTACGGGGGTCGTCTTAGGTAAAGTCCTGATCCTTGTTGCGGCTGCATCAATTTTGTGAGAAGGGGGAGAAGAGGGAATATCCCTCCCTTTTTTTTGCGATATCTTCCTCCGACGATCTTTTTTCCTAATGCGGTACTTATCCCACCGAGTGCACCTAATCCTATTGTTTTTGCAATCATGGGGGCCGCTGCAGCTATTAATCCTGGAATAGCGGCGAATAAAGGAAAAATACCACCTACTTTGATCATATCTCTGATTGCACCTATTGAGAGATTCAGGCGAATACCAGTATTTGCCGATCTGGCTTTGGTGAAATGTCCGTGTTGATTTTTAGTTAACGATAGTTTGTTAGGTCCACCGTGAAGTTGATTACTTTTCAAAGTTAAACTTAAACCTCGTCGCGCTGCTGTTGCTGATTGAAGTTTTTTCACCTGACCGGGGGTCAGAGTTACACTAACGTGATCGTATGGCATATTAATAATCACTTAATCTAAATTTAGAATTTGTTACATGTTCTCTACGGGTGCATCGATGACTCTCATTCTACCACTGATACCCTCCAGGATCATCGTTCTATCACTGAGAATTACTGCGATTGCTCTTGCTGGTCCTCCTGTGTTAATTCTGGCTTTGAAATGAATATCAACAACCGACTGCTTTACTAAATCAAGATGTTCCAGGGAAAAATAATAGATAGGATAGAGTGTATTAAAATCTAGTTGTGATATTTGCAATCCGGTATCAATATTTTGATCGCGTCCCATAAAACTTAGTAATCGATGATACGCGCGTGCCGTGGAATTGGTGGTATAATCGATGGCTATTTCCTCGGTTGGCTCCTGTTGGCCATTTATTCTTAATGATATGTTTGTTGCCCCAAATCGATCAAATATCATGTGACTATGCAGTTGATCATTTCTATCTACAGATTGAAGGGCAACAAAGATATGTCTAGGTGCAGAAGAACCTTGTTGTGAAGCAATTCGCCAGGTAAATATTCCGTTAATATCAATATCGTAGGAGTCAGTCATAGTTGTCAGCCAGGACATAACGGATTTTCCACCTTGATTCATAAATGATAATAATTTTTCTTCTATGATCATCGATGGTGTTATTGCTGGCATCCACAAGGTAATTCTTTCAAGGACAACTTTGCCGATATCAAGGGGATCTACACTTGCACCTCGCCAGATGGCTCTGTCATCATTGACATCTCGAACGAAAGATATCGTATGCTTCGCTCCGTAAATAACTTTTCTGAAATGTCTACAAAATCCAAAAATATGAGATAACGGAATTGCGCAGGAAAATCTTAAACTCGGACCAACCAACATAAGTTTTCGCGTGGCAAATCCGAGATTGTAATTGTCATTGACGCCAGTTATTAAAGCCATCTGGGTGGCTGGATTACCAGTTGGATCATTTGGTACAGCGATGTTATACCGATTATGTTCAGCTTCATTAGAATTATCCTTGGCAAACATCATACTAGGACCGGCTGATCTGGTAAAATCATCCGAGTATCTTGCTAGTCCTATGATCGTCGTTGCTATATCAACATTATTCGTGATTGACTCAATCTCTTTTCCATCGATCATGTAAGTGGCACTCTTGAATAATGACATAATGCCGTTATTGACAAATCCAACTTTAAAATCTGCTCCAAAGTTGGTATCGTTGGCTCTAACAAGCCTTCCAACAAATTCGATATACGCCTCAGATGGAAGAAAATATCTTGTTGTATCGTGGACTTGAATTTCCTTTCGATTTCTTGAATCTGGCTCAACTACCTCGTACGAGAAATACTGGAAATCTCGCATTGATGTATCCATACCTACTGGTTCATCCATGTTAAATACTTCATTTGACACTTGTGAGAACATTTATTATTAATAATATCGTCTAAAACGAAGACCATCACCTGAAACGAAACTTGTATTTGCTAGATTTGTCCTAGCAACATTCTGCGCTAGATTTGTATTAGCAACTTCCTGCGCTAGATTTGTTATAGCAGCTTCCTGTGCTAGATCATTTATTTTTTTATTTGCCGCATCATTTATGGCCTTACTGACTTCAGGTGGCATTTCTCTGGTAATGGGTAATTTGACGGGTTGCTTTTTACGTACTAAACTTAATATTTTATCTTTGATAGCGTTGAAGCCTTTACTGGCCAAATTACCGATACCAGAAATGGCAGTCTCGCCGATCTTTCCTATCGCTTTCAACCCAAATTGCTTAATCACGGGTCCAATTTTAGGTATTACTCGCGTGACAAGACTTCCAACGATATCGCCGAATCCATTACCGTGAATATATTTGTATACTGGCAATCGAGAGTTTACTATGCGGACCTGTCTTGGTCTGCGTTGATTTTTGTGAATAATCATATTATTTCAATTATGTTGTTTTAATCGATAAGCTCATCGACAAACTCCTTATAAATGTGAGAATCGATGATACCACCACGGAATAATCGCTGACAAATATCTGATGCTTCGTTGACTATCTCACGGGAGTTATTTCCGGCTCGCTTTCCTCCGATTAATACTTCGAGGCGAGATACATCATTGACAACACTGTCGGGGCAAACTGAATATCCACTTCCATATCCTTTTCCTAATGGATCCGGTTTTGGAGATTCCAATGGCGTTACGTGAAATACTTCATCTGACGGCGATGAAGATTTCTTCTCCTCTGCTGACCCTGGTGATGACCCTGGTGATGTCCCTGACGACGTCAGTGGTGAATATACTTCTGGTGAAGTTTGGGGAGTCCCATCCGGGTGTCTTTCTAGTTTTTTACTCTTAGGGTCGTAAAATAATGGTTCGGTAAAACCTTTCCAGTTTGACGATGTTGGTTCTGGAGGTATGCGGCCCCAGAGAGGTACTGGAGGATCCCTTGGATATAATGTAGGAGAGAGAGGAGGATGGCGAATATCAAAGGAGAATGATTCAGGACTATCACTTTTAGGTGGCGAACCCTTAGGTGGTGAACCCTTAGGTGGTGAACTTTTACTTTTAGGTGGCAAACCCTCAGGTGGTTGTCCTGAAGGGGTATGGAAGGAAGGAGGAGGAAACTGGGGGATAAATGCCTCTTTCGCCATTGCAGGTGATTGACGAATTTTATACTTCTCATCTATTATTTCTCTTCTTTTGTTACCAACATCCCTTATAAATTTCATAAAACTTTTATCTCCATAAACTACTGGTTTTTTCAAACTACCAAAATACATTACCGCCAGCCATTCAGCATCTTCAGTGATTTTATCAAAAATTTCTCCCTTCAAAAAAAATCTTTTATTATCTTCAGAATCATCCGCAGCCATTCCAACTGTTGAATCATAGTTACTGATTAAATGCGAAATTCCACTCCTCAAATAGTTATCGGCGGATAAATTAGGATCGAATTCATACAAATCAACAGCGGGTGATTTGGATTCATCACTCTGATCTTTTTTCTTTTTCGATTTTCTCTCCTTTTTCTGAGGTGGAGTTCTTTCTTTTGGTCTAGCTCCTAATTCCTCTGGTTGAATTATTGGCTCCTGTGGTTGAATATCTTCCTGTGATGTTTCTTTTCTCCCTCGTGTTTTAGTTTTTTCTTTTCTTTCTTGTTGTTTTCTTTCTTTCTCTTGCTGTTTTCTTTCTTTCTCTTGCTGTTTTCTTTCTTCCGCCATTTGTTTATTATGACCATATCTATCGTCTGCTGCTGCCATAAATCTTCTAAAAGATGGATCCCTTTCACTCGCTTGCGTTTTTCCATCATAAATTCTAAATAACATACTAAACCAACTTTTACGAGTTGGATATCTTCCTCTTCCTATATCAGACAAATAATCATTTCGAATACTGAACATATCTTCAGCAAGTTGACCAAATTGATCTAAACTATATATCGTAGATAGCGGTTGTGATATTATATTCCATCCCTCATCGGTGAAATTTTCTCTTAAATCATCGATATCAAATTTCCTTTTTTTTACTCCAGGTTTTCTCCCTCTAGGTCTTGCTTCAGTTTTTCCTTTACGACCTACTTTAAAGGCAATTGCAGGTTGTCCACCCTGTTGCGCTGCCGCTGCTGCTATTGCTAATCGATCGGGTAATGTTCGTGATTGCTCCTCAATACCTTTCAACGCACGAAAAATTCCACGTTTTCTGGCTTCCTCATCTTCCTTATCTTTTTCGTCACCATATACAGTTTGTTCAATTGTTTTAGTAACTGGCTTCAACCATTTTGCCGAAGTTTCTAAAATTCCATGTTGCATATCTTCGTAACCACGAACATTTTTCTTAAATAATTGTTTTGTCGGAATAAACTTCTTTAATGCCGCTAATCGCTCTCGTGCTAATTTAGCGGAATGAGGTTCTCCAACTGTGCTAGTTTTCCGGCTCATCTTATTTTCAAAGATATTGTTTTATTGTGAAATAAAATTAGCATCCGCAGTCGGAATTTGCACCATAATTCAATTATGGCAAACAAATTTTACAATACCCCCCCAAAAAATGCTGGTTTTTTTTATGCCTGAAAATGCACTTTGGGTTGAAATTTTGCGGATTATTTTTCGTAGGAGGCGTTATTTTTGAATTCTGAGGGTTCTACGGATAAATGTTTGGTAGGAGGGTTAAATTTATCTGAGCCACCTGGTCTGTACGACTTCCCTGCTGCTATTACTTAATTAATGTCATTAGGAGGAATATTTTAGCTGTGGTGAAGGATTAAATTCTCTTTGAAGGAAAAGAGTCAAGTATTGATGTTTGGTGTGTGTGAGCAATGAAGCCAAATTGGACATAATAAAGTCTTATTTGTTTGTTTTATATATATGTACCATGAAGGGGTCAGGGGTGGGGTGATGCAAGTTTTAAAACTCGAGAGATTGCGCTTCAGAATATATCTTTACTTAAATAACTGAAAGGAATAATGGTAACTTTAAAAAAGAAACAATCCCACATGTATTAGGTTTTAAGGGTACACATTTGCTACTTACCACTAATCAGAATTTTGGAACAAGAATTTTTAAGTGGTTCTGAAGAATGTCTAACTGAAAATATAACAGAAGTGTACAAAAATCAAACCAAAAGTCATGCTACCCAAAATATTTACATTTGGGCATTCTACCTTGTTGAAAATTGCATTTTTTTCTCTTTAGTTAAAAATGTGAAAAATCATTGGTTATCCTTATTGTAATATGCTTGAATTTTCTTGTCTGAAATAAAATATACAGTACTTTTGTTTTCATTCAGTAGTGGACATTTCAAGTAAAATTAGTTTGCTGTGTGATGTAAGTGGTAGTCCGATATTGTATTTGTAAATTTGTTTGCTTGGGCTTGGATATTTTATTTGTTTCTAAAAATGACGTTTTTTATTTTGAACAGCAAAAAACTAATTATTTTTCACATTTAAAAACAATAGAGAGTATATTAATGACTTTTCATGACCTTATTGTTTCTTACAGTGAGAAGAACTGTACTACAATTCATGGGTTATATCTGACAAACTGCTGTATTTAAATAAATTAGTCATGTTCTTGAATGAAACTGCTGTTATTGTCCATGTCAGATTCATTATCTGATTGCATTAACATGAGAAAATGGGAGGCAGCTCATTTGGTAGAGCATCAGATTTGTATTCCAGGGGTCACAGACTTGATACCCACCCATGCCAGCTTGCTTCATCTGCTTTGGAATGTCCTTGGGAAAGGCACTTAGCTCCTGTTTCCTTCTGATCAAATAACCAATAATATGCTAAATCCATCAACGAAAACATTAGGAATTGAATAAACTTTCCTACCTCTGAATCATGCCTTCCTGAAAAAATTTTTGTCTTTTTGCCTGCATGGGATATAGCAGAAGATGAGTAACTCTTACAAATTACATGCCGCTACTCTTACCAGATACATTCCTATCTATCAGATGTTTACCAGTTTAAGCTTTTGTTTTATGCTAGAACAATGTTCCATATCCTATGCGTGGATTAAACATTATTTGTAGTTTTTACAAATTCCATACCCTTGCTGACAAAATCATACCTCACTCATAGCTGTGTAAATTCATTCTCGATAATTGTGGTGGTAGATGCAACACTGTTCATTCGTGTGTTTAATTTCTAACCATGGTAATTGATCCATATATCATTCATATATCTTTATAAGTTCCATATGTTGATCCTAGTTGATTGCTTGTTTAAGTTCTGATTAGTTCCGGTTAGGAATGATATATTTCCTAATGTCATTTGCATAACTTCATGCACATCATTTTGTTACATTTGTTGTTGGAATATATGCAGGTGAGTTTGATGTCAGATTCATTCATTTTTCAATCATATTATAAATAAATATCTTGTTCGCTATAATCCAAACCCAATCATCCTGTCACCATTTATAGGCAATCAGAAAATAATAATATGCCCTCCCTCTTCAATTGAACTATTGAGTGAGGCAACGCTTCAGGATCTAAATTACACAAACCAGATACTGAGATGCTTGGAGTGTGTCCAGTGGCAGTCCCTGCCTGTTAAGGCTCGAAAAGAAAGACATAACCTCACATGTTCTTGTCTTATGGCTTAAGTAGGTAATTTAAACTGCATATTCTGAATTCTGTTGATTAGGTACACCACATGAAGATCTCAGCAAGATTTTGATTAGTATAACATTTGAACATAACTGTTTCATTTGAGACATCTTGGAGTCAGTTGGCCTGCATGCTTCATCCACTTTATTTTGCTTCTATCAATGCAATATGGCCTGGCAAAGGTTAAAGTTGAACCTTGTTAGCCTGCTAGTGGCTGCCCAGACAGTTACCATTACAGTATAACCTTCATTCAGAGCATGAGGTTTATAACTTTTAATGGATCAAAAACATCTGTCAGGAATGCAACAGCTGTGTGTAGAACTGCATTGGCCTGCACAGTATGAAGTTCACGCTTTTCATGTTTTGCAGCCTTGATAAAGGTGCAGTCATATTGCTCCTGAGAGGTGGATGAAGGTAAAGAATGGATGATCTTGCATTTCCATCTTCTCTTAATTATTCTCTTAATGTTAATGTGATTGGATAAAGTATTTTGCAGGGAGGACATTTTTTGTTAAATTATGTTTTTCCAAGAATAATTATTCATGCAATCACAGTCCTATCAATCCTTCCCTCCTTTTCCCAAAAAACAAATAAACATCCTATTGTTGGTTTTGGTCAAACCTAAACTGATAAACTGATAAACATATGCTGGCCATAATGGGTGGGTAATTTGTAAGAGTTATTTCCCTTCATCTATATAAAATATATATATATATATATATATGAATTTTCATTGTCTTCATTTGGCTGAATTTGAGAGCTAGCAAGCTTTATTTGCTAATGTTAATGTGATCAGGTAAGCATTTTCAGAGAAAATTAATTTACTAAAAATGTTTCATTTCATTATGTTCGTGTATTTAATTTATATCAGATCCTGTGTGCGGATAGTGAAGTCCTCGAGAGCTGGTATGGGGAAGTCCTTATATGTGAAGAGGAGAGTTGAAGATTTATCTTCACATAATCCAGTTCGAGGAAAACAGTATCATGTGACTGTGCCTCTCCAGGATAGAGAGATCAATATCTCCATGGTTACTCAAATTCTTCTGAGCTATATGCAGTCACCACGAGACAGTTCACCACGGATATTCCATCTGGATATATCTCATGAGGTAGAGGAGATATTCTAAGAAATGTGTTGCCTATGTATGATCCACATAACTCAGTTGTTGTACACTGTACTAATAAAAATGGCTTGGTAGTATGTGATGGGAAGGCATCTAGGGAAGCCCATGGCAAGTGACCAGTTTAAGTAACAATTTAGTTCTTGTGCAGACATTTTAAATAAAGTTTTCATTCCCCATAGTCCAGAAATGAAGTGTTGGAGTTTGAGGTCATTGGTACTAACAATAGAATTTGCCTTAACTCTTTCACTTCGACTGACGTGTATATCCGCTGTATAAATGTGCCTAGCCTCACCAGTGACTGATAAATCCGCTTGTAAACAGAGCACTATTACTCCCGGTGACTGATATATCCGCTTGCCTTTTATGCTTCCTATACCCTAGTGACGGATAGATCCACTCTGTATGTTCATGTTACAATTGGTCTTATTGGTCAATATATGGAAGTAAAAGGATATTCAACCAATCAAAATAGAGTTAACAAATGATTGTTCTGACTAAATCCGGGTTTCTTTTTCAAATATGTACCGCGTGTTTGTTAATACATGCATTTGTAGTTGACAGTGAAAACAATGGTGTTAGCTTATGATAGTGATTCAGATTCCGAATTTTCTGGTTTTTCTGAGGACGAATTTGACCACATTGAATTAAGAAGCATTGGTAGTGACATTGATCTATCTTCTTTGTCAAGTCTATCAGAAATTGAGACAGAATCCGATGATGAAGACGACGAATTGTGGACAAGAGATCGACGTGCCCCGAGAGTCACAGAGTTTACGGAAAGCGTCGGTTCAACTTTTGTTTTGGATGAGGGGAAAAAAGAAATTGATTTTTTCTATAAATTTTTTTCCCTGGCAATGATTGAAAGCATTGTTGCACAAACGAATGGATATGCGGCAAGATGTATCGAAGAAAAGCCTGATTCACTCTGGCAACCCACGACAATGGACGAAATGCTGGCCTTTCTAGGAATACATTTGATTATGTCAATCCTGGTACTTCCAGAATACAGTCTAGCTTGGCGATCAACATGGCCCTTCCAGATAATAAGTATTCCCACAATTATGACCAGAGTACGTTTTGAAAAGTTGTCGAAGTATTTCCATGTAAATGACACCAGGCAGAATCCTCCAAGACGCCAGCCCGGGCATGACAAATTGTGTCATGTAAGACCAGTTTTAGACGAAATTTCCAAAACGTGTCTCGAAAATTACAATGGTCATAAAGAGCAGAGTGTGGATGAAGGGATGATAGCATATAAAGGTAGATTATCCTTCAAGCAATATTTGCCTGCGAAGCCAACAAAGTTTGGAATAAAAGTTTGGGAGCGGGCAGACCCACACAATGGTTATGTGCACGAGTTTCAAGTGTACACTGGAAGAGAAGAAAGCCAGGCTGGACGCACAAAAGAAGAGGGCCTTGGTGCACGTGTGATAACTGATCTTACATCAAAAATACGTGGGAAATCACATGTAGTTTACATGGACAATTTTTTCTCCAGTCCAGCACTCTTTGAAGCACTCAGGAAAGAAAAAATTTATTGTCTCGGTACAGTGCGAGCAAATAGAAAGGGAATGCCAGAGGAAATAAAATCTGCCAAATTAAAGAACAGAGGTGACAGTGTCCTGATGACAAAAGGAAGCCTGTGTGCTATAGCTTGGAAGGACAAAAAAATTGTCCATTATCTTTCAACAAGTTGCAATCCAAGCGAGAGCAAGATGGTGCGTAGGAGACAAAAAAATGGAACCTACCAGGAAGTGCCAGCTCCGATTGTCTCTGAACTTTATAATAAATACATGTTTGGGGTTGACCTGGCAGACCAGAAAAGAATGCAGTACTCTACCTGTCGCAAAGCTACCAAATGGTGGAAATATCTGTTTTGGTTCTGCTTTGATGTTGCATTAGTTAATGCATTAATAACTATGCAGGAGTCGCCCAACCACAAACTTGTCACCAAAAAAAATAAAGAAATCAGACGGAGACAACTTGATTTTAGAATTGCACTTGCACAGCAGATGATAGGGACATTCCGAGGATCGAGAAAGAGAAAGGTTGTATCTGCAATTGATAACTGTGGAAATGCACATTGGCCCATACAAGCAGAGAAACCAGGGCGATGCAAAATGTGTACCAGAGAAAAAAGGCGGCATGAGGTGTCCATCATGTGCAAACAGTGTGATATCCGTCTATGTATAAAACATAACTGTTTCTCTAGATACCATGAGGAACTACTTAAGAAATAGTAGAACACAGTGACTAGGCATTTTTAGTAATTACATGTATATATTTGATAAATAACTTTGTATAAAAGACTCACAGATAAATTTTAGTGTTTTTACAAACAGTGTTTTGTGTTATATTCCTGGATTTTATATCATTCATGTGGATGTCAGCAGGATAAAATAATCAAACAGATATAAGGTAGTTATAGCTTTTATATATGCATGGTTTTAGTCTATAAATCAGAAAATAACTAACACAATTAGCCCATATCCCCACATCATCAGCTAAAAAGTTGAGATTTGGCTGCAGCAGCATTAGGCTCTGGTAGTCAGCCCACAAATCAGCTGCAGTAGTGACCCCAGCAGCTAGGCATAGCAGTGAGCCACTACAGTATCACTAGAAGTTAAAGAGTTAAATTTCTGCACCATAAATAGCTTATGTTCTTGTGAACAGATTTGAATGAAATTTGCTGTAGATGTGTGTGCTTCTCATTCCATCAGCCAAAACCAGAAGTTTCCATTGGATCAGATTTGATCAAAAGCCAGTCATTGTTCCTGAGAATTAAATTATGAGTTTTAGTTTTATCTTTAGACATCCTCATGTTTCATCATAATGTATTTTTTATTCTCATTAGTCCTAGGTAGACAGTTATGGTATTAAATTATTACATTGAAGGTAAAGGTCATGGTCATCATTACCAGAGAAGAAAAATAATTTCAGTTTCGAAGACATAATGTAATCCCATCTATATTTTTATTCCACATTAATTTTTTTCTATATTTATATGCAACCAAATCCAAATCCAGAAAACTTTTTATGTATAAACATGTATACCTAGCTAGAGGAACAGTCTGCAGCTACTGATGAATTTTGGTTCATTCATTTACTGAGTGAGTGATTCAGTGGTAACTGAATCGGAACAATGTCATTGTACAAAGGTCACAGCTGGGCTGCGAAACTCCCTGACAGAATGTTATGAATGACCACTGAGTAAATTTTCTTCAGCCTAGACTGAAGGAGCCCAGTGAAGACTGGGCTGTCTAAGGTAAGTTGGGAATGCCAGGGGAAACTGTATGGACTTCACCCATTGGTTTTAGTTTGAAGACACAGAACAGAATGGACTGAAGTGTATTCCCAAGAGAACAGATGTGAGGTAGCTGTTATTCTCCATGTCCAGTTAGCTTGTAAACCTTAAAAGTCATCATCATCGTCAATATCTGATACAAAAATTCCAATTAACTAGTTTTTGTCCATTTAGTTCATTCATTGTAGTCAGTATCCAATCCCCATTGCTAATTTCCCCCGCAGAATTGTCTATAATTTAATCAAAATTGGCATCCACATCACTGCCATCACTTGCTGCTTCAGTGTTGTCAACCATGTTGATTGCCACCTGTTAAAACTCGTGTTTGAAATCAAATTTTCCAAATGACCAGTTATCATCAGCATCATTCTTTTTGATGAGGTAAAGATAACAATCCTCAAAGGCTTAAATGCCAATTTTCCACATGAAATTGTTTATATTTTTAACTAATTCAGCAAGAACATCACTGCCTATCACTTGCCTCTTCAGTATTTTGATCTCAGCACATTTAGCATAACTTTTAAATCAAACTTTTACTACGTTTTTTTTTAAAACTTGTGCTGTTGCAGTCTGAAATAGTATTTGTGTAACTTCATCCTTTATTTCCTTCTTTTCAAAAGAGGACACAGGAAATAATGACATATTACACAAATAAATGCACACTTCCATTTATTGGTTGATGGAATTTAGTGAACATACAACAGGAATCCTATCCCGTATGAAAAGTACGACTGGAATCGTGTCCCATCTGAAATGGGTTAAAGTGTTTTGACCATTTCTTCATGGTTCCTTTTATCTTCATATGTGTTCATTCATTCATTCATTCATTCATTCATTTGCAGATGCATTTTGGCCATACCAAAACTGTGTAACTGACCTTTTTATGCTTCAGTGACTTTTGTATTTTCAGCTGTACATTTGTTATGCCTTCAGTAACTAGGACTATACTTCATCTAAACTCATGATACATCTCCAGAAAAAACAGCCATGACAAAATTTGGTCAATGTAACCCAGTTTTATGCTTCAGTGACTTTTCTAATTTCAACTGTCTATTTATTGCATACTTAGTATCTTTGACTTATTTTACCTACACTCTTGAAAATTGGTGTGTGGGTACATACTGATGAAAGTAGCTCAGCCTTACCAAAATAGGTGAATGTGATAAAATTTTCACACTTTAATGCCTTTTTATTATCATCTATACATTGATTACATCCTCAATATATTGCCTTTGAGTATGCAAAAAGACTATTATTTCAGGCTCTCAAAGTTGAAGGTCAGGGTCACAGGGCAATTGAGTGTGGGCAAGACTGGTTGATAACATAATGGTTGGTTGCCTGCATTGGCATCAAGAAACTTATTAACTGCAGGGCAAAAGGTCAAAGTTCATGATTAGTATCACCCTAAGATAACTAGTGGCTTCTTTACATTAACTTCACTTTCACATTTACTCCACATAAACTGCTTTTGGAGATGTCATTGTACCACTTTTAAAACCTCATTATTTTCATTAAGAAATATAATTGTACAGCTCTAATAAACACAGCTAAACTTATTTCATTCCATATCAGTGTTACTTATTAATATTGCAATTCAAATGTTTCATTATTTCTGCCTATATATAGAAATGCTTTTCAACATTCATACAATCTTCTGAATGCAGTTAGAGTTATTGCCCTTTTTGACTTAGAGTCAGATGTAGTGTTTGTCAGAATCTTATTCAGTTTAAAATAGATCACCATGAAACTTTGTGCATGATATTTTCATCATTTACAGATGTATCAATAAATTATAGTCTTCTTGCAAAGTTTGTTAGAGTTATTGCCCTTTTTGTTTGCATTTGAATGCAGTGTATGACAGAATCTTATAAATGCAACTAGATTTCATGGATCGCTCTTAAACTTGGTACATTATGTAACATAACTGTGTGAAGGCAATTACTCTTGTAGTATTAAAAATGTATATATCAATAAATTACTGTTTTCTTGCAATTTTTGTTAGAGTTATTGCCCTTTTTGCCTTGCTGCTGAATGCAGTGTATGACAGAACCTTATAAATGCAAATAGGTTTGATGAATCACTCTGAAACTTGGTACATTGTGTAACATAACTATTTTAAGGCAATTACTCTTGTGGTTGTTAATGGCTTGCTCTCATCAGAAGAAGATATGCAACTTGACAGATCATTGTTTTGGCACATGTTTTGGAAGAGTTATCTTCTTTTTTGCAGGGTGGGGTTCAAGAGAGGTGTGGTTATATTTACATGAGCAAATTGATCACCATTCCTCAGGTTTCAGATATGACAATGCACCAAATTCAGTTGCCACATGGCAGTGCTCTATATGTGATTTGAATTTTTTTATTTGCTTACCCTCTCATTTGTTTGTACCCCACCACCAGTTTTAAAAATGGAAGGCACCAAGGATATAAAAAAATGCACAAAACTTAGTTATTTCATTCCTCATTTTTTTAACCTGATTGTCACCAGGGGGCCCCTAACACTATCATCTTTTTCACATTTCATATGAACAGAAGCTATGGTTGTAAACAACCAAACAGACTTCTCACTGTCCTTTTCTGGTTTCTAGAACAGTCCATTTTTAGGAAAAACTGTCATCTCTATCCATTATTTGCAGTGTCTAGTTATAATATTTCTTAAAAGAAAATTGAACAAAGTCAAAATAACAAAAAGTGTAACTCTTACTTACACATGTTCTAACATACATAACTCCCCAAGTTAGAGGAATTTAAATAATCACTCAGTGCTTATTGAAGATGGAACACTACATCACATTGTTTGTCTGAAACATTAGACTTGTTCATGCAGATATGGTGCCATGTTAGTAAAGAAACCTTAGTTTGGTTTGAAATGATGTGCTAAAGCTGACAGTATTAGGACCTACTGGTAAAAATCAGGTTAAAAATGATAAATTAATGATTAAAATGAATTTTGTGTACTTGATGCTTTTCAATTTTAAAATTGGTGTCAGTGGTGGAAGCTAATGAGAGGGTAAGTGAATACCATTATCTTGTTAATCATCTTTTTGGCAAATAATTTTTCAAAAAGTCTTTGTTCCATTATGTTACCAACTCTGAATATGAATTGTTGTAAAATGTAAGCATTTTCATACTAATCTAAATAATTAGTACAGTATTGTTTCAGATGCTAGACAGGACTTAATAAAATGGTCATAGACCATCAGGCGAATAAATATTTGTGTTGCCATCACTATACTCATATGTTTTATGTTTTAGGTCCAAGAGGGAGTAGACTGCTTCCTCTTCAGTCTCTTGATCTTGGGATGTTTGACAGACAGTTTTGGTCATGTGTGGAGACGTTCAGCTAGAGATCTCTACCTGGTAGAGACAATGCCAATTATGGAGAGAAACTTTGTTCTAGGGGTATGTAATACCATTCTCCTTGCTCTCATTCAGACTATCATTCATTTTTGTGATGAGAATGTTGTTTTTTTTTTCGGTAATAGAAATCATCACTTTTACTTGTTAGCTGGTATAACCTGACATGAGAAACCCCTTCTTTGTGAAACCATCTGCCTTTGTTCTGAGTCACAAGCTTGAGGAATACTTTGGGCTCTTTGGCAGTGGCTTTTATGTTGGTCAGTACTGTTAGTTTGAAGAATCAGAGCCACTCGGACAAAAGAGTCAGATCAAATAAATATCTTCTTCTTTCGTGACTTTGGTATACTTCAGCATTATTGCAAAAGACTGCTTGTATGAAGATTATGTCATGGTGACCTACTTTTCTTTCTCTAGAGATTTAATTATATTTTTGGATTAACTTATTTGTTTGGTACTGTTTTATGTACAGTCGTGAAATTTTATGGACATTTTCATCTCTAAGAGTGCTACTTACCAAAAGCAAAAAGTAAGTGACATTGAGCTACTTTTCATACTCTGTAATTATGTTAAATTTTTAACTATGCCACAACAGAAGTAGGCAAGACATAAATGCAGAATTCTTGTGTAATGCCATGACTTATGTGGCAAGAGCACTTTTTTGAGATGCCTTATTCTCTTGGCAGATGGGATGGATTCTCAGAAGAGGTTTTATTGTAGCAGTTTTGCAAAGTTGAAAATGTGTGTGTGTGTGTGTGTGTGTGAGAGAGAGAGAGAGAGAGAGAGAGTTAGATTTTCAATGTATCTTTTATAACTTGAGTCATATCACTATGATGTCTGCAGTGTTTTAGTTTATAGGGATGTCTAGCTCTGGGGCATCATGTCCCATGCAGTCACATTGTCCTGAGATCAAGCTGACCAGTCCTAACACTAACATTGTAATGCTGAGTGTCAAAGGAGACAGCTGCTAGTACCATTTTTATAAGTCTTTGGTATGATTCAGTCACGGTTTGATCCAGCTCCCTCTCGTATCTGAGTGCTCTAACCACTTAGGGCACCAGAGTGGTCTGCAAAAGATGTGTAAAGCAAGTAAATGTCATCTGTATTTGCAATTTGTTTCAGTTTTGAAACAAGAAGTTACTGAAATGCATCAATTTAGTCAAGTCCCTTTTACCTCCTATCATATGCCCTTTGGATAGGAAATGCATTGCTATGTAAATTTGAATTAAAAATTCACTTTTCCTAAGAAGGCAAAAGAAAGTTGGGCACATTTTGTCCTTTCAGTGTAGATATTAGTACACAAATCTTCTTGTGATTTATACTTTGTTGTGATGCCATTTTGGTAAGTGGTACAAATCATGCTACAATTTACATGCTGTCATTTAATAATTCATTGTTGTTTCTTGTAGGGAAGAATTTCCAGTCATGTTCACAAGGTCTTTGACTTCCTACCATATGTGATCTGCAGATCCCCAATGGAGACACTGTCCATTCTTACAAACAGGCCAATACCTCAGGGTAAGTATTTGTCGAGAGAATATTAGTCTACTTTATAATGATACATCTTTAGTTTTAGCCCCCTGAGGGCAAGGGGACATAATAATATGTAAGTGGCAATAAACCTTTAATATTGTTTTATTTGTTCCTATAAATTGAAGAAATGCATTTTTTAATTTTTAAAAAATCTGAGTTGTAAAAATGCACTGACGCAAACAAAAGTCACTTGATAGTGGGGGACTGGTTGTGTATAGGTCTGATGCACTCTCCTGCATGCCATCAGAGTCAACTAATGATTAGACTATCTACTGGAAGGGTGTAGGTTCAAATCCTACAATTGGATCAGCCTTTATTGGCTACTTGGGCGTGTCATTGGACAATGCACTTTACTCAGATTTACTCAGATTACCTAGGTACAAAATGTCTAGTTGTGTTGCAGTGTCTAAACCAGATGAAACAACAAATGTTTGATGCTAAATCTATCTGAAAAATAATTGAGGTGGTAGCAAAAGTTTTTTACCTCTAAAATTGGTTCTTAAATTCTTTGGTAAGGATCTGAAAACTCCAATGGTCTGAGATCCAGGATTGATTATTTTTATTCACATACCTATAATGTGTAAGCGGCAATAGACCTTTAATATTTCTTATTTGTTCCTATAAATTGAAGAAATGCATTTTTTGATCTTTAATAAATCTGCAAAGAGTTGTAAAAATGCAATGACGCAAACAGAAGTCACTTGATAGTGGGGGACTGGTTGTGTACAACATTACTAAAAAATCTGTAAATTTAGCATGCAGTGCATCAAGTACCAGTCTAAGCTTGATCTTCATCAATCAAAAGTTTTTCTCTTCACAACTATAGCTAAATTTCAGTATGAGTAGTATCAGCTTACTGTATGTTCTGGACATGCTATTAGTTTCTGTAAGTATGGATTTACCGGCAGAAGACAAAAATCAATGGGGCCCCGAGTGGTCTAAAGCACTCACCATTATGGATCACTGCCATCTCACCTCTGTCTGCATGGGTTCGAGTCTCTGGCTTGGCCAATGTGATTACATGAGAAAGCTTGCCAGTAGCTTCTCATGGTTTGGTGGTTCTTTCTGGGGCTTTCCCGGGTTCTTCCTCCACCACTTATAACTGGCTGCTATGTATAGCCTATCCTGTGTTGTAAAATGGCATTAAACCCTACAAGAACAACAACAACAATAAAAAGAGAATTTATCTGCTATAAAACATGCTGTACTATAGGGAATAAATTTCCCAGAAAAGGATGGAAATTATAATATAAATAAACCTATTCGTACTTTCCAGGATCACTCGAAAATAATTTGGCCATGGGATGACTATGATGGAAAGCAATCATTGATGTTTTGTCCAGCACATATGGCATACTCTGAGTAAGCCAGTTGTTCAAATGCCTTATTGAAAGGCACATTCAAGTTTATAACTGATCATTTGACAGCATGGGAAGCAAGCAAAGAGCATATTACTTGCACCAGCTGGCTTATTGAGAGTAAAAAACCATACCCCTCACAATCATCAAGATCCTGATTGCCTGAGTATTAACAATGTTGAGTACACAACATTTATTCACCATGTCAGAGGGACCAGAACTAGTTGGTTTCTGTCCTGAAACCATTTCACACTGACAGCTTTCTTCTTAGAAAACATGGAAATTCACACATATGCTTTGAGGGCCAAGGCAAAGTTCATCTGAAGCTGAGCAATCTTCCAAAATAGTCTGAGTTTCCTCTGACATTTCCCATCCTATTGTAGATATTTTGACAACAATAGTGTCAGAATGCCTCAAATGGGGTGGGAAAGGTCAGTGGAAACTCGAACTATCTGCCAAGTTAGTTGTTACTCTTAGGGCCACTGACTACATAAATTTACTTCATGGGTTGAGTTTTGAATTTCAGATGTGTTTTTTTAAGTTCGATATTTGATATTATCTGATGTTGAGAACTTTTAGACTTAAAGTTTTAGTTAACTACAGCACTGAGATTCAAAGAGGATTCACCAAAAAAAGGCATGATTATGTGATTTGAAAATTTTAAAATGTCAAGGTTGCTAACATAATTCCGTGACTAAATAAGAAATCAAGTACTTGTATGAATTCTTTTGTTTGTATTCATTTTGTTATTTTTTCTGTCTTTTGTTTATTTTAATGCACTGTAGTAAATGTTCACATGTCAAACTTAGCTATTCATCTAGTACTTGGCTTGTGCAGACTTTGGCAATCTAGGGTCTTGGACCAGTGAGTTAAAAATGAAAAATTGAGGTTCAGGTGGTGTTTTTTCTCTCTCAGGATATTTAGTTTTCCTATATTTGCAATCAGTCAGTCTTCAATAGAAAAACATTCTCAATATTTCATCAAAAGTTAAGATGAACAAATGCCAGTAATGTACCACATACAGCCATGTGAAATAAAAGCAGACTCAGATTTAAAGCACACAGTTTGGCATTTTAATTGGGTTTAATTTCATCAGGCAGACCACACAGATCAAATGCTATAACCAATTCAACCTCATAACAAAGGAACATTATAATAAATCCTATGAAATACATATTAATTAGGAATATTGCCAGGAAAATTAAACTAAGATGTTCTAAGAGAGCAAACCTATAAAAGAATAATCTCTCCAGGGCTGAATAAACCATGTAATGATGATGCACTTTATCGTGTACTTCATTATAAGGCAGTCTGTATAAGGTGATATACCATGTGACTCCTATTGATAAAATTATAATGACAGATTGTTGAATTGTCAGACAAATGGTTGGTTGGTTGTTATTTGTTTAATGCCATTTTTTAGCACAGGATAAGTTATACATAGTGGCCAGTATATTTGGTGGAGGAAGAACTCAGGAAAACCACCAGTCCACAAGAAGCTACAGACATGCTTTCTCACATACCTATGTTGGCTTACTCTTAGACTTGAATCCAGGCAGGCAGAGGTGAAATGGCATTGATCTGTAAAGGTGAGTGCCTTAGACCACTTGGCCATCTGGGGTCCCATAAAACAAATGGAAAAATCATGTATTCATGAGTATTTCTGCACAGAGGAATGATACATGAGAGACTAATATAACTTCTAAAAGGTGACATCAACTTGAAGTATGATAATATCATAATATATCAGTACAAAAATTTAACATACAATTCAACAAGCATTATTATATCTAGATTTCAGACCTACAGATCAGTTTTTCGACAAGAAAGAATTCAAAAGTCCAACATTTCAGAGGCCATACCAATATCTCAGCCATTTGGACAAGAGACTGTTAAGAACAACAATAGATCCATCAGAACCACAGGGAACTCCAACAGAATGTTTATTGGTCCTCTTGAGGTAATGCTATGTTTCAATTGAAATGGCTCTAGATGTCAGTGTATCACTGCTACAATTGGAGTGTAATATCAATTAAGCTGCCACAAATGTAAAGGATACATTTTGGCTGACACGGGAGGTGATTGTTGGGGAAATGTGAAACAAAAAAAGAGAAAATCATATAGTGACTTGATAATAGTGGCTTGTTGATTTTGTGGGAGGCTGCACTGTATTTATTGTCGAAATACTTACCAGCATTTAGTCTTTTGTATTGTCTCATTATGTAATGATGGGTTTTTTCTGCAGTGGTAATGGTTCATATACAGTGTGTGATTGTGAGATTTGTGCTAATTGCTCAAGAGGGAAGTGACCACACCCACCCACCTACAATTAAAGGCATCTGATTCTTCACCATAACCCATTACTGCACTTCACTTTACTGTTTGAACTGCCTAATTGCCCTGAATTTATCCATTAAGTCTGTAATTTTGCATCCCTTATGAGTTTACTTCCAGTACAATAATAATTTTCTTCAAAGTGGGACATTTGTCGTCATCATGTCTGGGTACTGAGTTTGCTTTACTTCAACATGCAGGGAATAATGATAACTGGTTGCTATGGCAACCAAATTCAGCATAGAATTCATACAAATAATGACAAAATTACAGAGTTTTAAATATTATTTTATATTGTGCTTTCTATAGTCTTGGCAAATCATTCATGCTTTGAATGTTTTGACATATGATTGAGAAAACCTTTATTTTCTAGCTCTTTAGCTTAGAGCGCCAAAGACTCACCTAGTATAGGCACAACAGAGAGGTGCCAATATGGATCTCTTCAAGTTAGTGAATATTTTAGCAGTATATTCTGTGCTGTTGTTTTTCTGTAATATACTCAAATGACTTAAACATTTACAGTGTAAAATGTCTTTTGGTCCAGTATTGAATTCATCTAAATTTACAGCAAAAGCTCCATTATTATGGTAACATTAAAAATGGATTGATAATATGAAAGTATTGAAGCTGATTTTATAATATATCTGCAAAATACAACCATTCTGTTGCATTTATATGAATGCTGATGTTCAGGTTCATTATGAAGTAGGAAGAAAGCTGAAAATGATTACAAGTTCATAAAAGCATGAAGAAACAAATACAGCTGTAATATTTATTCATAATGTTTATTCACATGTATATATTCATGTATTTAGGTAACACATTATTTTCATCCAAGTAAGTGGAATATACCACGATGACCACTGATGATAAACTCTTTTATCCCAAGATTAGAATTTTATTGGTTGAAAATGAGATCAGCTTTAAAATGCATTTAAAGATTTTCCTCTTGATACAAATTTTAAATAAATGGGAATTATTGTATGTCATCATGGATTTATTGTCCCATGGCATAGAAGCAAACATATTTGATATTGAATGCCTGAGGTTTACCACCAAAACAAATTTAAATTAATTCAACAGTCATTATAACTCAAGTGTACTCCTCTTTTACATCTGTTGATTATGTTTAAAGAATGATGCTGTGATATATCATAAGCCATGAAATCTACAAAACAAATGTGATTACTGAAACCAACCCATTGGATAATTCTGTATGCATTATGTGACAAATTTGCACTCATGTAACTAAAATGCTATGAATAAACCATGTAAAGTCATTTAAATAAAAAGTTCTACATCAGTAAAAAAATATTTGTCACTTGAACCAGGAAAAAATTAATTTGGCAATATGACTGAACTGTGATTTAGTGTTAATATTTTCACAGGTGTGAAGAAGGATATCATAGGGAATGTGTTTCTGTAGCTTTTTTAGTAGTAGAGAATTTAAATATGTGTCAGAGATCATAATCAGCAAATAACTTATCAGTTACTTTTTGGATTTAAAGTTGTAAACATTGTTCAATTCAGGGTTTGCCAGTAATTTTAATCTTTAACATGTATGTGTAAACACAAACACACAAATAATCTGCTATGTTAATTTATATCTATATAATTAAACATGGTCAGTTGAGTATGTCCAGGTTTGATTGAGAAAACAAGGTCTCATCTTAATTAAAATTGAACATTAAATTTATATAAAATTTAAATTATACATACGGAATTTCAGAGGGGTATGCAAAAATGTACTTTTTACAATAGGGGCACATTTTTTTAACAGTAGAGCTCTTTCTGAAACCTTGAAGTACTAATTAAAGGAAGGAATCCTGAAGATTTATGTAGATTCGACAGTAAGGTCAGCACTGTCATATTAGCAGGTAAGTATTACATTGGATGGTAAGGTCAGCACTGTCATAATAGCGGGTAAGTATTACATTGGATGGTAAGGTCAGCACTGTCATAATAGCAGGTAAGTATTACATTGGATGGTAAGATCAGCACAGTCATAATAACAGGTAAGTATTACATTGGATGGTAAGGTCAGCATTGTATTAATAGCAGATAAGTATTACATTGGATGGTAAGGTCAACACTGTCATAATAGCAAGTAAGTATTACATAATTATAAGTAGTTTCACCTCCCCCACCTCCTGTGAAAATATATTTCAAAGTCAGGCTATATAAGTAAGTAAAACAAAGCAAAGCAAAGCATGGATAAATAAGATATAATAATTGATGATGTATAGAAGTAGTCACCTACAAAAATTTATAAAATGAAGCCAAATAATGGTGGATAAAATATTGTATTTATCTTAAACAGATCTAAAAGTTGGGATAAGAAAACTAAATTAGGATGAAACAGGTATTGATTAGTAATCTGTATTTAACAATTTTAACTTTTTTCAAACTTCATTGTTCAGTGTACTCATTGACAGACTCTAGACTATCATGCAGCAACTGTCCTGTGAAATTCAACAAAATTATAAATGATAATAATCAAAAAATTATATGTATTGTTTAATAAAGAATTACAAGTTTGGAAAAACTTTCCCTAAAAGCAAATTAAGTCTTATATGCTGATAACCAGCATTATCAGTAAGCAGAACTAGATCAGAACTTGACGTGACTGAAAGTTTTTCCTTGTTTTTAAATAAAGAAAAACGTTCAAGGACTTCCTTTGTATGTTTTTCATACTGTTTGGTATTGGCAACTAATTGTTTTCTACAATATCTGAAATCAATATTTGTGAGCAATCAGTGGTTCTTGTTCTTATATTCTTGTTGAATCGGCTGATGTAAACTTATTTTTGAACACACCAGTATGCACATAGCCTTGTGTTAAAGTTTGAAGTTTGCTTACATCTTCTTTCATTTTGTTGAATAATTTTGTTGATAACAAATAATTGAACTGATTCAAAGAATGGCTTATTCTTGTATGTTATCACAATCTTTCAAGTGTAATGTTACATTTTTCAAATGATTTCATGTTGCAACTGTAGGATGTTGAGAACATGTTTGCAGATGACAGACATGCAGTTACATCGAACAAAAGAGTGCAGATTGAACTGCACAGTTGCTTCACTCCTGCAGTTAAATTAATAATTTACTTATGTACTTTGCAAATTAATTTTATCATCCATGCAAGTAATATTAGGTGTAACAACTGTTTTTTTGGCCATACAGAGTATCTTATTTGGGCTTGTCATTAAAGACATAAGATGTCACTGTCCAGTAAAGAGGCTGTGTCAAAAGGCATTATTGTACAGTAAAGGGATAATAGTATAGTTCAAAATTTGTTTTATTCAATTAATAATACCCCTCATGCGACAGTGTCTGTATTGGAATGAAATTTGGCCCCCAAAGGTGGTGTGTGTATCTTTCTAAAGAGAGACCATCAGTTTGTTTATCTACCAACCCCCTAAGATGTAAAAACAGGTTCTGGAGTGATCATATTTCTATCTTGGACTGAGACAGTCAACACATCTTCAGTGGCTTTTTTCTTGATGACCTATATGCATCAGATAAATGTAGGCTTACATTACCAGCTTTTGATGTTTAAAGACCCACACAGCAAACATTTTATTCATTTTATTTGAAAATTTAGTATACAGTGTGGTTTATGTCAGTGAAATGAGACAAACTGAAATAGACAAAACTTTAATATATTTTTGCAGGCTGAAACTAATTTCTACATTTTTCTGCACAATAACTTTAGTTTTCCACCATCTACAGTTACCAAACTTTGTGAATGGCATGTACTTAGGGTATGGAAGAATCTCTCGATTTTAGGCTAAAATGTGAAGGTCACTATGGCAGAAAGAAGGAAAAAATAACTTTAAGTTCTGCACCATCTGCAGTTACCAAACTTTGTGGATAGCTTGCACCTTGGGAAAGGAAATCTCATCAATTTCAGGGTCAAAAGTACAAGTGCAAGGTCATTGTGTTGTTCATAGTATTCCATTTTCTTCATATATATTGTCTTTATTTAAAACTAGTACCAGAAATATTCCTTTGGTACCATAATAAATACAGAATTGCTACATTGCTTGCTATAGCCTTTAGTCTGCATATGATATGATTATCCTTGTGGATCCCTGTAATGTGTACAGATTTATTTACTGGTTCCAGGCACTGTGGTGTTCCAGACCCATCCTGGGCAGAGCTTCATCACTTTGTGTGGTTCTTTGACACCCAACTTAGAGACTTTGAGAAGTCTATTTTCTGTGGTGCTGCTGTGGCAGAGGATCTTCCTGGATTTTCAGATTTTGTACTGAGGTTTCTCATCCAGATGTCAAGGGTAAGACAAACCCAATATTTATTCACTATGATTAGGAAAGGGGGTTATCATTTCTTTTGCTGCATTTTTGTTCTCTCAAAAATCTACCAAAAGTGTGATAATAGATGGTCTGTCATTTACTATGACCATTAATCCTGCCTCAAGGTGAAGGTGACAGCAATGAAAATGGAATTATCTGACTTGCATTTTTGTCCAGAGTACAACACATTTGAACTACTGAAGATATTTAAATTAAACTTGAACCAAGATAATTATCATAATTAGACAGTATGTCACATCGACTTCTTCAAGGTTAAGGCCATGATGAGGGAAAATGTACATGTCCATGTATGGGTACAATTTTAAAACCAGTATAAATATTTTAATGAAGTATTACCTTTTTATATATCATAATAATGTCTCACATATTCAGTCATACCCCTGCCAACAAGGTCAAGGTCACAGAAAGAGATAATTTAAGATGGTGACCTGTTTGGTGCTCCAGGCTGTCACTTTTTAGCTTCCTTTGATATTTTAATGAAACTTTTTACAAGTACACACCTTATCATACCGTGATTGATGTCTTAACTCATAGCTCTTCATGAGTAGAGAAATGTCATGAATGATAGGGATTCATCATCTTGTCCCTTTTGTAGCACAGTTGTTTTGTCAAGTTTAATTAACATAATAATCTTGCAGAGGATGATTTCTGAAAACAACATTTTCAAAGTTGAATGTTTTGTTGTTCGATAATAGATTTTTGGGGTTGATTAGCTAAGAATTAAAATTAAATTAGTTGTGACTCATGTGCTGTTTTCCTGGAGAATAAATCATTATTTGCATAATGTAAGATATCTGATAATTTGTTCTGTGTTTGTAGGACTTTTCCACGCGGTCACTGTTTATGAGTGAGGAGTCCCCAACAAACATTGCTGCTTCATTAGAAGACGAGGGTGAAGAAAGAGCAGAGGTAGAGGAGGATCTGACTCCATTTCAGATGCGAAGAAAATGGGAAAGCAGGTTAGACAAGACAATAGGTTTGTTTTTATTCCCTACCACGAATGTGTTAGAAGCATATAGCATTATCATAGTGTTACTATATATTCCATATATCTGTCCTTCCAGGTGTGTAGTAAGGTTTTCATGGACAACAAAAATGTATTTGTGTTTTATTTAATTTAATTCATACTAGGTTATTAAAATTAGAGCAATAACATTCAAATAAAGTAGAGGGTGAACTTATCAACCTTTGATTTGAGTGCTTATGGTACTGATTTTATGTTATTCAGAATCTAACAATTGATTCCTGCAGAAAGAAAGAATAGTTTATGTGAATTTGAAGAACAAGAAAACTTGCAGCAAATAAATTGCACTGTTTAATAGCATGATGAGGCTAGGGAGAAAAGGTGATTTTCATTCATGGTTTTAATTTTAATATTTGTATTTATCAAATAAAACATTGACAATTTGTTCTCAGAAATGGCTGCAAATTGTATGCCACCATGAAACTGGCTTGGGTTAAGAGGTAATTTGTCTGGTGGCTATATAAGTACTTTGACGTGTAATTGCTTTTACTGAAAAATGGCGTTAAACCCTACAACAACAACAACAACAGCTCCTCTTGACAATGAATAACCTAAAACTAATTTGTGTGTATCTTAAGACTTTAAAAAAATCTGATCCAGTTATGCCTGTAATCAATTAGTCCATTTAGATTTTGTAGGAATGACTTTCCACCTGCTTTGTTATTGCTTGAAAACATTTGATTACCAACCTTGCCTACTACCACATTTTAAAAATAAACCCTTACACCAAAGGCATACTTATTAATGAGTTGTCTGACTTTATGTAGCACATTTGTTTTATTCCAGCTTTGATAAATAAAACTGTTTTTGGTTTGCAGATGTTTTATTTCACCATGGGGGGCACTGCACTTAAGTGTGCCATATTGGCACATGCTAAAAGAAAAATTACAGATGGTGCACTGTAAGTGACAGTGTAGTGAGTATGCATTTTATGAAGTGATATAACTGTTTAAACAGTGTTTAAATATTGCCAAGCACAAATCAGGGGTTAGAAATAGTAACAGGGTATGAAAAATTAGGGCTTGAGTACTGCATGCCACTTTACCCACTTAGCTGTGATGCTGGCTAAGGTTTTTTTTCTGTACAAATTTAAAACTTTTAGTTCACAAGCAATCTTTACTATGTTCCCAAGGCATGTTGTTTAGTTGCATCGGCCAAAACCTGTGCACATGTGCACTCATGTTTCTCCAAAAATGTGTTTATGTGATTACAGCAGACTGTATTAGAGTCTCATTATTAGGAAATTTGGTCTTAATAATTTGAGTGAAATAATAGCATCTGTGATTAATTTAAAAGAAGATTTCAGTTGATTAAAGAGGAAATAGCTTGCATTTATTGGTATTTCTTTCATTCTTGTAAGTTGGAACATGATATACATTTCTGCTGCTTATTTTGTTTCTGCAGTAAATGAAATAATACAAATAACTTAAGTGAATAATTATTATATTGCCTCCTTTTTTACAGTCCTCATCCTTACCTTTTCTTCAATCCTGATGGCCAGACCTTGACCTTTGTTGGCTTTAACATTGAACAACATACTGGCAACCTTGTGGATCTTCAAACTGGGAGTGTTCTTGAGAAAGCCATCATGGCTAGGAATCTCTACAAGGGTCTGGTTAGAAATCGTGCTCCCATCCAGGAAGACTTTGATTCTTTGTCCAGGTTTTGTTATCTTTTGAATTAACTTTATTTATTTACCTCTGTATAGCATGCCAATGACTGGATAGCATCAACCTAGATCTATTGTGGCATGCTGAGCTGGCAGATTATAGTGTATGCTGTTCTTTTTACTTGTAATGTTGAGCAAACAGCATACTCCTTGGTCTGCTCAAACACGTGACAGCAGATATGGTGTGTGTTGTCTGCAGTTTACCATAATGCAGTTTATTCATTGGGAAATATGATATTTCGTTTATGTCAGTAGATCTTTCCAACACATCAGTCAAACTTAGCATCTTTGTATTGGAAGGGCTCTTAATATGGCTTGGTGTTTGTAGTTTGAATCATATTAAATATATAGGGTTGAAAATTCAATTGCCCAATTCAAAATAAACAATGAAAATTATATGATGAAGTGTATTTTTCAATCACTCACCCAATCAGGCAAGTGCTGATTCAGAGGTGACCAGTGTTTTTCTAAAAAGAAAAGGATTTTAATGAGAAAGGATGTTCTGTTGAGTGTATTGCCATGTTTTCCACCATAAGTTTGTTTCCATTTTGTCAATCAAGATCATACAAGTGCTTTGCTCTCACTCTTCAGTACTAATAAATACTTACAGAGGGAGAGCAGACTGGTGTCAGTTTGTACTTACTTATTACTTACAAATGGTGGTAGAAGGTCACAGAATAGGTGTCAAAAAACAACCTTTGACACGATTGAATGTAAGTCATTAACATTGTCATCTGTGATATTTCATTTGTGATATGTGATATTTCTATAATAGTTGATTGAGTAATAGTTTATTCTGGGCAAGCAAAAATATATAATTCTTGCCTGAATAGGAGAGTGGGTTTTTAGAAAATGATCAGCACTTGATGTTTATGTCAGCATGTATGAAATGTTCCCTCAACTTGGAAGTAAAATATAGAAAACACATAGTAACTAAACCAAAATATCTTAGAAACTATTACTTCGATTTCGCTCAAAATTGGAACTTATCTTATTTTTACTTGATGTATTATGTCCCAAAAAGTTTTCATATATTTTGATGCAGTAGGAAAGATTTTCTTTTGTAAATGAGCATGCATGGGACTTGGAACAAATTCTGCAAGGCACATTTTATAACATGTTGTAACAACTTTTAAGTGAATCCTGTAGCCTTGCATTTGATCCAAGACATCATAGAGACCTTAGGCTGACATGCAAAGATTTGTATCACAGGGATTTAGCTGAACAGAGACAAAACCTGAATCTGGTGGGTTCCTGTGGCTGCAGCCCAGGTGACCACCCGATCCAATTAAAACAACACAGCCTCTTAGCTTCACTGGATTCACCAGTGAATTTTAATGTTAAGAAGATTTCAGTCGTTATCTTCTTAACCTGATCGAATGGTCATGGATCATGTGACCATAGACTATGATGTTTCAAGTTGGAGAGTGGGTTATTGTAATTCCTAACAATATAAAAATCTTTTTAAAAGATCCTTTTCTAACAAACCACTGAACAGAATATGACCAAACTGACACCATTCTTATAAAGGTCTTTCATTTGTGAACAAAGATGCCAATCCATTGTCAGATATGGCCACCATTACTAATATTAGACCAATCATTGTTTTTAACAACTTAAAACATTAAAATGGCTTCTTCTCAAAGTCTGCTGCAAACAGTTTGACCAAATTCAAGATGGAAAACATCCTGATATGAAGGCCATTCAATTTTACACAGGTAATGTCACTCTGCCAGCAAATATAACCGCAGTTCTAACAAGGAACAAACTGTAAAGCAACAACTTCTCAACACTATTGTATAGAATTTGACTCCTAAATTAGTCATGAAGCCTCATATCTTGAAGAACTTTCAGTTTTGCATCAACTGTTCTTATTCACTATTAAGTGTGGCCATTGTTATTAAATATATATAAAATATTTTAAACAGCCTGTTCTAAACAACCAGTCAAAAGAAGTTGACCAAATTTAACAGAAAGTATGCCTAATGAGACCTTTAAAACTTACACAAATGCTGCCTATATGGCTGCTATTACTAAAAATAGAACAACTTTTACATATCCAAGTGCATCATACTTACCGGGGCCCCAAGTGGCTGAGTGGTCTAAAGCGCTCACCGTTCCGAATCACTGCCATCTCACGTCTGTCTGCGTGGGTTCGAGTCCAAGGCTTGGCTAGCATGGGTATGTGGGAAAGCCTGCCAGTAGCTTCTCATGGGTCGGTGGTTCTTCCCTGGGTTTTCCAGGGTTCTTCCTCCACTCTTTATACTGGCCGCCATGTATAGCCTATCTTGTGCTGAAAAATGGCGTTAAACCCTTGAACAACAACAACAACAACAGCATCATACTTACCTATGTTCCTTGGTTAACTGCCCTTGTATTTGGCTTTTGGGTAGATGTCAGGATTCTGGCTGAATTGAGCCTTTTGTTTTCATCTCACAGTCTATCTCTTCTTTGCCCACCCACCACTAGTTCTCTATATTTTAACCTATTTATTACCCTGAAAGCTGTAAAATTGCATGTTCATAAAATTTCACACGTATGAAATATTTTGTCTGATAACTATGTTAGTTATAGACTTCATTTTATTAAATTTGATTCCAGAGGAGACAAGATCACAAGACTTTGTCAGGTGATGGGAAATGAATTCCCCTATGATCCAGATGCGACCTATGAATTAACAACAGATAATGTAAAGAAGATTCTGGCAATCTACATGAGGTTCCGGTAAGGATTAAACTCCAGGCCCTAATTTTAGACATTTTTATGAGGTTCCGGTAAGGATTGAACTCCAGGCCCTAATTTTACACATTTTTGTGAGGTAAGGATTGAACTCCAGGCATTTTACACATTTTTGTGAGGTTTCAGTTTTGATTGAACTCCAGGCCCTAATTTTACACATTTTTGTGAGGTTCTGGTAAGGATTGAACTCCAGGTCCTAATTTTACACATTTTTGTGAGGTTCAGGTAAAGAGGTGATGATTTGGTTGGAAGTTCAGACCCATTTTAGACATTTTTGTGAGGTGGAGGCAAGGTTCGAACTTTGGACCCTACTTAGAGGGTTTTGAGAGGTTCAGATAAGGTTTGAACTTAAGTCTGTTTATAGGTTTTTTGTAATATCCATTAAAAATAAGTTAAATACCAGGGAAAAATTCAGAATTCTGAATTTGGTGTTGTTTCAGAATTTATAGACATGAGGCCAAGTCAGAAGGTACTTTAAATGTTTATTCTAATTTAGATACTGCTCCCAGTGTTGGCTTTCCATTTAAACTTGTAAAAAATATTCTTTAATATGGCAGGGACATCTGTGGCACATGGGCACATTTCAAGTACTACTCATGAGCACCAGTTGTAGACCTTACTTTATAAGCATCACATATGATAGTAGTTTTAAAAAGTATCTTTCTATACCCAGTGAAATTTGAAAGCAAATATCTGTTTTTTCTAATATAATTTTATTTGCATTTAACATGTTAGGTGTGACATTCCAGTGATTATCATGGGAGAGACAGGGTGCGGTAAGACCAGACTGGTCAAGTTTCTCTGTGCACTACAGACCCCACCTGGAGCTGTTGTGAAGAATATGGTACTAATGAAGGTAAGTAAAGCATTCTAGTTTAGTGTGTACTAGGTGTAACATTCAAGTTATGATCATTGGAGAGACAGGATGTGATAAAATCAAACTGGTTAAGTTTCTTTGTGCATTATAGACCCCACCTGAAATTGATGTCAAGAATATAATACTCATACATACCTACATACATACATACATACAGTAACTTCACTAGTTACATAAAAATTTGGCTGTGTCAGTGGGGGCTTTTCCTTAGCTAGAACCTGAATGAAACACTTTACAAGGATATGGAGATTTCCAATTTGTGCTAGGCTGATCCCAGCATAAGAGTATGTTTGGCATGATCCCAGATAAAACAGAAACTGTACTTGACTGAACCCAGTATTAGATTTTATTCTGGGCTGATTTGATCTCAAGTAGAATCTGTTAGGTGGATCTCTACAGTAGAATGTATTTGAGCTGATCCCAGCTTAATTAGATCTATGCTAGACTGATCCTCACATTAGAGTGTATCCTGGGCTGATCCAAGCTCAAGAAGAAACTGCTAGGCTGATCCCAGCCTTAGAGCATAATCTGTTTTGATCCCAGCTCAAGTAGAATGTGTGTGAGGCTGGTCCTCGCATTAGAGGATATTCTGGGCTGATATATTCAACTTGACTGGATTAAATTCATTGGATGCATGATGTATGTCTCATAAAATTGAATACTTTTTCTGTGTTGCTGGTTTTTCACCAGACAAAATAAAATCCTGAGCTTTAAGCATGTGTTCTCATTCTAAACAATTCAAAGAAAAAAAAGAAATTTCAGGTTTATGTAGAAAAAAATAAAATAATTTTTCACAATAATTTTTTGTTTGAAATTTTAGATGGTTTTCCTATATGTCTTTTTAGGTCCATGGAGGCATCACAAATGCAGACATCATCAAAAAAGTTCAGGAAGCTGAGAAACTTGCCCAGGAAAATGCTAAGAATTATGGTCCCCATATGTACACTGTACTATTCTTTGATGAAGCCAACACAACAGAGTCAATTGGACTCATCAAAGAAATTCTCTGTGACAAATCCATGCAAGGAAGACCACTTAAAAACTGTCCAAATCTGAAGATGGTTGCTGCTTGTAACCCCTACAGAAAGTAAGAAGATGAGATGGTTAAAAATACTATTTGATCTATTTCATGCCAGGAGCAATATTTTAATCTTCAGATTTTGAACAGCCAAAAAAAAGTACTTTTTAAAGGTTAATTTTGATTGGCGATGGGTTTTATGATCTCCAAACTAAGAAACTTTCTGTTGCTAAGTCTAACCTGCATCTTATTTTATGCCCTTGCTGAAAATATGGTAATGGCACAATGTTAGGTTTCTTCATCCATTCCCAGTGTGGGTAAATGTTGCTACTGTGAATATGGTAATGGCACAATGTTAGGTTTCTTCATCCATTCCCATTGTGGGTAAATGTTGCTACTGTGAATATGGTAATGTCATCTTCTAATTATTAAGAAATGATTCATAAAATGTGCTTATAAGCCTGAGATTTGCTTTATAACAATGGTGGAATATGTTTTTCCCACTCAAATTGAGAAGAAAAAAATTATTGACCTGTTTTGTCTTGCATATTAGTAAAAATAAGAAAGCACACAATTGAAAAAGCTTTAGAATAGATACTTAAACCAGGTATAAAAGAAAGTACATTTTCTGTTTGTGTTCACTGTTTTATTGTAGACATTCTGAAGAGCTGATCAGACGACTTGAAAAGGCTGGACTGGGATACCATGTTGATGCAGATAAAACTGCAGACAGATTGGGTAATTGCACAAATAATCTCAGCCTTAATAGTCCATTCTTTAAGTTAGAGAATATTAATTAGGTTTTATCTTGAGTTAGATTGAAGTTGATTGATATATCAATCCAAATTTTGCATTATATTTATATTTAGGATATTTTTACATTTTCGCATTTATTCTAGGGAAATAAATTATTTGCTGAACTTGTTGGTTCTCTCACTTTTCTTTTCTTTTAAGACCATAGATTCATACTATCATCACATTTGGGACTGACCGTTTTGTTTGGGGGAGGGGGCAAAATGTTTTCAAGTTTATTGGGTGCTTTACATGTAATACAGCAGTAATAAATGCCTCTGCCCAGTATCACTTTATCAACATAACTCAGTGTGCAAGCATGAGCATGTGCTTATTATTGTCTTTCATTTGATTGATGTCATGGCTAAAACCAGTCATGACAGTTTACCATTCATACATGGTGCATATAACAGCCTGTTCATACTGAAGTGGTGTTTTTATTTCTTCTTCAACTATGTTTCCCAATCATAATACCTTAGGAGAACTATAACTACCTCACAAATCCAGCCCTCCCAGATACTACTTTTACTTAAAGGGAGCAGAAAGTTGTCTGCCAACCCATTTGGTGGTTGGGTGGAGTGATCTCCCCACATATTTTAGACTTTGCGCCAAAGTGTAAAAGTATTCTAATTATTACTTCCTCTCATGCTTTGAAGCGTGCTCTCATCATCAGATACCTTTCAAAAAGCGAGAAGCCTTGTGGAAGATACCACTACCAGTTGGAGGAGTTTTTCACTTCTAAGGAATGTATACCTCATCTACATTTCCAACATTTTCTCTGTTTCTACCTTGACAAAGTTTTGCCTTTACAAGTTTCCACACCTTGTCATCTTCATACATTTAGGTACTTGCACATAAAGCCAACACTACTTCCCATTCAGTTTGTGTTATACATATTTTATACATGCAAGTCTCTAGTGCTCATATAATTCCTTTATACACCACTCCCTTGATAACTCGCTTACATCGGGGTCCAGAAACATCGACCGCACTATAAGTGAGGTGCGAGTTATTGAGGGACCTATAAAATAGGCCCAAAACCAATAAAGTGATTGATGACATAACAGAAAAATAAGGGGGGGGGGGCGGTAGGCAGATTATACTGTTGAATACTTACTTTATAATCGTTCTGAGATTAACTGTGAATAAATATCTCTTCATAACGGTGTACTTTATTATTTCCTCATAGGACAATATTAATTTCAGGATAAATTACAGTATATTGAGGCGATCATCGAAAACATTATTCCACGTGGTTTCCGTTCGCTTAACATGTGTACCACTTCACATATTGTGTACTACGTCACTAATTTTTATGTCGAATTCGATACATTCTAGTTTTATTGTTTGATCCAAATTAGAGGTTTTTTATATACAAAGATCGACTCTGTTCGAGAAACTGTCGATCGAACGATAGATAGATAGATTTGAATGCGATAGAAGTAAAATGGAAAACTAAAAAAAAAAAATAATGGTTAATCAGTACTAACATATTAATTGGTCTACAAATTTAAAACAATGTAAATTAGAACAAGTTAATACTTGCCGTTTGTGCCATGCTTGACAAATATCAATTCACTTTTTGAAAAAAATCTGTTAATTTTTTGTGTGTGTTACTCCTTGGTTTCTCTGCCGCCGAGCAAAATCCCTCAGATTTCTCAACTGCATGAGCTTTACTTAGCCAACATTTTGGGTCTCCAGCCACCCTATGGCAATATCAAAATATTTGATTGCTTCCTGTGCAGAGGAGTGGGGGTGCAACATCTGCGCCTGCATCACTTGCAACACTTGTATTACTCCTGTTAGAATCGTCTTCCGCTGCAAATTTGTTAGTTGTAGAATTAATTATAGTTTCATCTGACGTGTATTCGGCTGTGGGGCAATCATTGTCAGCACAAATCCACTCCTCCATATCATCAAGAGAAACGCCCATCTCAGGACCATGAGTCTGTACGAATTTCTCCCAAACAGCCTCGGCATTAATGACATCAGTTTCACTGAAACATTGGACGTCACTATAATCGTCGTTGTCTCTGTTACTGTTTTGCTTTATGTCAAAGGCAGCTCCAAGACCCTTAATCCAGCACCCGAGGTCTCTTGTAATCAATTTTTTTCAATGCAACAAACACTTCCCCGAAGTGTTGATCAAAACAATGCTGGGATATACATGTAACTAGGTTCTCACAGAAGTACTCACGGGTTTTGATGTGACGGTCGATTGACTCTTTTCATGTTTTCAATGAACAGAATATGTTGTGATTATAATGTTTACACTGAAACAGAATTAAAGGATTAGAATGTGACTTTCACACAAGAAGATGTTTAATTTGTGTTTATTTCATTCTCTGTTGCCACCTGTTAGCATTTACCAGAAGTTTTCATTGATCGCTATTTCACCAGACTGTTTATTTACAGTATACTGACAACTATTTATCATAAAAACTTGCATAATATATAATATCTTTAAACAGAGGTCTCGCTAGGATTTTAAAACTGGGTCTTTCTGCCTCTGAATTCAGTCACTAAATATCAGTACATTTTCTCACTCGGCTGCCAGTCAAAGCCTTTGAACTAGCCACCTAGCTGTTGCATCATGTTCTTTTTTTTTAATGTACTCTTATAAAATGGCAACAGTACATCAAAGAGTCTTTCAGTCACTGAATTCTGTCATTGTAAATATCAGCACAGTTAACTGATCGACACATTTTCCCACAAAGCAGGTGGCTGAAACAGGACCGGCAAATCTTTGAATTTTCCCGCGCACCTATTACATGCGTACGGAAGATATCCGCCTCAGTGATTTTCTGCATCCCAGATCAAAAATTGGCGTCCAAATACGCGTAATTAAGCATTTTCGAGATCTCTGAAATTAATTCTTCTTTAGAACTTGCAGATTTCAAAATATGGATTATATTTTTACGGGCATTAATCACCATTTTCGATGATAAAACGAGCAATGTATCAAGGTTTAATTTATCAATTCTTATCGTAATTTTTTCATGTTCAGCATATTTTAAAGATATTTTAAATACATTTTCTCTGGAAAAAATCGGGAGCCAAGACAGACATCGCGTTATAAGCGGGATTGCGAGTTATCCGGGCGCGAGTTATCGAGGGAGCAGTGTATGTGTAATTCCTTTACAGGTACATATCAGCGAGTTTCTATCCAAGGCATTTGTAGCATCCAGGTGCCAGCTTTAATGTATGTACATGTATGGGCAATCTCTGGGTCTTTTTCCCTACAAGTATTGCCTAATAATGGATTTTGTGGCACCTACTGTGTACATCTCTATAACAGTGCCTCAGTTCCCTTTTACATAAAAGTTTTTTTTGTGTGCAATGTAGACACTCGAGTATATTTCTGTAGTTCTTCTGCTCTGGTCACTGCTCCATACATGGTTTATTCAGTCACCTCCTGCACATGCATGTTATTCTTGAGTCATGTTTATCTTTAAATCATATTTATCGATTACTTAGTCACTCGCATGTGCTGCCGAAGCGACTTCATAAGTTTGGTTTACGCTACATTATTTACGTGTGTGCATGTCTTTATGCTTTAAGAACTCCTTATATATGTTTAATTCCATCCATTCTGGTATAAAGGGGAGTTCATTTCCTGTGTATTTTTAGAATTTGGATCACCATGCTTCAATGATTATAACCGTACAGGCAATCTTTGACCTCCCCTTACAGGTAGCATTGTAATTGAAATCATCTGCTATCACCTTTTCCAGGTAACCATCATTTGGTATAGCTCTGCACCCACACAGTAGTCAAATATCACGTGCAGGCTGGCAGGTGATTTTTTTTCCTCAGTGCAAATCTTGATGGAACAAGGGAGATAATTGAACTTACCCTTTAGTTATGAAGTGCCAGACAATGACATACTCGGAAACAGCTCTGCACCCAAGTCATCATCACAGCACTTATCACCTTTGGAACTCCCTCTACCTTGTCTCCTAGGAGTCCAACATGATTCCTCCAGCGGAAGAACATGGGACAGAGCTAACAAACAGCCAAGTTCCTTCTCTTTCAAAAGATGCATGGACAGGTTACATGTATCAAATATACAATAACCTGTCCCAATTGATGATCCTAATGACATACTCCTCACACTGATGGTCTATTTCCACTGCAGCTGGCCTAGGCCATATACTAGGGCTCAGGAAGGGACAAACATCAATATTACGGGATCAATCAATAACGGTCCAGGCTTCCAATACATTGAACCTGACTTTGCAGACATGTGCAGGGACCAGACTAACTCGTACCACCTCATGACACTCATTCAGCATGATACCACGCATTGATTCTTGATCTTCACGCCTCAACAGATGTCACTTTACAATTTCTCTACGAGAAGAGCCTCTTTACTCAACAACTGTCTTTAAGTTACATTTTCTAATTCAGGGTATTCTATGAGTTTAGTGAGTGACAGACCTCATCACTCTTCACCAGCTAAGTTTCAAGTGTTACATGGTACCATAGCCTCACTTCACACAACCAAGATAATGGTGCTTGTTTACCATTGCCATCATCTATTCTACCCAACCCAAGGGCACGTGAAGATTCTTCCTTCTGAACATCCATTGAGGATGTTTTCTGCAACCAGAGTTTTGTCCTCCTAATATAACTCCAT
Organism: Sinohyriopsis cumingii; assembly: GCA_028554795.2. Lineage (NCBI taxonomy): Eukaryota > Metazoa > Mollusca > Bivalvia > Unionida > Unionidae > Sinohyriopsis > Sinohyriopsis cumingii. Next base: position 12,119,998 of record CM068835.1, read on the forward strand.
CAACACTATGCACCAGAGTCCCAGCATCTGTTGATATTATGACAAACAGAAGGTTCTGACTTCAGTTATGTTTGCAGTCATGGAGAGTTAAAGATTTTCTGACCTGCCTTCATCATCATTTTGTAGGCAGTTCAGTCATCTGCACCCCCATTCAGAACCTCAGCAGTTGATAGTGATCTCACCATATCGGGGCTGACATAGCCACGCTCCATATATATGGATTAGATGGCCTTTGTTGATAACTGGCAGTTAGTGAGCAATATCAGTGCTGTGACTTCATTGTTGGACTTTTCGTTCTCACTCGATATCTTCCAACCAATGGAACATAGTTTATCTTCTCCCACTTCAAATAACTCAGGGCATGCATGGAAGTCAGTCTCAAGAATGGCTAAGTACTGAGTGGAGCTGCTCAACACACTTTGGCTAGTGCCGTAACCACAGCTACCTGTTCAACTGGCAGAACACAACTCACTGCCCACTGCCTGCACTCCCCTGAGGGATTACTATATGGCCAAGCTAAGAGTACAGCCTTTACCCTGTATCCTTCTTTTTAATATCCCGATGGCTGAAGTATGCTAACAAGCCATCAAGGAGACACATTTCCCTCCCTTCCACAACCACAGAGTCGATACAGGGATAGTATGCGAAATCAACAAAAGGACCCAAGGGCCACTCATAGGTCATGAAACTCTGACAGCCATCCTATTGAAGCTCCACTGATCGAAAGTAGTCTTATCACATACCTTGTGGATATAGCACCTTTTCTTGGTTCCACTGGCAAACGACTCTCTATGTCTGGTCATTGGCCTAAACAGCCTCAGTCCATTTATCCACACCCCTCGGTTCCCAATGAAAATATCACAAAGCATTTTGAAAGCTATCCATGATGGAGACTTTGCCATCACTGGGTTTAGACAGTGCAAATGTCTTCATGTTTCAATTCATAAGGCTCCCAGGATGTTCCTGTGATTCACCTACAACATTCTATATCAATTCAGGGCACTCCAACTGAGGCTCAATTTCAGCCCTTGGACCTTCCCTTATCTGACAAATTGAGTAATGGTAAATACCTGGAGAACATCCTGCAGCAACATCATAGGTTTAGCAAGACAAGATAGCCCTTGTTACCAATCTGGACTTCACATCAAGAAGGAAAAATCAGACCTAGTAGCATTTCAACAATTCATTCACCTGGGTATGGAGTTCAATACACAGGCTCCATATTTTGTCTCCCTCAGATCAGACTTTGTGAAATACATGTCCTATCAGCAGACCCAAATTAAATGCAAGTTTCAAAAAGACATGTTAGTCTTATTCATGATGGCATACTTCAGGGGTAACAAAATTTTTGTCATGAATCCTCTGTCTCATCTGGACACATCAACTAAAGACCACTTACAAAACCCAGTCTGGACTTTCAGGTGATACATTAATATGAATAGAGCCATTGCATCAAGGGAGATCACTCCTCTTTCTACTTCTCATATAGGACAGGACTGTCTATCAGAACAAACTATCAAGTCCAGGAGTAAGGGGGCTGTTTACTCAGCATATAGGGAGATAACCCCAGCTCCATGAACTTAGTACACACTTTTGGCTCATGAGGTTTGATCAGTTGCCACCTACCTAGCATGGGACTGGAACTGTTCAATAACCAACATCATTCAGGCTGCAGGATGGAGATCAGAGTCCACATTCTCTTGCTTTTATCTCTGAGATCTGTAATCCCAGACGGCCCAATTCAGTCTGGTAAAACCTATATCCACGTCAGCTCAACAGGTCACCCTTCCCAGTCGATCAACATCTTAAGACATGGCTTCATGACTTCTGCTGGATTTGTGGATGACAATATTTTCCCTTTTGAAGCCACGCCCTGATAGATGGAGTCACCTCAAGTTGGGTTACCTAGAAGCTCAATACCTTTGGGTACTGGAAAAAGTATCTCTGGGGTAAGGGGATGTACCTCCCTCCACCTCTTCCCTATTTTCCTAAGGTATTTTGATTGGGTAACATGTTTGAAGAAGAAATCAATTTTCCTAGTAAAATATGTTTCTATAAGAATTACCTACCCAATCATAATACAATAATACACGTACATCCTCCCAGCCAACCCACAATTACATGCATTGGAAGCATGCCTTCTTCTCCAGTAATAACTGGGATATTCTTACACTCTGCCTGCAAGTTTTATATCTAAGGGGAAATCACTCTGTCAAACTGCCAAATAGGTCAACAGAAACTTTTAGCTCCCTTTAGCCAAAAGTAGTATCTGGGAGGGCTTCATTTGCAAGGTTGTGGTAGTTCTCCTAAGGTATTATGATTGGGTAAGTATTCTCAAAGAAACATATTTTAGTAGGAAAAATTGGTTTCTATGTTTTGAAGATTATGGAAAATCATAATTTTTGATACACAACTGTGCCAGGGGGTGAGGGATACAAATAATGTTATTAGCATGACACACCATGTTATCGAAGGCATGTCAATATCTTGAAAATAAATTTCCACATTTCATCAGCATGACCAAAGTTTTCTTAGGCAAATATGATTTTATTTCAACAATCCCAACAAGCATCTCATTTAGAGGGGCACTGGGCATCAGGCTGTTGGATTTGTTTTAGTACTGTCTAACTTTATTCAAAGTTAAATAACAGAAGGTTGAAATTTTCCGGACATTTAGCCAGAGTTCAAATTTTGTACATGCGTATAGAAAGTTTCAAAGTACAATTAACCATTCTGATTACAAATAGTAGGTTCCAGACAACTTGAACATTAACCTTAACATACCAGTATCTTCATTCCACTTGTCATGCATAACTGTCAATTACTTTTATAAATAGATTGTGGGACTGGGTTTCTGATTCAAAGTGTGGGTTTTGTAGTCCATTGGGGATATGTCCTTGCCTTAAACAGACACGTCATAATGAATGAAAAGTTTGTGTAATTAGTACAGTTATTTATCTGAAGAGCATGTTTATTGTCCAGGATATAAAATAAAAATGTATAAACATTAAGTACTGAAGAAAAATGTTAACCAAAAGAAAATTGGCAAATAATGTCAATACAGATAAGCAGTAATAGCCAGCTCAATTTTCCATGAATGTGACTGTTAATCACACTTTGAAATTGTTATTACTTTCATTATGCAGTTTGCAATGAAAAACTGTTTTTGTATTTGTTAATGACTCAAACTGAAAAAAGGTAGTCTTTAGTGATGAACTTTTGTATCAGCGCAGGACAGTAAGTATCCCCTAATTTTTATATAATTGATTTAGTTTGGGGAAATCATGATTGTGGAATACTGGCAGAGCATAGGAATTTTGGAGTCAGAAATCATGTCTTTTTTGTGACATGCCATGTTTAAAACAATTACAAACAAGTAGGTTAATGGTGTACTATGAAGGAATGCATGATACATGCAGATGTTATGTATGTGTTCTTGGTTGTTAGGGTATTCCTGCATTAGCCCAACATATGATGCCTTGTTGTCTGCACTTTGATGCAGATCTTTCACTATGGAAATTATATTTAGTTACCCTCATTGATAAAGATGGTGAAGTAAGCATGTGTTACTGTAAATAAGGCAAATTGTCTTCTACAGGTTATTATAATAAGAATTTAAGAACTTTATAAATCAGTTAGAATTTTTGCTTATTTTGTAGCATGTACCCTAGAAAAACCTTTATGTGATGCTAGGGTACTCTTATTTGTAGAAATTATTGGTTTGGTATGCTTCATTTTTCCCTGGTATGTGCATAATTGCCTACGAGACCATGCTTCAGAACACTTCCACTTTTAGGACAGTTATTTTGATCTGGAATGCTGAAGTTTAAAACTAAAATAGTTTGCATTGACTATGTGCCTTTTCAGGTCGAGTTCCAATGAGGCGCCTTGTATACAGAGTTCAACCTTTGCCCCAGAGTCTTCTTCCACTGGTATGGGACTTTGGTCAGTTGAACACACAAATTGAAGACCTATACATCAGACAGATGGTCATTAGATATGTAAGTTATTCAAATATTTTATTACTTGTATCGGTGAGTAATTAATTAATTTTGCACAGTCCTTTCTTGAATTACATTAATATATTCTTCCCTGTCCACCTCAGTAAGTAAACTGACTTCCATTAATATTATAACTGCAGGTGTAACCAATACCCTTTAGATCAAAAAGACAATAATTTATGTTTTTTACAATATAAATATGGTGATTTTCATATATTTCCAGATCAGTCAGGGACGTCTGCCGGATATTCCTGGTTCAGTTCCTGTGATAAGTAAAATTTTAACAGCCTCTCAAGATTTTATGAGAATGCAAAAGGTGAGTGTCCTTCCCCCCCCCTTAGCATACCAGTATTAATTGTTCTGTGGAAGAAAACATTGAAACTGAGATTAAACCTTTGTTACAATATTCATTCTTATCTAATCGAGAAACAAACGTTCTGACAGTGATACATGATGTTTTTTCAATGCCAATATTTTGTCAAAACGAAAAACTGTTCCAGTATTCATTTATTGACACATCATTTTATGTCACAATAACATTATTCATCAGATTATTGCATTAACTACAAAATAATAAAATTCTCTTCACCTGTTCCATCTATTTTTATTTTGAGTAGCCATGTAATTCAGAATTTAATTGAGGTAGAAAGATGATCATGAAGAAACAACCTGTTAATGTCAAGTTTTATAACATATATAAACACATGGAAAAATTCGTTGTAACTAACAGAAAAACTTACATACAAAGATGGATTATTTACAACTATTTCTTGCAATTCTAAGTGGAGCAAGTTATTTTGCAACATATTGGAAAATGGTCTATGGTTACCATGGCATTCAGACCCAGTATTTATTTTGATATATAAATCACATGTTAGGCAAGCAGATTGATATATTTTGTAAATTTGTTCAATGAACTGATTCAGTTTAAAAATAAAATTATTCATCATGTTGCATGTATGTGGCAAAATTTGGAAAATAATTTGATCTCAACACTTTTAGTATAATTTTAATTCCCATTCTGCATTAAAATTTAGGTTCATTTCAAGCACTGTGACCTTTGAATTTTATTTTGCTTTTCAAAAGGTGATGATATTCAAAATGTTTATAAAATGTATTTTAAAATCTGGCAGTGAGAAATAGATTTATTTTGTGATGTAAAAACTTTTTAACTAGGGTAAAACTATAGAATCTTACATAAAATCAAATCATACCATGCTTTTTGTGTTTCTCGCTGCAAGCGATCTATGATGAGATGCATGTTAGCTCAGTCACTTAACTAGAAAAACAGTTATCCACCCTAGGTAACATTGAATGCATGTTTGACCAAAACGATCAAATCGTTCTAAGGCAAAACCAAGTTATTTCCTGCTTTATTCTGTGACATTATCAACATAGAAATTTCACTGAAAAAAAGAATGTTTCAAAATATGTATTTGTGGGAACTCTTCTTTTAAAACAAAATTCATGAATTATTGCCCTCTGTATGTTGGGGGATGTGGACTTCTGGTCACAATCTTACTGGAATAAATAGCAAGAGTGCAATGGAGCTATACCCCCACCCCCTTGTGACCTTGAGTGCACCATAAACCCTACTAACATATATGCTTGAGCCTCAACATTTGAAAATAATGAAAATAGAATCATTGCTAATGTATGTAATATTGAGTCATATCATCCATTGAGGCCAGTGAGGTCACACACTGCTGGTAATATTCATTTGCTTCCTTGAGGCCCATGAGGTCACACATAGCTGTTATTATTCAAGTGATCCCCTTAGGTCTATGAGGTCACACATAGCTAGTAATATTCATGTGCTTCCTTGAGGCTCATGAGGTCACACATAGCTAGTGATATACATGTACTTCCTTCAGGTCTATGAGGTCACACATTGATGATAATATTCATGTGCTTCCTTGAGGCTCATGAGGTCACATATAGCTAGTGATATACATGTACTTCCTTCAGGTCCATGAGGTCACACATTGATGGTAATATTCATGTGCTCCCTTGAGGCTCATGAGGTCACATATAGCTAGTGATATACATGTACTTCCGTCAGGTCCATGAGGTCACACCTTGATGGTAATATTCATGTGCTCACTTGAGGCTCATGAGGTCACACATAGCTAGTGATATACATGTACTTCCTTCAGGTCCATGAGGTCACACATAGATGGTAATATTCATGTGTTCCCTTGAGGTCCATCAGGTCACACATATTTAGTAATGACAGGGTAATCATCAGAGTGATTTAAATGCATATTTTTCAGCCAGTACAGGTTTGAGATGAAAAGTACTTAATATTAATACAAAAGGTCTCAGTAATAAAACTGATGAAATGAAACAGAATTTCCTGCAATCAAAGTGAAAGCCTAGTGTTTTATGCAGTACTGGTAATGATAATTGTGAAGATAGCTACAATACCATTTTTGTCTCCTTGAGTGCCCCCTAATAATACCAGTGATGTATATATATCCTATATTTAGGAGTTTCTGGTAAGGGTTTACACACAGGTCATTTAAATATTCAGGGTATCCAAGAAAATTTTGTGTGTGTTTGATTTGGATTTTTAATATAGCTTTAACAATGTTTCAGTCGTATCACAATGATGTCTACAGTGTGGCAGTTTTTAGCCATGGTCTAGCACTGTGGCATCATGCTACAAACATGTAGGATCATGACCCACCCAGTCACATTATACTGACACCAGGTAGAGCCAAGCAAGGCAGCTACTAATACCATTTTTATAAATCTTTGGTTTGACTCGGCCGGGGTTCGAACCCCCGATATCCTGCATCTGAGGCTCTTGGATGATTTCCAAGAAAAGATGGATCAACTGAAGTTATTGCTAACCTCTTCCGATAATAATGTACATTTATTTGGATTCTTAGAAACAAAGTTGACAGAAAATCAGGGTGACAATTTCTAGTATATCAGTGGCTTTGACAAACCTTTTTATAGGGAAGAAAAGCAGGAGTAGGTGGACTTTTGTATGTGTTAAAACTGATACAGTTGTTACATGAAGGGAAGACTAAAAAACACTGGATATATAATCCATATGGCTACAGATTGTTGGATCACCCCAAAACATTTTTAATGCAATAAATCAAAGAGACAATCTAAAATACATATGAAATCAAGCTGAATATAAAATTTGGTGGAACAAAGTTAATGAAATGGTAAATCAAATGAGTATGCTATAAAAAGTCATAAATAAAGATATAAAAAACTCCAAAAGCTATTTAGTGAGTCTTTACAGTTTGGTGCAGGGATCTGTAAGAGTAAAACTGAAATTTTATCCTCATCATAAAGGTATTTACACTGATCTCAGCAATTTCTCAAAACATTCTAATGACTTTTCTTTAAATGGTTGAAAAACTTAAGGAACTTAAAATTTTCTCTGATCATCTGAAACTCAAAAAGGCATGTTCAATGAAAAACTCCTAATTGACATCAAGTTCAAAATTCTGAGTCCTGAATTTGGGTGAAAGTATATTCAAAACCTGGATGATTGAAAGGCCACAGTGCTTGATATCATTGGACCAAGGCTACTAAAGGCAGATACACCTACCATAATAGAGAGTATATGTTTTATCTGCAATCACAATATTACGTCTAATAAATTTCCATTGAGGCTTGGAAAACAGCCAAGGTAAATCCATTACAGAGAGCTGGAACAAAATATGTAAATAATTACAGACCTATCTCTATCCATTCTTTTTTATAAATTACTAGAAAAACAAGTTTCACTTTCTTTTACCCACTGTTTGAATGCTGTGTCTTATTTCTTATAATCAGTTTGGCTTTCAACACAATTGCTCATATGAAACTGCACTTATATTTATGATCAATAAATGGCTGAAAGCATTAGATAGCAGAGAAATGGTAGGCACCATTATAGTTGATATTTGTAAAGCTTTTGATCTCATAGACCATACAGTTTTTATGAAGAGCTGAAAATCTGTCAGTATAATGAAAACTCCCTAACCTGGTTTACTTCTTACTTAACTGACAGAGTGCAGAACATATTTTAAAATGGTCACCTTTTGAAAGTAAAAATAATAATTGTGGTGTACCACAGGGCTATTTCTTCAGACCTCAGTTATTTGTTTATTCATTCTATTTATTAAAGACCTATCCTTTCAAATCTGTACTTGAAAATAATGTACAAGATGCTCTTAACAGGCATAAGTTTTTTTCAAGAAAAACAGTTTGATTATAAATACAGAGAAAGTCCCTGCTATTTACAACAGAACATGAAAGCAAAGCAAGATAGCAACAAACTCCAAGTTTTTTTTTGACGACGTTAATCTTAATATGACCTATTGTGATAAAATTCTTGATGTACATGTTGATAACAATCTAACCTGGTCTTTTAAAATTACATATGTTTCAAGAAAAGGTTAATTCTTTGGATACTTAAGAAAATCAGAACATTCGTTCCTTTTCAATAGAAGGCCATCATTTATAAAAGTTATATCATCTATATTTAGACAATTATACATTTAATTTGGGGTAATGCCTCTAATTAAGACATAACACAACATGTAAGACCTCAAAAGAGGGCTTGTTATTTCTAAATCAATGTATAAAAAATGTATGGTACAATGAAATTAAAAAATTTACCATTGCATGAAATAATTTTCTTTAGACAAGTTCATAAAAAATGTAGCCACATTATAAGCATATTAAATTCACATGTTTAACATACATTTCAGAATATGTTTAACTCATTTTGAGTACTTGTTGAATCTGTGTTAAATATGTTTAGTACCACACTTGCATGTTAACGATAAGTATAATTATAATTGATATGTTTTACATTGTATATATGCAAAATAAGTTTTGATTCACATATGCATGGCTGGCCAATAAATAACCAGAGTTTTTAGATGTAAAACTTTTTGTATGTTAGATATAGGTTTCACATATGTGGTACATGAAAAAAAACGTCATTTGCTACTTTTCCTTTACAAAGGATGAATGCAGCTTTGTTTCCCTCCGAGATGTTGACAGAGTTTTGAATGTGATGAGCTGGTTCTATGCACAGAGCCAGGGGGAGAGAACTCTGTTTGACATGATGGATGAATTTCCTGACCAAGATGATAGCTCTGATACTGAAAATGAGGAGGGAGAGGAAGATGAGTCTATTTCACTGACTGTCCCACAGGTTTTTCAGGTGTTAAATTTTAAAGATTGGTCATGTGGGTTTTGTATTTGAAAAAAGAATTAGTAGGGTAGCCACTTTTCTCTGTGTGGTGTGTGTGTGTGTGTGTTGGGGATTGTGATATGGATTTTTAACATAGCTTTAACAATATTTCAGTCATATTTCTATGATGTCTGCAGTGTGATAGTTAATAGTGATGTCTAGCACTAGGACATCATTCTGCAGACATGTAGCATCATGTTCCACCCAGTCACATTATCCTGACACCAGGCCAACCAGTCCTAACACTAAACTCTAAATGCTGAGCACCTAGTGAGGCAGCTGCTATTGCCATTTTTATAAGTCTTTGTTATCACATGGCTGGGGTTCAAACCAGCGACCTCCAGTATCTGAGACAGACACTCTAACCACTAGGCCACCAGAGCAGTCACCTTTTCTGCAGTAATGACCTACGTAGAATATAAATTTATACATGCAGTTTATGACAGGAGTTAAAGTTATATGCAACAGCAATCAAATACAGTTTAGTCAGAGTTTATTTTCCTTTTCAATTTCAACTTTCTTTACATGTTATTGGCTAGAGACAACAAATCACAGTATCATACTGGAGGTTTGAAAGCTTGGTGTTTAAATACATTAACATTTTACGTAGCAGTAGTCATCATTTCATACTTTTGTTTGATATTAAATATTGCATAAAATATTTTTTTATTTGTAATCAACTTTAGAGATGCCCACTTTGTTGAAATTCAGTTCCAATTGGGAAAGAAAATTCAGTTCACTTATTTTTTTTCAGAAAAGATCATGGGTGAATTTCAGCTGGAATTTCATAGGTAGTAATGTAATTTCTGGTATTTATTATCATTATGTTAGTACCAAAGTTGATTGGAGAACATAATTTTCTTTTTCCAACTTTCTGATTGAAAATTTACACAAAAGTTAATGTTACTTTGCCATTTCATTGTATTGAAATAAAATCAAACAGAAAATGGCATGAAATCAATGTAAGGTGAAGTGACCTTTGTTTTTTGAGCATGTTTAGGCTCATGTGTGACTACTTTGCACCAATTATCTTGTGGAGCACACCCCCACCCCCACCCCACACACTATTCAGTATAATTCAGAAATTGTACAACTTGTCAATATTCACATCATTTGGTAAAGTAATAAAAGCAGAAGATAATTTGTGAATAAAGATTGAATTGCCAAGATTAAAGAAACCCATACCCTGAAAGAAACAAAAAAACCTGAATTTTTTAATTTATCTTTTTAGTTCTAGTGAAAGATACGTAATTCTGCAGACCTCAGATTAAAGATTTGCTTGTAAACCAAACTTAACTTTCAAAGTTTTTGGATGGTATTGATTATGGACAAGAGACTATGCTTATTAATTATGCCATTATCTTTAGAATGTTTATGACACTGCTGTAAAATATGTCAAATGTATAAAGTTTAGTAGATAGTTGTATAGGTTGTGTTCTTACAGTAATAGATAAACCTGTTTAGTGAAATCATAAACTGTTATGGTATGTAAGCTAGATGAGTGACATTTGTCCTTTTTTATATGCCTGCCATAATGCAGGGCATAACATTATATGATATCCATCTGTCTGTCCATCCATAAGTTATCCCTCTTTAGTTAACACACAACTCAAGTTCTCAACTATCTACCTTTTCCAGACTTTGGAAATTGCTTGCAGTTGTAGGTAAGAAGAAATCATAAAGATTTTGGGGTTCGAATGGGCAAAGGTCAAGGTCTTTGTGACTGAAAGTAGAAAAATTGTTTCTGCACAATAACATTGATTCTATGTACCAGACCTGAATTGAATATTGTGGATGGCTTAAAGTTCATGCAAGAAAGAACAGTATTAGTTTTGGTTTAAAAATGTCACTGGTTCAAGGTTAAAAACTTTATGAAATTTTTTTTATTTCCAAGCAATAACTTTTTTTCATCACAGACTTCAACTTAACTTTGTGGATAGTTTATACTTTCAATAAGGTAATCAACTTTATATTTTGCTTTAGTGTGGGGCACTTTCTGACTCTGCTACTTGTTCAAGTTAAAGTGTAATTGCCAAATATGTTGTTTCAGAACCAGTTCTTGGATGATATCACCAGATCTTTCATATTAGCCCTTGGAGTGTGCTACCATGCTTGTCTGAAAAAAAGGAAAGAGTACAGAGAATATATATGGCAGTATTTTGGACCTCCTCTTAAGGTACCAGATGGACCTGCTCAGATTGAAGCTGAAATTATTGGGTAAATAGAGGATGAATGTTTGCTTTGGTGTATCTTTTTTAGTTTTCTTTTGTTATTAAGAATGCTGGGAATTTAAAACGTATTCCCCATCATTCTTTTACTGGCATTTCATTAGCTGCGGTCATTAGATCTGTTTATGATACATACTTCTCTTAAAGGGCTATTCTGTTTAAATGTACTTTAAGTGGGCAGTATCTTTGTTGTGTTTTTATAGAAAAGAATTACAACTCTACAGAAAAAAAATCACAAAGACCCCATTCTTAACTGAAATGGAATTGTATTCCTAATCCCTGAAATAGATTTTAATGGAATAGCCCTAAGTAGTTGCCTTCCTTTGTTCAGGCATACTGTATTATAATTATGGTGACAATTGTCATTGAAGATAGCTCTGGTTGAAGATGATTTGTGTGGAGTACTAGACCTTACATTTTAATTCAGTCAAATCATTTGCCAATTTCTTTGTTCTGGGTTTGAAATTAATTGAACATAGTCTTTTCTCATAGTTTTATCTGCCATAAAGGTGACCTATATTAACCAGTCACCTTTCATAAATGGACAGTTTTTCTCAGACCCCAGTCCAAAATATTGAAAAATTGAATTAATGTTAATTAAGCAACTATCGTTCTGTAGAGGACATTTTTTCACGTCAGAGAGGTTGCTGCTTTAGGACAGCATGTTAAGTGAGAATGTTTAGCGGATATTAATTTTGGGCTATGAAGGATTTATCCTTCTTATGTATAAGGCATGATGTCTTTTCAGTTATTACAAACAGTTTGTATTTCTGATAATAGACACTTTTTCTATTTAGCTCTGTTGGACTCTTGTTCTTAATGTAAAGGGACATAACTAGGATTTGCAAACATAAGAGGAAATGATCATGTTTAGAATGGTTACCAAGCTTGATATTGTTTTGGACAGCTTCTGTGTAGACTCGTTTCATTTTTAAAAAACTCATTAAGGTAATTGCTTACATATTTTTGGTCAAAATGTTTTAAAATCAGTTCTTTGTTGAGAGATAAAAAAGAAAAGACTTAAATATTTAAACATTTTTTTACAAGTTTCAATCAATATTGGTAATTTATTGTAAAATTCTGAAAAACCCATTGTTGAAGCAATATATGCTTGGGACTCAGGGAAGGCATATTCAGCATGAATTAGTCACCAATAGATGTGATTTTGAAAAATTATTCTATCCATATGAAATCTTTAAGTAATCAGAGTACCCTGGAATGTGTTTTTTTATAAAAAAATGCATTTTCTGGGTACTACATATATTTAGAAGGAACAGTCCTAATGATAAAAGTTTCTTGCAAATAATGTTCATGCAATGGGTCCTGTTTAATGTATTGTATTTTCAAGTCTTTGATAAACGTTTGTTAATTCAACTGTTGAATTTATCTTAAATTTTCCAGGGCAGGGTTCTTATGGTCTTTGTAGGTCTTTGAGAGTTTGGGAAAAATGAGATAGCATTTTCAAGGCCTTGAAAATTTGGGAAAATTGAGTATATTACCCTGAGGTCATTAAAAGTCTTTGAAAATTGAAATAAATCCAAAAAATTAATTTCTTTCCATAATCACAAATAAAATTGTCCAAGGTTGTTAGATTTTGATGTATAATCTGACTATACCAACCCATTTGTTTGTACCCTCCTCACTGATTTCAATAATGGAAACCTTTAATGTGTGAAAAAGTGCAAGGAGCTTAGTCAATTCATTCATTAATTTATAATTCATAACCTGACTCTGAGTAGAGTGGCCCTAACACCATCATCATGGAAGTTTTAAATATAATAGAAATGCTCAAGATTTATTTCCAGTTTCCAGCTATTGGACAAGTCAGTTTTCAGCAAAGGAGTGTGTGCACTCTCATTGTTATGGTAATTTATGAAATTATCAGGCAGTTACCGAATAGGATGAACTACGTAATTATTTTGTCTGATGGAAATAAAGTAGCCCATAGTGTATGCAATATGGCACCATATTAGTATGGAAAGTCCATGAAGCATGAAAGGTGCAGGAGATGCCAGCATTAGTGCCATTCTGGTCACAGTCAGGTTATAAATTTTAAATCAGTGATTCAGTTGACTTAGTTCTGTGCACTTTTTATCACATTAAATGATTTTGTTATTGAAATCAGTAGGGAGTACAAATAAAGAGGGATGTATAGTCAGACTATAGTCGAGTTTTCCTGGTTTCTTTCTTTTGATGACCCATTCAGTTTCATTGCTGCTGCAATAACAAACGAGCATTTGTTTGGCCATCCAAAGTTGGTCTTGGCGGCGACTTCAATAACACATGCACTCTTCATCAAAGCAAGACGGTTTCACCCTTCATCAAAGGAAATCAGCACCATAACTATTTTCTGCGCGTTTTATGTTTCTAATTTCATGGTGTTTGTTTTTGTAATCATCTCATTATATATGTATTTAGGTGTTATCTAATGGTGTAAAGCGCTTAGAGCTTTTCAAGATTAGGCACTATACAAAGTCCTCATTATTATTATTATTATTATAATCACAAATACAATTGCCTAAGGTTGTTAGATGATTGAAGAGAAAAAACAGCAACTATAATAATGCATTGAAAGCAGTGCTGATGTCTGTTAAGAGAACAATTTATTTTGTATTAAATCTGATGCATAAGTTACATATTTATGAAATAACAATGAATGTTTACCTATCTTCCAGATCATTAGAAAGCAATTTTAGAAAATTATAGTTTGAATTCCATTATTAAACAATATTGTAGTATTTTGCATTCGTTGTTTTCTCATATAACCTGTATACAAAATGTTAGCAAAAAAGGTCTTGGAAATCTATGTTTGTTGTCTTTGAAATTTGAGAAAAGTCTTTGACTTCATCGTTCAGAGTTCAGTGTGAAGCCTGCAGGGACTTTGTATGTCCGATTTTGTTTACTGGCTTGCAATTCAATAGCATTTTTAGGTTTTGTAGTGCAATCTTCATTTGCCAGCCACCAAAAGGGTGAGATAATTTAAATTGTTGACCTAAACAGGCTGGTGAAGTCAGCTGTAATATATAGAAGAATGATGGGAGAAGAAACCTAAAGTTCATTTGATGTGAGAGGTGACTCCTTTAGGATGTTGTACTTGACATTATTTTCTCTTTCTCACAGATGCCAGGATGTTTTCTTAGATAATGTTCATCTGGATAAGAACATTGCTAGGAACACTGCCTTGAAGGAGAACGTGTTCATGATGGTGATTTGTACAGAGTTACGGATCCCTCTGTTCCTGGTGGGAAAACCAGGCAGCTCCAAATCTCTGGCCAAAACCATTGTAGCAGATGCCATGCAGGGGAATGCAGCTCATGAAGAGCTGTTTAGAGAATTCAAGCAAGTAAGTAGACAGATATTGTCACATGGCATGTTGGATGTAATATTCCATTAACATAAAATTAACCCTGGTCCTTGCTTTCCATTTGTGTAGAGTATATCCATTAAAATCACATTTTACAAGTCAGTAAGCCACAGTTTGTCTGTAAGAAACATCTTTGCAATTATTTGGTCTAGCAAATAGTACCTGGCAATGACTGCATTTTTTTCCAGTGTGAGACTAAGAATTTGTCTTCTGGAAATTAATATTTATGGAGTGGGCACATTTTTGCGTTCTATTACAGGATATACTTGTACTCACACTTACAAATTTTAAATTTTTTCTCGGTGTTGGCTGAATATAGGTGAACGTTAATTTGTTGAAATATGTTTATTACAAAAATTCCTTGCAGGTATTCTTAAAATAATGTACATAAGATGGTGTGATAGAAGTTTGTTTGCAGTTAACCCTTTACCACATGCAAGCGCCTTTGGACGCCTCAACTCCATTCGCATGGAAGCGCCTTTAGATGCCTCTATGCCATTCACATGGAAGCACCTTTTGACGCCTTTACTCCATTCGCATGGAAGTACCTTTTGATGCCTTGCTGTAAACATCGGCCATTTTTAGCGGGTTTTCATTGAACCACCTTCGGGAAAAACCCCCTATTAGATACCTCATTCATTGCTTTACATGACCATTACGTCAGATCATGTGGTCGCTATTTATGCTCTGGTCAAAATCTGCTATTTAAAGTAACTGTGTCATATTCTCCACTCTCCCAAATGAAGGGTTGCGGATTTTGTTCAGTACTTTTAACAATTATAATCCCAACTATGAAAGCTTCAATAACTTAGGTAAAGGCACTGATATTGATGTAGGTAGCAATTAGTTTTTATAAATTTTCAAATTTAGATGACTTAGTGATGTAGACGCAGATAAAGAACTTGTAAATAGTATGAGTATGAGAAATGG
Organism: Sinohyriopsis cumingii; assembly: GCA_028554795.2. Taxonomy (NCBI): domain Eukaryota; kingdom Metazoa; phylum Mollusca; class Bivalvia; order Unionida; family Unionidae; genus Sinohyriopsis; species Sinohyriopsis cumingii. Next base: position 12,135,733 of record CM068835.1, read on the forward strand.
CAGCTACGGTTGGTCATGCAGTTTCACTGACTTGACGGTGAACAAGTTCTCTCAAGGTTTTATAGCACATAAAAAATTCTTATGTGAAAAATAATTACACAGCTATAACAATCGGACTTTACACTTAAATATTTCCATACATAATAGATGTGTACCAAAAATGTAAAATGGTTAAAATTGCTGTTAAACGTAACATACATTATACTGCATAACAGTTAATAGGCAAGCCTATGGGTATGGAGTCAAGTAGGTAACAGGTGTTCTATTTATAGCTCACTGCACTGTGTAACTTTGCTTCATGTGTATCAGAGGGCTAAAAAGCCATACACTTTATGAGGGGTAAAGGGTTAACTGTTCCAATTATCAGGGATGAGAATCTTACAATCTTTTCTTAAAACTTCAGATTTAAAATGATGATTTGACTCTGGGGTTAGATACTTTGGGGGGTTTTTTTTGCGTGTTTTGTTTATTTTTAGTAAAGGTCATTCCCATCCCAGAAGTTTATATGTTTTGTAAGTCTATAATTCTTTTATAATCATTGAAAACACAATTCCTTGGCATTCCAGGTCCAGATGGTGTCCTTCCAGTGTAGTCCCCTGTCAACCCCAGATGGAATCATGGGAACTTTCCGCCAGTGTGCACAGTTTCAAAAAGATAAGGATCTTGAAAGATTTGTGTCTGTGGTTGTTCTGGACGAGGTTGGGCTTGCAGAGGACAGTCCCAGAATGCCTCTGAAGACCTTACATCCTCTCCTGGAGGATGGTTGTCAAGGAGATGAGGAACCAGAACCATACAAAAAGGTCAGTCATTATTTTTAGTGCAAGACAGATACATCTCTGATGTGCCTTAGGTTCAGTTACATGTATATTACTTTAAACTATGTTATCTAATATCATTATCCCAGGATTTTCAACAGTTTTGTGCAGTAACATGAAATTTTACATGTATATTCCAATTTCAAGTTGAAATGAAAATGTTGTGGCACAGACATCCAGTATGTCTGCTATAGTGTCCATCTTGACAGTATTGTTAGCTCTACTCTTCCTGATCATATTGACATGGCATTTTCACGTAAAAGACTTGTTATATCTGATTGGTTCTAATGTTGAACTGACATCTTGAAAATTGTGTGGCTAAATCTCCTACACAAATAGTCCTATTGATTTGGGGTTTTCTACATGAGGAAGCCTTTGATCCTTATTGAAAACTACTTTGTCAATCTGAGATGCAATACAGCCTTCATTATGGACATTTTGAAAATCTTTTTACTACTACTTCTTAAGGATGGATGGTCATATTGTCATGAGTTTTTCGTAAATCAGACTTCTTATAATGCCTTGTTGGTCCTAAAATATAATGCTGATATGACATCCTATATGGCCCCCATGTCTGCCATCCTAAAAATCGTGTAGTTATTCCACCTGGATGCAAAGTCATATAGACATGTTGATTTCATTGACTGTATGGGTGTAAAGATAATAATCAGAGAAGGAATAAAATAGAAGACTTTGTTTCAGAACATCATTTTTGCCTTGTCATTGATTAGCTGTACCCATTCTCTTTGTCCTTAGATCTGACCATTTGCAATCTGTCTCATTTACTTAACTTCTCTTGGGACATTGGTAATGATCCACATGGTAGTGACCACTTTCCAGTATACATAAGAAGTGATATTTCTAAATCTCAAGCTCTCGGGCAGATATAGAAATAAACAAGGAGGAATGGGAAACGTTCTAACCACTCTGTGAATCAAATTTTCGTACAAAGTCTGATCGTTTTGACAATATAGTGGATTTAATACCATATTTACAAATTTACACAGATAATCCAGGTATACAAAAAACTCATGAATTCTTAAATGTGTCAGTGACGCACGGTTGGAAGATGCATGCAGTGATGACAACAGGGAAAACAAAGCATGGAAAACAAAGCAGTTCTTAAATGTTATAATGTGAATCCAACAACTGAAAATCTTAGGAAATGCTGTCTATACGGAGCTAAAGCGCTTTGTAATGATAGAGAGAGAGAAAGTGGAAAATATATATATGTCTATATCTCTTGATTGAAGTCTAACCTTTAAGTAAGTATGGAATGTGGTATGAAGTATCGTTTGCACAAAAAAAAGCAGCTGTTTCAGCACTTGAAGAAATCTGATGAAATTGTCACAAGTGTACCAGAAATCTCAAATACATTGGATGAAGCATTCTTGAAAAACTCTTGATAGAATTATTCTGAAAATGCCTGCCATGTCAAGTGCTCAAACACTATGGTGATCATTTTCCTGACTTGTTAAGTAAGCTCTCAAAATGATGATATAAAATAACTTATGGTCTCCTGGTATATGGTATTCTGTTTAAATCCCTTTCTTTAACTCAAGCTATTATGGTTAAGAAAAATGTTATGTGCCAGAATTCTGAAAAATACTAACAATATGTTTTAAAAATAGCATGCAACTGTAAGAAACAAAATTAAGTTGATGTTCATTCTTTTTTTCTTTCTTCTTTCTTTTTTTAAAACTTTTAAATCTATTTCTTGTGAACCATTTGTTTGTACAATACATTGACATTATATGTTGGAATTGCAGGTTGCCTTTATTGGAATCTCCAACTGGGCCCTTGATCCTGCCAAGATGAACCGTGGTATCTTGGTACAGCGAGAAGTTCCGGATCTTCAAGAACTGGAAAATAGTGCAGAGTGAGTAAGATGCATTCAGAAAGTATGTGGATCATAAAACCATTATTACTATATTGAAAATTATATATGTACATGTTTTAAAAGGTACACACAGCTCTTTTTGAGTAGAAACTGATAAAATATTAAATAATAGTCACATCTTGATCCCATCATATCATCTGGGAGGAAACTAGTTGCTAAAACTTGCTTTGAGCATCATGTTTTTTTAAAACTCATGACGGTCATCATGCATGCCTCATCACTCTTTACCCCTTTACTTTGAGAATTAAATCAGTCTCATGCTCATCTTACATGCATTTTATTCAGCATGACTATCTTTGGATAGAGAATGCACCTCCAAACTGAAAAATTTATAACATTGCCAAAAGGAGCTATTTCTTCCATAATGGTGCTCATACATGTGATAGAAACATATTTTTTAACACAGATGTATGCATGTTCTGATGCAATTTTTCCTCATGAAATATACCTCTGTGATATTTTTATGAGGATACAGTCTGGGTATTACAGTGTTGTATTGGGATAAAATTGATGCATATTTGTGACAGCCTGGTTCACAATCTTTTCGGCTTTGAGTTATTTGTGTTGAAAAATATCCATAGTGCAAAAATTAATTCATAATGCAGAATTTTATTTCAGAATCGATCAATAATATCCTGTTGTGTTTTGATATTTTGGAAATCCCAAGCTAATAATAGCACTTACGAAAAGTAAAATGTTACGTATGATTTCATTAGTCAGTATCCTTCTCAAATCTCCTTTGTGTTTCGGACAAAATGCCTCACAATCAAGGTGAGATCTCTGATCAGCTTGTGTTTCAACCCGGAATGGTTTAATGGAAGACTTGACTAGCAGTTTGCATACATATGAACCTCACAGCCAAGAGAGTTTTCCTCATGAGATGATTGATGTCTGCTCTCCTTGACATCACTCATTGAAATCTCCCACATACTCAAAATTATTATTAAAGAAATTATGAATAACAGAAATGCTTCTGGCATTTTTTGTACACCTTGCTTTCAGTTGAGTATATTTGCAATAAAGACTTCCTCTGATTACATTACCTGATTACTGTAAGCTGGCTTTTCTGTCGGTGAGCATGACGCTTTAATTGTTAATTCAACGGACAATAACCTAAAATTAATGATTGGATTATTTACTATGTATGATCATTGGTAATTCAGAAAGGATTAAAAGTGTTGATGGATTATGGTTGGATTACCAAAGAGCTCAAGTAGCATTAAACAACGAATATTACTTGGATTGTTTCAGGAGGGTTGGTTTGGTTTTGTTGTTTAAAGTTTGTCAGGATGGATTGTACTATGTGTGACCAAAAGTAATTTTGAAGGGAATAAAGAAGTAATGGATTAGGGTTGGATTAATCATTTCTAAAGAGCTAAACTAGTATAAAACACTTTAGCTTTGGTATTTAAAAATTTTTCCATTAACTGTGCATAATTATCCAGTGCTAAAAAAGCACAAAATCTAAATAAATAAAAATGAAATTCACTAATTTATGCAAATGGCAAATGTCATTAGTTCCAGTTGAGGTTAAAATGACATGAATATTCATTATACCATTCCTGTAACGTCAGTTTTAAGAAGAGCTTCACAAATTCAACCCCAGATAATACCAATATTGAGCAGTTCAGGCAGTCACAACCTAAATCTACCCACAGGCAGGAAAATTCATACCCAGGGTAGGTGTTTTGAAGATGTTCTTGCATCTCTCTGTTTAGAGAGATTTCAAAGAGGACAGCTCATAATAATAATAAGATGAATGAATAATGAAAATTTTCAAAATGTGCAGATAAATCTTATGTTTGCAGGTGGCTGATATCACAAAATTCTATATATAGCTAGCTGAAATGAATCTAATTATCAGTCTACAGTTTTACATAAAACTAGTGGCATTGACCTTGCCTGAAGAAGTACAAAGAAAGTTTTTAGTATGCCAAGTGATGAAAAATTAGTATTAAGCTTTTTCTTAGTGGAATCCAAGGTTCTAAGTCATTGATTAAACTAGAAAAGTCTTTAAGTGTATTCATGTAGTTAATTAAATAACCAGAGGCTTGTAAGACTGACTTATTCTTTTGATTTTTGTTTTTATTTTTGTGAAAACTTTTATATTCTAAATAAAGATAAATCTTGAACTTTATCTAGTCTTTATGAAATTTTACTTTTAACATAAACTTTTTTTCAATTGTTATTCACCATTTTAAAAGAACAAGGCATAACATTATGAAAAGCGATATACATGTAAGCAGATGTCTTTGTCCCTTGTCTGGTCTTGGGCAGTCACATTCTAATAATCATTCCTTTCCAGAGGCGTTTGAGCAGTCTCATTCTGTTACTCATTCCTTTCCAGAGGTATTTGAGCAGTCTCATTCTATTGATCATTCCTTTCCAGAGGTATCTGAGTAGTCTCATTTGATTAATCATTCCTTTCCAGAGGTATTTGAGCAGTCTTATTCTATTGATCATTCCTTTCCAGAGGTATTCAAGCAGTCTCATTTGATTAATCATTCCTTTCCAGAGTTATTTGAGCAGTCTCATTCTAATAATCATTCCTTTCCAGAGGTATTTGAGCAGTCTCATTTTATTAATGATTCCTTTCCAGAGGTATTTGAGCATGTGTCTGTGTGTGATTTGGAGTTTTAATGTAGTTTTAAAAAGAAAATCAGTCATGTCACTACAATGTTTGCAGTGTTACAGTTTATAGTGATGTCCGTCTATTAATCATTCCTTTCCAGAGATATTTCAGTGGTTTTATTCGATTAATCATTCCTTTCCAGAGGTATTTCAGCAGTCTCATTCTATTTATCATTCCTTTCCAGAGATATTTGAGCAGTCTCATTCGATTAATCATTCCTTTCCAGAGGCATTTCAGCAGTCTCATTCGATTAATCATTCCTTTCCAGAAGTATTTGAGCAGTCTCATTTGATTAATCATTCCTTTCCAGAAGTATTTGAGCAGTCTCATTCTGTTGATCATTCCTTTCCAGAGGTATTTGAGCAGTCTCATTCTAATAATCATTCCTTTCCAGAGGTATTTGAGCAGTCTCATTCTATTAATCATTCCTTTCCAGGGGTATTTGAGCAGTCTCATTTGAATAATCATTCCTTTCCAGAGGTATCTGAGCAGTCTCATTCTATTAATCATTCCTTTCCAGGGGTATTTGTTCATCGGATGCAACAACCTTGAACCTGATGAAGCCCTTGATCAAACCACTGGCAGAATCCTACCTACAACTCTTCACAAAAGCATCAAAAGACTTGAGAGAATTCTATGGACTGAGAGATTTTTACAGGTACAGTGTTCCCTCACTTTGAAGTCTTCCAGTATAACACTATAGTTTCATTATACAGGTATGAGCTTTGATACCATAAAATTAGCTTTATTTACTTCTGCCATTTCTACTTGTTTTATTTAACTTGATTTTTATTCTTGTCTGATGAAGACCATTTATAACATACTTTCACATCATATAATAGTACCCTGTTTTTAGTACAATTTGTGTACAGCATGCTGCATTATGCTTCTAATATAACTCAGTACAAGCTTGATGGTTTCAACTATAACTTGGTTTCATCTATAACATGGTTTCATCTATAAGCATGGTTTCAGCTATAACTTTGTTTCATCTATAACATGGTTTCATCTATAAACATGGTTTCAGCTATAACCATGGTTTCAGCTATAACTTGGTTTCATCTATAACATGGTTTCATCTATAAACATGGTTCACTTTTGTGACTTTTATAAAAAGTGTTACAATGAGAAGGCCGGGATATGCAGCCTTTTATTCATTGATCTTTTCCCTGCAACAGAACTGACAGCAATGTAAAGTACATCTAACATGAGCAGAGATCAAATACAGTTGCCGCCTAGGTACAGGAAGAGTACATGCACTTAAAAAAAAAAATCTTATTTGTTGGGAATGGAGCAGTTGTTATACTTGCAAAGAAAATTAGACAGCATGCAAAATGGTCATTCTTGGGATTTAACCTAATGGAGACTATATGGATATAACTATAATGAATATTTAAACCCTGAAGAAGTATGGTATGTATTTTGATAGTTTGCATTTACTGTTCATTTATTAATGTTTTTTCTTTTTGACAAAAGCTTCAGCAACACAATGTCCATAAGGTAAAAGAAAAGCAAACAAAAAAAACACAAAGAGCTGAACTCTCTCTCTCTCTCATATATCGGAACATATTTTATTTTGATCATGAGGTGCAAAAAGAAAAATGGGATGGAATACATATGCATCCTTCTCTCTGTATCTCTCTTGACACCCCCAATACCCCGCAAAAAAAACAAACAAACAAACTGGAAAAAAGCATTTTAGTATTGATGATGCAGTTTCCCTATTGCTGGTAATCTATACAGTGATACTCTTAATATTTATGAAACCAGAAGTTATTATAACTTAATTCCACACAGCATCACGATTTTTATCCTTTCTGTAACTCAATCAATTTTTGGGTCAGTGTCATTATATGTAGCAAAAAGTACAAAATACATTTAAAATACTTCATATGAAACAAATTAGGTACTTTGAGTTACATTTAATGATCCTGACTGGAAATGTTACTGAGTTACAGATAGGATAAAATTCATGATGCGGTGTGGAATGAAGTGAAAAACACAATCTGGGGTGTTGATCTGGCCTCGTCTTATACTCAGCATTGACTTGTATAAGAATGGAGGATGGACAATTTGACAAATTTGCTGATTCGACTTATACTCCGCATTGGCTTATAGGCTGGCAAATATAGTACTTGAAATATTGAATGCTGTCTTTGTATACTGTTATTCTACTTGCTGTCTTCACTGCTTTGTTGCAGATTTAATTTCATTAATTCCATTAATTTTTCTTTCTTTGCTGATAATTATTCAGCAGGATACTTAAACATATAATAATATCTCACATCAAATATTCCAACAGTTTATCCTTTGTTCTTTTGCATATACGTAAATCAGATTCATGCTACAGTGATTTAGATGTATATACATTGCAGATTTAATGTGAAATACATGTGTGACATTAAGTCATGATTAATATTTTCATTATTGAATTCTTTTTTAAAATAAATATTGTGTACATGTATAGAATGTTATATACCCCTGAACACCTCATGTGAGATTAAGTAAAATTTAGCTAAATGAGTTGTACCTGATGAAAATAAAGAATTATTATTATTGTTTTTATTATTATTATTAGTATTATTATTATTATTATTATTATTATTTGATTTGCTTCTGTTTGAGAATGCCCTCTTCTTGGACTCAAGTTTGGAGTTTATCACTTTCCGCGACTTACTTTACTGTTGTTTCTTTTTATTGTTATTTATGATATTAATACCGCATACCTTTGATGGAAAGGAGAGTAATGGACATTGTAACCATACATTTAATTTTTGTTGTTGTGTGTTATTTCAGTTTGATCAAAATGATCTACTCATTTTGTGAGAAGTCCAAAAAAGTCCCAACATGGTACCAGCTTCTTCACGCCATTAAGCGGAACTTTGGGGGACTGAATACCGTAAATCCAGTGGAGACATTCACTAAGAGACTGTCAACTCTAGTAAACAAAAATTCACAGGTAGATTAATATAATCTATTGATCTGCACTGAGCAGAAAACAAATGGTGAGCTGGACTGGGTTTTCCTTATAAAAGTGCCATGTAGTTACCCCAGTTATCAATTCTCTTGCCCATTTGTTACTCAGATAAAAAAGTATTTGGTCTGTAATCCATTCACTAATTGCCTTAATTGTCCATTTAAACATTCTGACATCATTAATTTAAAGTGCCTCAGAACATATTATGACACAATTAAGCCATATCACTTTACATGTGACTTGATATAACTTACCTGGAACAACTAGATGGAGACAAGAAATGAATGTGATTATTAGCATAGCTTGATTCTGCTGTAAATAAAGTGATTTGTGTTATCTGTTACTTTATAGCTTTGATGCCATCATTAAGTACAATTTGTTGAAAGTCATTTAAAATTTATCCTTTTTATTGAATAGTCTGTTTAGTCTGACATTTTCAGTTACAATTAAGAGATTGCTGGATTATCAAGTTAGACTAGAGTGCATTTGAACAAAAAATAGTTCTCATTATACAGACACTTTCCCTGTCAATCACATTTTCTATACTTGGATTTTGTATGACTGGTAATATTAAAATACATCCTGGACTTGTTTTTTTGAGTTCCTCTTATAATAATTGCTTTTTTGTTTTGACAGCAAGTTTGTAAACTTTATCATTAATTTTGATTTTTCTTTCCTCAACTGTCAAATTATGTAGTAATTAGGAATAGTTACAAATTCTAATTCATTATATTCTATCATAATTGCTCAAATAAAGTCCAGAAACAGAGACTGTTGTAGAACTTAAAATTTGAACAAAGGGGCTTGCAAAAGGATGTATGATTTTCACATAATTTGGTGTCTTTTGGCATGATATTTTGGAAATTAGTGTGATAAGCAATGTCGTGTTTCCTGGAATAGAAAATGAATGTGCTTATTGAAAATTGGTGTGGAAAATGGAAGCTTCATCATTATATGTTGAGTCTGTGCATGAGTCATGCATGTTTGAAATGCTGGCAGAATTCTAAAAAGCTGACATTCTTTTCTCCTCAAACAACTTTTGGTTCAATGCTATTATATCGAAAGTTTCGTTATTGAAATCGTGGTCTAGTCAGTGCAATCTTTCTTATCCAGCTGTTCTTTCATACATTATTGTTCAATGCTTGTGGATTAATTGTAATAAAAATTCAATGGAGTATGTTTTAATTTTCAGCCACGGTCCAGTGACCCTGACTGCTCCCCTACAGGCCTCATTCATGCTTGTCTCTTTGATGTCAATAAATCTCAATGGTAAGTGGGTATTTAGTATAGTGAGAAAGTTTGGCCTAAAATTTAAATACATTGCAGTACCCACCATAGAGATTATTTGGAAGTCTGTACAGTGCCAGAAATTCTTTATTACCAGTACATTTGCTAGAGATATTTATTGTTATCATCCCATAAATCTGGCATGTACTTTTATGTGATGAGTATTCATGCAATATGTGATGGTTCACTCATATTATTTAGATTTTTGACCTTTAAATAATTTTGCCTGCTTTCATTATCTTTAATTAAAATTGATAGGCTTGGCAAATTGAATGCTTACATTGCAGTGAGAGTCGTTACCTGTTGCTGCTGACAGAGAATTACGGCGCCCTGACAATCCTTCAACAACAGATTCTAAACATTCAGGATGCTATCATCATTTTTGGCAGCAGCTTTCCAAGTGATCAAGAGTATACCCAGGTAAAAATTGCTTACTTGACTTCCCAGGAGTATACCCCTGTAACAGTTGCTTTCTTGATTTCTACGTCTTTATTATCGATAATTGACAGGAGTATACCCAGGTACAAATTGCTTAAATGGTTATCCAGTGACCAGGAGTATACCAGGAAAATACTGCTAAGATTTACCAGTGACCAATAAATATTATTTTCCTGGTTTCTACATTTTTTTAGTATTAATTGTTGTCAGGAGTTTAACCAGGTAAATGTGACTGAAATGATTTATGTGGTTTGTCTTAAGAAAACTAGAATTTCCTATCTTCTGTTTTATGTCAAACTGTGTTAATATCAAATATTTGTTCTTTCTTCCAAATTTGTTTGTCTTTTAAGTGAAGGCTGAGAATATGAATAGAGAAAGGATTTTTTTTAAAAAATGCTTTGTTTGCTGTAATAAGCAGTCAAAGTATAAAAATGGTTTCAAGCAACTACTTCCATGTTTAGAGAAAATTAAATTCTTAAGATCATGCTTCGTTTTTATCAGGCCCCAGCACATATTCTAAGTTAGTTGTCATTGGTCCTGTAAAGAAAAAAAAGATCCTATCTAAATTTGCCTTAAAGATACCTTGAGCATGCCAGATAAATGCATCATTTTCTTTTTGAAATTCATGAAGGACCATGGTCAGTTTGCTGTTAATTTGCTTCATGCTGTGGTGTAGTTTGTAGATCTCTTCACCTTACAATAATTGCCTGCTTGATTGTACCAAAAGCTCTGAACTTTGTGTATAAATCAAGGCATGAGACCAGTGAATGTACAGAGACTATTTCTGTTCTGCATATTTCATTGGTTATCTGTAATTAATGTGCACTTGTCTTGCACGAATAATAATGAGCTGTCCCCTTTGCTCATGCTGACTTAGCATGCATCACTTGTTAAATATATTAGTGGTACATAATACATAATTGTTTCAGAATCAAGTTAATATAGGGAATTAATGACTTAACCCTTTCATCGTTTGGTAACTTTGGGAGCATAGAGTCCTTAACACTACCGTATATACTCGCGTATAAGCCCGTTCGCGTATAAGCCGACCCCCAAACTGAAGTGGTAAAACTGTTATAAAATGCATGACCCGCGTATAAGCCAACCCATAATTTCTAGACTATTGGTACATCACAATATGCACAAAGTGAGCTCTGAATACGTTTATTTCGGCAAATCACATTATTAAATAAAATGAAAGTAAGAAAGCTAATTTATATGTTGAAATAAAAACAATTCTAAAGTGTTAAGTCTTAATGGAAATTTAATTAATCCTCATTCTAAAATCATGAATTATAAAAGTTCTATCACTTTTAGAATCCTTCAAATTCTGGCTCTGTATCAGACTCGCCAAACAGTTCACAAAACTCGGCTTCTGTTACGGGCGTGCTTTCGTCATATACGTCGTCATTGTCATCATGGCCATTCAATAGTGTGATTCAATGGATCAAAATATGATTGGTTTCAGCGTGGACATTATTCAAGCATTGTGACAGTTTATAACTTTGAGCAGAAACCATGTCCACAACCATATCTCATTAAACAATACATCTGATTAGTAAAGTCACTGGCATTGTGCAACAAAACAAAACTATCAGAGATCTCGGAAATGCTTAATTACGCATATTTGGATGCCAATTTTTGATCTAAAAGGCAGAAAATCCCTGAGATGGGAGTCCTCCGTATGCATGTTATAGGTGTGCAGCAAATTTCAAAGACTTGGCCAGTCCTGCTTCAGCCACCTGCTTTGTGGGAAAATGTGATGATTAATTAGCTATGCTGATATTTACAGTGACAGAATTCAGTGACTGAAAGACCCCTTGATGTACATACATGTTGCCATTATAAGAGTACATCAAAAAGAACATGATGCAATAGCTGTGCGGCAAGATCAAAGGCTTTGTTTGACTGGCGGCCAGATGTGAAAATGTACTGATATTTACAGTCATTGAATTCAGAGTCAGAAAGACCCAGAGATGTACATGTGTTCATTTATAAATGTACATCAAATAAACAACTTTAGCTTTTGTTACTGTGTTCATTTCCGAATGTATCAGAATAAGTAGTGCACGAGAATCAAGACATTTTGAGACTTAGACAAAATGCCATTCATAATTTGGATAAGTATTTTGGGATTAAACGGCAAACTTACGAAGATTGTAACGAGATTCAGAAGAGTGCTAAAGCTGCTAGCATTGATAGTTCGGATAGGATAAGAAAGTGTGTGATACCTAGTTTAGTGTTTGGAATAAGTCCTGACTTGGATTGACAAAATTCAGTATCACTGATGGACGAACAAGAGCCCGAGGCATTTACCACAGATTAAGCATATGGTAGCTATTGTACAACACTCAACCGCTAACAAACCACTTTGCTTTACTAATAATTAAACAACTGTAGTATATAAACTGTAGCTGCCGATTACTTCTAAAACACCTGTCAAAGAAATTCCACAAATTAATATTGTTTTACAATTATTCACTCTGACTTGTATTTTGCCCTGTTACTTACACTTCCTAAGCGTGCGTGCAACAAACCTCTATGGAGCCTCTCGATATTGTTCCTTTAAGACTATCGTACATGTATTTCTACTCTCGATCAAAATGTTTGTCGTATATACCTTCAGTATCGTAATTCTTTTATTTTTTACGTGGATTTTTTTTCTTCTTCATATTTACACTGAAATAAGCTAACATGCATTTGTACGATACCGTAGAGTTCAATGATTACTGATTAGCTGAGGGTTAAATACTTGACTGGAGATTACTAATATGGCAGTTCTTTTTGAAAATACACGCACCACCGTGGCTCAAATAACACGTATGGCTGCATTTTCTGGTGGATGGACATCTGTCAGATAGACGTCAATACGTTAAAACATGTTTTTCATTCATTATCCTACCACTTAAGTTAGAAATAGAATATTTGTTTCACTTCACGACAGCACAGATCTTATGAGCCACGTGGCATCATTACGCATGTAATCTCATCTTCGGCGATCAACAGAAACAATAAATACTAAAAATCGAGGGGAAAAAGCGTTAAAAATTTCAGACTTGGACCTTGGCCCGCAGATAAGCCGACCCCCCTTCTTCCAGGCCTTATTTTTTTCCTAAATTTTTTGGCTTATACATGAGTATATACGGTAACTTACTTTGGAGTTGTAAAGCAAAATGACTTGTAGATTTTGAAATAATATAACTTTGCCAATTTTGAAGATATCTGGCTGGATTAGGTGTCAAAATCAAGGTTAAAAATCAAATTTTATGGCTAATTGACTAGCTTGTGCATATCTATTACAACTGTTAAAATAAAGGTGCAAACAGGTAACACAACAGGTAAAATACAAGTAATTATCTTTTTACTTCTTAGAAAACTTATAAAGTTCCCAAAACTTGTTCATTTGACCCTAGATGTACTCATGAATAATTCCAGTCGCAACACAAGTCTTTTTTTCAGGTATATGACAGGTAGAAATTAAAATTCCATAAAATGCCTTGATTTCATCCAAGGTGAGATCTGTCCACACACCTGTATCACCTCTGGCATGTTTGATTGTCACATTCATATTTGTCAGACAGACAATGTTTCCAAAAACTTCATCTGAATAGAATATTTGAAAATATTCCAAAGCTTTCCTGGAGCCATCTAACATTCAGGTGGGTCCAACTCTCTCAGAAAACTGAAACAAATCTTTTTGGTTTTCCAACTTCGACCAAACAAAACCACGTGGAGCGTACACTTCCTCTGGTTCAAAACCTTCAAAGTCCTCTTCATCGTCATCACTGTCCCCCACAAGTGCATTCCATTGCCTCTCCAGCTGCCTTGTCTTATTTTCATCCAACTTTACTAGGTCTAAATCCTCTGATAATTCTAAATCTGACACTTCACTCTCATCTGACCTTTCTTCGAACTCTGCCATTTTGGATACAAATTTCACCATTCGGAAGAGTCGTTAAAAGTGCCTACTTTGTTCGATATTTCTAGTTGTATACAAGCTAAACTTACAAGATAATCCAAATATAATATCTACATTACAAGTAAAAAGTTATTAGATTTTCAATAAAATGTTAATTATATCCAAATCAAAACAGTACAAGCACTTAAAGATACTATATGTATATATACAAATCGATTTAACAGAGTCTGTGACTTTCAAATTTACGATGGAAAATGACAAGGTTTTTATATTTTATGCTTGTATGACTATAACAAAACAATAAGACTGGTTGACCAATGGTCTGTGGTCTTCACTTTAGCATGTACTGAAATTTAATTTTTGTTGGATAAGAAAACAACAAAGGGCTTCCAAACTCGTTTTAAAATGCACATGGTGTTTTGTGATGGTGATGGGCTTAATAAGGAGAACTAATTAATGATAATACTTAAAGGTATGGTCTGTGAAGTCCTTTGTCCATTTGTTAATAAACATCATTAGACATCGTAATGACAATAAGAGAGCTTATGAACATGGGCGCCTGCAGGATTTTTGTGTGGGGTGTGTGTGTCATTCACAGCCGGGAGAGTTAGTATAGTAAGCAGTCTGAAACTAAAGCCGATATTTACTAAGTGTTTTGAACAGAATCTTGTGACATATTTTCAGCTTCATTTGCATAATTGAACTTGTCAGAATTTATATGTATATCTGTATATATTTGCAGCATGATTTCATAGGGGTGTCATGTGACCCTCACCTTGACCAATGCTGCTGGCACCCTTGTTTATACATCAGTCTTTGTATCTTCTCGCCAACAATTAATTATTAATGTTTGTAAAAACAAAATGGCAATACAGTATTTTCTGTCTTTTTGCAAATGTAAAACTTATTAGAAATTTTATGTCCAATAATTTAATGGATTTTTTCAAAAAATACAAAGAGATATGTACGAAAAATTATATGTTTAAATAATTATTATTTTTATAACTTGATTGTGTATGAAAAATTGAAGGGTACGAAAAAATACATAAAATATGGTAAATATGTCCCATGTTGCCTACACAATAGGGACCCATCAGAGCACCACAAAGTATAATTTGATCAGTATTTCATACATATATTATTCTACAGAAGAGAAAAAAGATTTATGCTTGGAAAACCAACTGATTTTTGTAAATATATTGTTGATACTGGGGTGCTGAAAATGAGTTTCAGTACAGTTCTTTTATCCATTACAGGTGTGTAGAAACATCAACCGCATTAAGGTGTGTATGGAGACAGGTAACACGGTAGTGTTGCTGAATCTGGAAAATTTGTATGAGAGCCTTTATGATGCTCTCAACCAGGTGAGTGTACATAATGAATTGATTATCTGTTTTTAAACATTTCCCATATTTTCTCAAGGGAATACATTGATGAATATCGGTATGGCATACAGAATTCAATAAACCAGAAATCTTAAGAAAGGCAGCACAATCTCTACATATGTCTCTCTCATTCATTACCCACCCTTTTCACCACTGCCATGAATCACCAGGTGTACCATTTTCTAAAAATATGTCAAACGGTGCAGTTTCAGACATTGTGCACACACTTTGACCAACAGGATGATGCTGATTCTACATTTCATTTTATAAATATGACAGTGTCATCGACATAAAATTTGTTATAATTTTAGCCTATTTTCCCTTTAACAGCTTAAAATCAGTATAATAATAATAATAATAATAGCTGAAGAACTAATCTACTTTCAGATCCTCATACCAAGGAACTTATTTATATACAAACATATACTTGCACACACATATGCAGACATATACATAGTAATTTACATATAGAACACTATTATCAGCTAATTTCCTTTCAAATATGGACACTCGTTCATGCATATGTAACCACATAGTCAGTGTACATACAATATACAATTAGTGTTGATGATGTTCATCCATCAGTGTCAATGAGGACCATTTAATGTCATCGATTCACTGGGGTGGGGGGTGGAGATGGCTGAAAAGTCCAACCCAGGCCTGGAAGAGTCAGTTAGTGACAAATAGATGAGTAGTATGCCTAATGAGGCATTTATGAATACAAATACAGTTTTCATTCTTGTATTGACTACATCTCTTGAGTTTGGAAAATTGAAACAGGATGGTCATTTCTAATCTCTACTGGACTACTATTACAGAGGAAAGTTCCTGAGTATTGAAAACGTCCTTTGAATAATTCCTTGTTTGGTTTGGCAATTTTACATTGTTTGGTAGACATGGATCTCAGGTGGGGAGTTTTACCATTTAGCCTAGTAAATATACAGGAGCACTGTTAGTGGCTACCTTGTACATTATCTTGGCTTTTCTACAGAAGAATCACTCTTTAATACGTAGTAGTTTTAATTTTTCAGCTAAGGTTTCCCATTTTTTATTTTGTCTGATTTTAGTCTGAATGCTTCTTTTTGAAGATGTGCTATTTTTTGTATTATTTAAATTACACCATACAGTATTTCAGTAATCTTAAAAGGGTTATCTGTAACTATAATAAAATATTTTCCTTTGCCTTACTGGCAGAAAATGTCTTATCCTATGAGAAGCCATAAACTTGAATTACTTTTTTTTTACTGATATATTTGATATGTTCAGTCCATGACGGGTTATTATCTACAAAAACACCAATTTGTATCCTTTAGACATAATTTATTGCCATCAAGATTTTTTTGTTGTTGCTGTGTTCAGTTAAGTAATATTTTAGTTTTACCAGTAAATTACCATGCTATTGGCTTGTGCACCAGTTCTCTCTGTTTTGTTGCGGGCAGCCTGTAAAGAAATTTCCAAATCATGCTATGCGTTTTGGAAGTGTGATAATGTTGTGTCACTTGCATGAAGATCTGTCAGTGAAATTGAGCCCCCCAGTAAAAGTGGTAGGTCATTAATAAATAATTTAAATAGCAATGGACTTAGAAGTGAGCCTTGTGGTACTCCACATCTAATTATTTCACGTTCAAACAGAACATTATTTATATAATTATCTTGTGTTCTCTCATTTAAGTATGAAGTGAACCGTTTAGTTGTGCTGTCATCACATTGATAAATTTTCAAAAGTATTTTGTGATCCATAACATCATAAGCTTTTGTGAAATCAATAAGTATAGTTTCTATCATTCTAACTTGATCAGGTGCTTGAAGCTATTTATTGGTTAGGGATATTATGGCACTTTTTCAGGTGAACAATTCTGTCTAAAGCCTGATTGGTTAGTGTGTAACCATGAGTGTTTCGTTATATATGACATGAATGAGTTGTGGACATGTTTTTCAGTCAGTTTTGACAAATTTGGTAATATCAAAACTGGTTGGTAGTTATCTGCGTTATAGGTGTTCCTTTTTCAGTTTTCTATATTTTGTGGACAGATGAGGTTACAATACTTAAATTGATTATGAATTTTATGCTTTCTGCAGTAGCTGAGGCAGATGTGTTTATGAGTTGTGGACCAATCTGAACAAGTACTGTAGTTGTTTGGTTTCAAGTGGTATAAAACATTTTTGAATAAAGTTCTTTGATACTGCTGGGATAGAGAAATATGCCTAGGAATATTGCTGGTGCAGAGCTTTTTCAGTTCGTTAAAATTGTTTTCTATCACTGGTTCCTTTACTTTTGTGGTAATGTTGATGAAAAAAATTGAAAACATTTGCAATATCAGTGGTGTCATGAGTGAATTTTATTGGTCTGATATTTGTGGGTTGCCCCAAAGAGTTCATTGAAACTTTCTAAATAGAATTTGAGCTGCTCATTTTGTTTTGAAACATTGATTGATAACGTTTTTTTATAGCTGTTTTAATCATGCTAGATATTTTATTTCTCCAACTTTATGTTGCTCATAGTTTCTTGTAGCCTTAAATTTGGTATCTTGTTTTCATGGCATCTGTTTCAGTTGTAAGCCAATTAGGTTGAATTTCACACTTAATTCAATGCACTTTGAGTGGTGCATTTTTAGGGATTACATCCATAAATAAGTCAGTCCACACTCCAAATCTTCATCAAAGTTTTGGATTATATTTCATGGAACTTTATCATCAAGAACCTGAATATCTTTTAACTTTGCATGTACAGTAATTGTCTGCTAACTTATTAGAGCCACTAGTCTCACTAGATACATGTACATTTGGATGTAGAGTATTTGTTATAAATGAAGCATTGGCATTCTCAGCTTCCTAGTATGCATAATACATGTGCATGCTATATTTCAGTCAGTGGGACAGAAAAACATCTTGTACATAATGACACAGAAATAATTATTCTGTTAATAGTTACTAATAACATATTTCCTGTCTTTTTCATTACTTTTGTGAAACTATTTTAGTTTCCCGTTCCATGCACAATATAGGCCTGATTCTGTATGTGATTCCTTGATTCCATATTTGGTATTTTTTTAAAGTTTACATGTTGTGAGAGAAAAAAAGGTCCTTTCAGCAAATGTGCTTTAAATTATGTGCTAGTATATCTCGCAAGAACCAAGGCTTAGTTGTGTCCAAAGGGTCATCATTGTTTGTGATTTTACTGTGGTTTTTTTTGTTTTGTTTTTTACACCTAAAATTCAGTATACAAAATCTTTAAAAGTTAGGAAAGTTGGTTTACAAAAACTAGCCTTTATTTAAATACTGATATTTTTAATGATTTTTCATTCATCATTAAATTAATTATAAGTTTTTTTCTGGTTTCAGTACTATGTGTATTTTGGTGGAGACAGATATGTTGATCTTGGTCTTGGAACACACAGGGTCAAATGCAGAGTACACAAAAACTTCAGGTAATTTGCTTTTGGTTGAAGATCTTTCATATAATTTTGCAAGTAACTGGAACCTTCAAAACTACATAATTTTTTTACCAATTTATTTAAATGTCTAATTTTTGTAGGAAAATTCTGATTCATTTTCAGTAGTATTCAGATTTTAGTTTTCAAAATTGTACTTAAAATATCAAGCTTGAATTTAGCTTGTATGCCCTTTTAAAATTTAAGTCTTCTTTCACTTATCTTTAAAATTTTATACTTAGTCAGCTTTTAGGATTTTCTATTTATCAGTGTTGACAGCATATCAGTTTATTGCAGATTGTCATTTTTTATAATATTCCTAAAAGCAAACAAACAAAAAAATAATCAGAATAAAGCTTATGATGACACATGTGCAGGGCATATATGCATTTATTGTTTTTGGTGTGTTGATTATTTGGAAAGTTGTTTAAAATCAATTAACAGTGGTGATCAGTACATTGTAAATAAACAACATCTTGCTCAGCTGATTCTTACAAGGTGGAATGTATTTTATGGTACAATGTTGTCAGTCCATCCATCCATCCATTCATCTGTATATTACTGATTTAATTTCCACACCATAACTTCAGTTGTCCACCGTCTGCAGTTACAAAACTTTGGTTGGATGGCTGGCACTTTGGGTAAGGAAGAAGCCTATTTGTTTTTAGTTGAAATGTCCTAGACCAGTATCACTGACTGGAAGAGAAAATGGTTTGTGCAGAAACGTTTTTGTTATCTAAATAGAGGACTATTAAATATGGGGTGGGTGTATAATGTACTGTTCATAGTACTCGTGTTCATTATTGGCAAGGTAATTAGTTTTAGAAATATTTTTTGTTTATTATTTAAAAATTTTAATTATTTCAGAAAAAATAATTTTCAGAGGAAAAAACAGTATTGGAGTTAACTGTAAAATGTTTCATTTTGTAATAAAATTCCTTTGCAGTTTCATTAATTTGAGGCTAACTGTATCAAAACACAATAACTGTGGATATATTGATATCTAGACTGCACTTAGGTTTATATTTTCCATCTGATGATTGTTACTCTAAGGCTAAACACCAAGACACCAACACCAAAAGTCCCAGGCATTACACACTGTTTCACGTGTTTATACAAAAGGTTTAAGTGGATATGAATGTAAAGATTGAGGAAGCCGTTAGCACAAAATATGTGCAGGAAGGTTATAATTGGTTAGACTCAGCAAAATAAGGTCTGTCAATTTTTATACATAGAAATGAGCTGAAAATATCAGAAGTATTTTAGCCATGATTGTTTTTATCCCTGAAGTAATAAGAAATAAAAAGTCAAAAAAATGACAAAATCAGAGTAATGATTCCAGTAATCAACTGCATATGTTAAAATACTGGCTAGTCATGGTTTGCAAGTTCTAGCATTTGTCACTGGAAGATGTTTATAATTAAATAGTAAAATATTATTCCAGTATTTAAATAATTGGGGTTTTGATAAATATGACTTCACTTTTTTTTCACAGGTTGATTGTTGTTGCAGAGAAGGATGTTGTTTACCAGAAATTTCCAATTCCATTAATCAACCGTCTGGAGAAGCATTTTCTGACAGTCAACACAATGTTGACACAAGAGCAAGGTGAACTTGCCAAAAGGCTGGAGAAATGGGCAGATGCTTTTTCCACTGACACATCTTCGAGCCAGCTCTCTGTGAAGTAAGAACAATTAAAATTTCCATAATAGTCAACTCCCATCAATTACCACCATTTGCATCTTGCCAACCTCTGGTTTTTCTTCTTATTTGTATGCACCCAGCCATATTCCTTTGTGTAGGGCCATATATTGTTTTCCATCCAATGGTCTCTTCTGTACCACCTCTATAAATTGATGAAAATTGTTATACATCAGCAAATTGGAAGGTGTGTCATGTACCATATTAGGGGGAATGTTATCTTCAAGGGCAAGGTCATAGGTATTGTTTTTAAGGTTTCAGTAACATTGTTCCTTCTGCTTTGTAATTTAAGAACTGTTTAAATAAATGGATGAAACTTGTGGTATATCTTGTCTAGAGGATGTATGGCATTTTCAAGGTTATATCTTCTCATTTTCTGTGTTTTTGCAATAATGATCTTGAAGACAGATTAATTATACTCAGTTACTTTAAATGCTTGCCCAGTAATTCTACAAATTTGTCAACAAAGTTCCAACAATATTTGTTATAATTGTATACTTTCATATACTTCTGTTGACCTAACCACAGAGGGCAGTGAGAAAACTTCACTAAATTTGCTTGCCTCATTGATTTCCACTGAGGAGAAATAACCTTGATCATCAAGTAATCTGAGTTGAGAAATATTGTAAAAACCATATATTCAGACTAGTTAGGGGAGACATGGTAGCCCTGTTGGTACAGCATTGGTCTTGTAATCCAAGGATCACAGATTCATTATCCACCCAAGGCAAAGATTTGAAAAGATTTCTTTTTCTATGACTCTAATGAATAAATAGGTAAGTAGATGGAAGTGAGACATTTTATTTTCTCATATTTAAAAAAAATTTAATACTTTTTTACAAATGAGAATATCACAGTTGATAACACAACAACAATATCATATTATGTCTACATAAACTACATTAAAGTCAGACCTTTTTTGGAACTTTTACAGATTTTAAAGAAATGATTTCATGTAGTGAGATTTGTTCAATTTTTATCAAATAATGCATACTGTCTTGAAGAAATTAAATGTAAGAATTCAGATGCATGCATATTTGTCAATGATGATTAGAAGAATTCTGCCACACTATTTGGTCATTTACTGATTTATATTGGGAGTACTCCATGCAGTTTCATATCTGACAGCATCAATTACACTTTATTTTGCTGTTTTCATTTCATGTTACTTCATCATCTTGCCACCAATAATACATGTACCTCTACAGCTCCTATGTCATACATGCCATAACATGACATGTCACACCAAATGAAAACATGTTTACTCCCAATCCCTGACTCAGTCATGTTTCAGAAAACACAATTTTCAGTTCATTAATCTGTTGGGGTGAAAGCTTCATTATATACCCATAACATGTAGCAAGTATAAACTGTAAACAGTCCGGCTTACAGGTCATGTAAAACTATCTTTGGGCAACTTATGCAACAATAAAAAGGCAACAAAATATGGTATAAACAACCACTATTTCATGTGTTACTTACCTGGCTGACAATAGCTAAATTTGATGTGTTAAGTCCTGTGAAGACTGTTGTGGGGAAGTCAATTGTGCAAATTTGCATAGATAAAATTCACGAAGTGTAACAATCCAATTTTATTTTAAGTTGTAGATAAATCAGAGAGATGCTAGATGCATGTAGAAGAACATAAGTTATTACAAATCACTGCCTTGAATGAGAATGTTATTATACATCACTGCCTTGAATGAGAATATTATTACACATCACTGCCTTGAATGAGAATGTTATTATACATCACTGCCTTGAATGAGAATATTATTACACATTACTGCCTTGAATGAGAATATTATTACACATCACTGCCTTGAATGAGAATATTATTACACATCACTGCCTTGAATGAGAATGTTATTACAAATCATGCCTTGAATGAGAATATTATTACACATCACTGCCTTGAATGAGAATATTATTACACATCACTGCCTTGAATGAGAATATTATTACACATTACTGCCTTTAATGAGAATATTATTACAAATCACTGCCTTGAATGAGAATGTTATTATACATCACTGCCTTGAATGAGAATATTATTACACATCACTGCCTTGAATGAGAATGTTATTACACATCATTGACTTGAATGTGAATGTTATTACACATCACTGCCTTGAATGAGAATGTTATTACACATCATTGCCTTGAATGAGAATGTTATTACACATCACTGCCTTGAATGAGAATATTATTACACATCATTGCCTTGAATGAGAATGTTATTACACATCATTGTCTTGAATGAGAATGTTATTACACATTACTGCCTTTAATGAGAATGTTATTACACATCACTGCCTTGAATGAGAATGATATTACACATCATTGCCTTGAATGAGAATGTTTAAGCCATCATTATTAAAGTTTATTGGCAAATTTGTGAACAGCAGCATTTCTTTGAAGTCTGATTTTACTCCATATATGAAACACAATTCATGATTGATTGAGTTGCTGGAATAGTGTTCAAGTTGTTAAAATACTATTAATTGACACATGCTTTTCAGGATGAGTTTTTAGCCATGAAATGGTTGTTTGAAGGACAATAGTAATCTAACCCTCACGTTTTGCACAGTTGATACGTGTTCATAAAACCGAATCACCCAAACTGGACAGAGGTGTTTATATATAACTGCTGTATTACCTGTAAAGTCCACATTAAACTTGAAAATATTTTGTCCCCTCCCCAATCCCCCCATCCCCCCAATGAAATGGACAAACTGCATCAGATACAACTCTGACATAGCTAATGTTATATTTGTCAAGAACAACTCAGTTCTGACCAGAATTCACCTAGAGAATTCATCAGTGAAGTTTGAAAACCAGTACCATCTAGTGAGTGCGATGATGAACAAAAATTACACTTATATTACTTCAAACCCCCTGTTTAACTACTGTGTGTAGCTTAGACTGCATCTAATTAAGACAGTATATTTTGCCATCCAATGGATTTTAAAGACAGAAATTTGATGTAAGTTTTTATTTAATGTCAATATGGCTGTGATTAAGTGAGTGTTAGTGTATGTTGATGATATTTGACAATGTTAATTCTGCCAACTATTTCTTTTAAGTATCTGAGATGCTTTGAAGAAAAGAGACAAGTATTTCCTTTTATTTAGATTTGAATTTCCAATCGTGTTTTATAGGCATATATGAAAAGCTTATTCTCAATTGGACAACATGGCTTCTTTTGGATCTCGTGCACTGAACTGACCACCCCCACCCCCACTTGGGACCTAAAAACACACTTATTGAGCCTTGAACACCCCCAGAGTTATCTGGGAATATGGCAAGTATGCTTATTAAGCTGGAGCAGTCCACTTTCTGAAGTGCAGCTCCTTAGCTAGTTGCAAGCTCTGAGTTAATGCCCCTTTCACAACTTCATAGTTGTTCCTTGTTGGTGTATGCAACTCCATAGCTAGTTGTACTGGTGCAGTTCTTTAGCCAGCTGAACCATACTCTACTGTATTTTCCTTAATCTGTTCGTTCTATTTTTGTTGAATTTTTAAAAGCTAGTCAGATGCATCTAATTTAGTGACAGCATGCCTCATAGTTGATGCCAATATGTTCCTAAGTTGTATATAAGATGTATATCATTTTATATATCTAAAGAAATAAAATGTTAGCTACCATTTCCTTTTG
Source organism: Sinohyriopsis cumingii (assembly GCA_028554795.2). NCBI lineage: Eukaryota > Metazoa > Mollusca > Bivalvia > Unionida > Unionidae > Sinohyriopsis > Sinohyriopsis cumingii. The sequence goes on from CM068835.1 coordinate 12,159,875, forward strand.
TGTATTTTGTGAACAATGGTGATTAGAAGAATTCAACCAAACTATTAGCCATTTAATGATTTACTGCCAGCTTGGTCATTCAGACTGAAGCATGTTTTTCCGATAATGATTTACTTTATTGTATTGTCAAATAGTATAACTTTTGATGATGGCATTGCTTTCCAATATTAGGACATGCATTTTATTCAAACAATCTCAACTGTATGTTATGGATATTCATGTACAGAATAAATGGACTATATTAACAGATGCCCTTTGTATGTTCATTGTTTTTTGTGTGCAATTGTTTTCCAAAGCAGCATCTTAGAATCAGTTTAAATTATACAGGGATAATGTTTTGTTTATTTTCTCCAAGATTAGTCTGTTGTTTTCATCTATATTAAATGGTATGAAGAAACATGCTTTTTGTCTGTGTATTTCAAGAAACTTCCATATGTTTCAAGCAAACATACCATGAAATATAAAATTTATCTGAGAATTCTGCAAGTATTACTCTTTAAAATGCATTGTCTAGTAAATACAGGAACATATAGATTTAAGACAGAAATCAGTGTCTAATGTCCATGTTAAATTTTACATCTAGTATGATAAGGGCTAATTTCTTTTCTCTTCAATGATTTTAAACTCATAAATGTATGGTTTTTTAAAGTGTCTTCAATGGAAGGTTAGTCTAACTGATACTTATATGTCCATTATACAGTGTCTTCAATGAAAGATTAGTCTAACTGATAAATATATGTCCATTATACAGTGTCTTCAATGGAAGATTAGTCTAACTGATAAATATATGTCCATTATGCAGTGTCTTCTATGGAAGATTAGTCTAACTGATAAATATATGTCCATTATACAGTGTCTTCAATGGAAGGTTAGTCTAACTGATAAATATATGTCCATTATGCAGTGTCTTCTATGGAAGAGTATTCTGAATATTGTGCTGTAATAAAATCACCAGTAATTCATTGAGATAATCAGATGAAAGGATTGTTTTGCAGATATGGTAGAGGTCGAAGACAAAGGTCAGTTGGAGAGGTGTTCATTGGTTACCATGCTGATACCTACTCAGCCATAATCCTATTTCTTTGGGAGGATCTGCATAAGAAGGAAACAAAACCTTCCAAAAACAAGGTAATTATGTCTGCACCTTTTAAAGAAAATATAAACAAAAATTATCCTGTCCTTATATGTATGGTTGTATGCAAATAATATCTGCATGTGTATGCAGTGTTACACAACTTAGGTTATTGTACAATTAACAATAGGGCTAAAGATCTTGAAAAAAAAACTTAGGACTCAGAAGAGTGTTTGTAGCCTTTGAATTTTAGTCTGTTCATTGTGGGGAATATCAAGAGGTGAGTGTGGGTAAAATATATTTTTGCAAAAAATTTTGCTTTTTAATTACCTCCTTCATATTGTTGTGCAATGTTTAAAGCAGCAGTCACAAAGTCGTGCAGGTTTTCTACATGTAACCAACTTGCTGTGACATTAAGTTCATATGAAACAATTTTGTGGGCTTTACAGATTTTAATTAAATTTCTGAATGACAATTGTACAGTGAGATTTCCCTAAACTAGCTCTTCTTTTAGCTATTATGGTAAACCACTTTGATAAAATCAATGCTTAATGGACAGGTCATTCAGTTGTGTCATCATTGATATGACATCATTTTTATCTAGGTGTAAAATAATGATGTGACCTCTGGGAGAGACTGGGCATAAAATCATGTGGTTGGGACTTCTGTCTCTTATAAAATAACACAAATTCTTCCACAGTGTTGATAAAGCCAGCAAAAAGTATTCAAATCCTTCAGAAATCTTTGGTCATTTATGGCTCATCATAGTTTGGCTGCAAATGCTTTGTTTCCAGTAATTCAATTTAATTTTAATAACTGTATTGTCAGCATACCCACTTCTTTGTTTATTTGATAAGAATATATTGAAGCCATGCATAATTGATGGATTTTAAATTCTCATATAGCTATTATTTTATTGACAATTAAGGTGCTTTTCCCCCGTATTTATAGACAATAATGGTACATTTTCCCATATTTATGGACAGTAATGGTACAGTTTCCTGTATTTATGGACAATAATGGTACAGTTTCCTGTATTTTTCTATGTAATAGCCCTTACTTGGAAATAGATGTTCACCACAGAGTAGTACAAGAAAATAAATGCTACCATATACATCTGTGAGTGATTGATTTTTGAATTCCTTTGATACTTTGCTATTTAAAAAGTTTTATGCTCCAGCATTTCACAAGCAGTGGCTTGTTTTGCAGAATGATGGCTTTTTTATCAGCTGAGGTCATTCTTGTACTAGTCAAACCTCAATTTATTGGTTGCCTCTGTGAAATAGTCAAATGTTTTTGTCTAAATACTGTCTGGTTTGGAAAACTCAAGAAAGTTTTACTGTACTGTTAAAATTGCTTTTAGAACAAACTTTAAAAAATCGCTTTTATAACAAAAATTAAAAAATACTAAATTCCAGTAAGAGGTGTAGGCTGTGAACTAATAATGGACCCACTCAACAAAGTTTGCCAAGCCTTATAGTAATATGTCCCTCTGTCCATTTATCAGCTGTTTGGTTTCTGCAAGCTTAGTTAACTGGGAATTGTTGGATCAAATTCTGTATGCAACTTTGTATTGATGAGACTTCAGATGAGTTGAGTTTTCAGCCTTCATTGGCATCATTTAGAGGAGTTATGGCCCTTGACTGCTAGGCCTCCTAACTGCGATTTCCGCGGCATAACTTTATCGATTTAAAGCAAATTTGACATGCAGTTTTATATTGATGAAATCTTGGATGATTTTTACTTCCTGCATTCCAAAATTTTGTTTACTGGAGTTATGAACTATCTTTGCTTGTCCTTCTGAGATTGGTTTCTGTAGTAGAGCTTTACCCATGTGTGTTGAATTCAGCGATTTACATGCACCTTTAAATACCTTGGATGAGTTTGATTCCAGCATTCCACAACTTCATTTACATGAGTTATGCCCCCTGCTTTTTGAAATATGTTGGATTTCAAAGAAATTTGGCATGCAGCTTTATATTAAAGAGCTTGAATGAATTTGATTCCCCGCATTCCAAGATAACATTTATAGGTGTTATGACCTCAGATTTCCTGTCCTTCCAAGTTTGCTTTAAGCAGCATTACTTTACCAAGGGTTAATGACTTTCAGTCAAATTTTGATGCGCATCTTCTTATTAATGACACCTAGCAGGATTGAGATTTCCAGCATCCCATAACATCATTTAGAGGAGTTATGGACCCTGATTTCCCATCTTTCAACTTTAGTTTCTCATCACATGTTCCTCGGTTATGCAAAGTGAATTGTATTGGGTGTAGCTCTTTGAGGTCTGTACAGTTATAACAACCATTGCTATACAACATTAAAAAAAACTTTATATTACTTTTTTTTAAATAAAAGAAGACTGGTAACACACTTGGACAAGATTTGAAAGAAAGTGTTATGGAAGAGGGCCTCAAAAATTCGAAAAATGATTCCAATCTGCCATCCAATTTGGTTGCAATTGCAAAATAATTAGAAAAACCCTGCATTAAGCTTTTAGGCAACTGTCACCCAGGTGAGCAATCTCAGACCCACATGGGCCTCATAATGTCCTCATAACACTTGACAGTAATATGGAGTATAATGATTATTTGTTAATAATATTTTGTATAGATTTTAGAGGAGTCCAAGAAACTGCTGCTTTGGAGTGCCACTCCAGAGGCTGTGGTCAGACTAGAAAAATGTCATCTGCCTCGTGAGGAGGTCGAAGCCCTCAGGCGGATATATTGGGAGGAGCAGACACATAACAATCTAGCAGAATATTTACAGCAGAAAGTTTTCTTAGCCAAAACGAAGAAAAGAGACTGTTTTGCTCAGGTGTGTATTATGCTTAACCCTACCTGTCTTTATTCAGATTTGATATTTTTTTTATTGTTTTTTTGCATGTAAATAAACAAATGAATTGAGCACATGAACTATGCATCAGTATCATGAAAATAGACTATTATTAATATAGTGTGAATCAGACACGAGTTACATACTTTACTTCCAGTGTTTTCTTTAATTTAGCAAATTGTAAAATTAAATGGCTTTTTTACAGGAAGAAATAAACCTTTACATGGTGGTCACTTTGGCATTCTTTTGCATGTCTGTACATTGGTACTTCAGTTGGTGGTGTCATTTCAAGCCCTAAATTAACTTAGATGTTTCACTAGTTTAATTAGGTAACTAAAAGGTGAGAACAACAAAAGGGGATCTCTGTTAAAAAAAAAATGTATTCTGCCTTGATGGAATCTCGACATAGTGATCACTTCAACATCTGTGTGGGTGCCTGTAAATCTGTCCATCCCTAGAGTAACCTCAATGTTAAAAGTGTTTGTATGACTGCCTTTAGGGAAGACTTGGCTAGAGTAACCTCAATGTTAAAAGTGTTTGTATGACTGCCTTTAGGGAAGACTTGGCTAGAGTAACCTCAATGTTAAAAGTGTTTGTATGACTGCCTTTAGGGAAGACTTGGAGGTATAAAGTAATTCACATGTCTGTCTGTCTGTCCAAAATTCTGTCTGGCACTTGTTAGCTTAACTAGTTCTACAGTTTTTGATGGATTGCCAGGAAAGGTACATATTTATACTCATGACATGAAGGTGTGCATATTGGCAAATCACTTTGTTCCTGCAATTTTTTTATTTTTTTGTGGTTATTGTCCTTTTTCTCTTGTAAAAGTGTATGAATCAATCTCCTTAGTGCAGATTGTTCCTTATCTTTTGTTGGATCACCATGAAACTTCATAAATAATATTATCATCACCTGAAGATAATCATATTGACAAATCACATTGCTATTGCCATTTTGGTTAGAGTTATTATCTATTTTTTCTTGTAGCTTAATACAGTTTATGACATTTTTGATAGTTATTGCCCATTTTGACATAACAGTATGGTGCATTGTGTGACAGAATTTGGTGAATGGATGTACTCTTGCAGTTTTTAGTGGATAGATGTGAAACTTTACACATATTATTGGCATCATCATAAGATATGCAATTTAACAAATCATTTTAATTGTGCTTTCTTATTAGATTAATATCTTTTTATATGCCTACCTTAAAATGGAAAATACTATGTTGATGTTGTCCATCTGTCTGTCCTTCTGCACAAAAACTTGAGTTATCCAGTATCTATGGTTTCTAAACTTTGTTGATTGCTTGTGCTTGGGGTAAGGAGTACCCTAACAGTTTTAGGGTCTTATGCTCAAAAGCAAAGGTTAAGGTCATGGTCACTGTGAGGGCTGTCCCATTTAAACATACATGGTACCCAGGGAAGGCATATTTTTAAAAATTATATGCCAGGTACTTTGATTTCACAGCATTCATATTAAAATGACAAGACAATTCTAAATTGCATCTGTGGGTGAGTACCCCACTGTAAAAGTGTGTTCCCTGGGTCCCATTTATATTTTAATGGAACAGCCCTGAGTCAAAGAAGAAACATGGTTTCCACAAAATAGTTTGTATTCTCCATCATCAGCAGTTACTGATCTTTGTGGACAGCATGAAGTTGGAGTAAAGTCACTATAATGGAAAGAAAAAAATTGCTTTCCACATAATAACATTAGTTCTACAGAACCATCTCCATCATGAAGTATTGGTAGATGTAGCAGGGGTGGGTATATTTATATGAACAAATTGCTTCCCATTCTTTTAGTGTTCCTGGCTTGACTAAAAGGAAGTCTAGTGTAATTTTGTTGTGTCTCTATGTATTAAAGGTGACAACACATTCCAAGCTGCTGTCACCATCAGATAAAGAAGACATTTCCATGGCAACAGGAATATCAGTGAATAGACTGTCACTTGAAGCCCTCCAGTCCTTTGACACAGAACAACAGTTTAGTAGGAAGATAAGGTAGCAATATTATTTATTTCTATTAGATTTTGTTTCACCCAGAAGGATTGTCGGTATCTTTGCTCGAATAACAATTTGTTTACCCCTTACAAGCCATTACATATTCTTCTTGAGACATAAATAACTGCCACTGATGTGATGACATCACCAGTAGTGTATCTTTACAGTATTTATTGGAACAAAATGAAATAAGGAATACAATCTGATGAGAAATACTCGACAACTATATTTGTATGTGTAATGCAGTTTTATTTTAGTTTTTTTAATAGTAAATTCAGTGCTGTTTATCTGTATTTTATGCATTTGCTATTTATTGAAGCAATTTTAATAAAGATACAAAAGCAGTAGTTCTCTCCCATAATACTTTAAGACAGGAAACCTAATTTCAGAAAATGCATTTCCATTTCATCCCAAGTGAGTTTAAATGAAGCGATGAATGGAAATGATAACTTCAAAATGCCATAAACGAAATAATTGAAGAGATAATATCTGAAATGTAAGTGAAATGCAGATGGAATGTAAATGAAAGGAATTCCAGCTGTGTTCCAGATGCAGATAAAATCCAAACAAATTACAGATTTTAATTGGTACAATTAAGAACTTCATGGTCTGACTGCATTGTATCAGAAGATAATGTATGTTGTGTTACACAGTGCAAGTCACTGTACATGTGACAGTAAGCCGCATTCACTCCAGGTTTTGCAGATTAAATATAGAATTTAAGGTTATGATTATTTATACAATAAAATCAATTACAGAGCCTGGTATGGGTAATTTTATCATTGAAATAAAATTGAAATGCAGAATGAACAAAAATTGAAATCATGAAAACACTATGAGGTTTCAGTGAACATTGATGCAAACTGAAGAATAATAAATGAAAATTAAACAAAACATGAAAGCATTTCATTCATGGATTTAAAAATCAATTTGTTTGTTCTTGGTGGTTGCCATCAAATTTAATGAAAATCTTGAATCCGATTCATTATTCTTTACACAGAAAGGCAACTTTTCTCAACTCAGGCCATGAAATTCCTGTTGCAACTTTTGTTTATATGATGATGCATCATCGGTAGATGTATCTATACAAATTTACAAATTTTATTGGATTGAAATGGAATATGAACTTAGATATGCAGACAAATATAAACCCAATTTACATTTATTGGAGTTGCAGTTATATTTTAACTTATTTTAAATTCATTGCCGTCTTTTTAATTTTGTAAATTGTTTAATTTATAAGATATTTTACAAGAAAGATTCTCTGGTAATAAATTGAAAAAGAAAGTTCTGACTTTAGTAAATGCAGTCCAAATGAACAAAAATGAAATATTGAAATAAAAAACAAATCACAATGGAATTATGAGATCTTAAATAAAAGGTGAGATTTCATCTGAAATGTGAATGAAAATAGAATACTAATGAAATACAAGACAAACACAATTAAAGCACAAATAAAATGCAAGTGAAATGCAGATTTTTCAGAATTGAAGTTTTAGGGTCTTTATAGGGGAGGAGTCTGTCATTACAGGTAATTTCTGTTTTCTTCTTATCCAGATCTTTCTTGGAGTCTAACCTTGAGGAGGAATTGCTACTTGTAGTTCAGTGTGACTCGGGTGACACAAATGCCAGTCTGGTGGCCTGTGCCAGATACTGTATCCTGGATGAACACCAACAGATGAAGGACAGAAGGAGAGCTCCCTGTCATGTTGTCTTCATTATACAACTGCCCAGGATTGCAGGGGGATGCTTTAGTGGATTCCAAGTAAGTGTCAGTAATCATTTTTGTAGTTACCAATGTTTGCAGGTGTGATTTTTGTCTCACACTTTATCCCCAAACTTATAAGGAATAGTGATATTGATAACAGTTTAGTGGAATCAGCACAGTGTTATTAGTGATGGTGCTGTGAGTTGAGTGGAACTGGCACAGTGTTAACAGTTATACTGATGTCAGTTGAGTGGAATTGGCACAGTGTTAACAGTGATACTGATGTCAGTTGAGTGGAATTGGCACAGTGTTAACAGTGATGCTGATGTCAGTTGAGTGGAATTGGCACAGTGTTAACAGTGATACTGATGTCAGTTGAGTGGAATTGGTACAGTGTTATTAGTGATGGTGCTGTGAGTTGAGTGGAATTGGCACAGTGTTAACAGTGATACTGATGTCAGTTGAGTGGAATTGGCACAGTGTTAACAGCGATACTGATGTCAGTTGAGTGGAATTGGCAGAGTGTTAACAGCGATACTGATGTCAGTTGAGTGGAATTGGCACAGTGTTAACAGTGATACTGATGTCATTTGAGTGGAATTGCCACAGTGTTATTAGTGATGGTGCTGTGAGTTGAGTGGAATTGGCACAGTGTTATTAGTGATGGTGCTGTGAGTTGAGTGGAATTGGCACAGTGTTAACAGTGATACTGATGTCAGTTGAGTGGAATTGGCACAGTGTTAACAGTGATACTGATGTCAGTTGAGTGGAATTGGCACAGTGTTATTAGTGATGGTGCTGTGAGTTGAGTGGAATTGGCACAGTGTTAACAGTGATACTGATGTCAGTTGAGTGGAATTGGCACAGTGTTAACAGCGATACTGATGTCAGTTGAGTGGAATTGGCACAGTGTTAACAGCGATACTGATGTCAGTTGAGTGGAATTGGCACAGTGTTAACAGTGATACTGATGTCAGTTGAGTGGAATTGGTACAGTGTTATTAGTGATGGTGCTGTGAGTTGAGTGGAATTGGCACAGTGTTAACAGTGATACTGATGTCAGTTGAGTGGAATTGGCACAGTGTTAACAGCGATACTGATGTCAGTTGAGTGGAATTGGCAGAGTGTTAACAGTGATACTGATGTCAGTTGAGTGGAATTGGCACAGTGTTAACAGTGATACTGATGTCATTTGAGTGGAATTGCCACAGTGTTATTAGTGATGGTGCTGTGAGTTGAGTGGAATTGGCACAGTGTTATTAGTGATGGTGCTGTGAGTTGAGTGGAATTGGCACAGTGTTAACAGTGATACTGATGTCAGTTGAGTGGAATTGGCACAGTGTTATTAGTGATGGTGCTGTGAGTTGAGTGGAATTGGCACAGTGTTATTAGTGATGGTGCTGTGAGTTGAGTGGAATTGGCACAGTGTTAACAGCGATACTGATGTCAGTTGAGTGGAATTGGCAGAGTGTTAACAGTGATACTGATGTCAGTTGAGTGGAATTGGCACAGTGTTAACAGTGATACTGATGTCAGTTGAGTGGAATTGGCAGAGTGTTAACAGTGATACTGATGTCATTTGAGTGGAATTGCCACAGTGTTATTAGTGATGGTGCTGTGAGTTGAGTGGAATTGGCACAGTGTTATTAGTGATGGTGCTGTGAGTTGAGTGGAATTGGCACAGTGTTAACAGTGATACTGATGTCAGTTGAGTGGAATTGGCACAGTGTTAACAGTGATACTGATGTCAGTTGAGTGGAATTGGCACAGTGTTATTAGTGATGGTGCTGTGAGTTGAGTGGAATTGGCACAGTGTTATTAGTGATGGTGCTGTGAGTTGAGTGGAATTGGCACAGTGTTAACAGCGATACTGATGTCAGTTGAGTGGAATTGGCAGAGTGTTAACAGTGATACTGATGTCAGTTGAGTGGAATTGGCACAGTGTTAACAGTGATACTGATGTCATTTGAGTGGAATTGCCACAGTGTTATTAGTGATGGTGCTGTGAGTTGAGTGGAATTGGCACAGTGTTATTAGTGATGGTGCTGTGAGTTGAGTGGAATTGGCACAGTGTTAACAGTGATACTGATGTCAGTTGAGTGGAATTGGCACAGTGTTAACAGTGATACTGATGTCAGTTGAGTGGAATTGGCACAGTGTTATTAGTGATGGTGCTGTGAGTTGAGTGGAATTGGCACAGTGTTAACAGCGATACTGATGTCAGTTGAGTGGAATTGGCACAGTGTTAACAGCGATACTGATGTCAGTTGAGTGGAATTGGCACAGTGTTAACAGTGATACTGATGTCAGTTGAGTGGAATTGGTACAGTGTTATTAGTGATGGTGCTGTCAGTTGAGTGGAATTGGCAGAGTGTTAACAGTGATACTGATGTCAGTTGAGTGGAATTGGCACAGTGTTAACAGTGATACTGATGTCATTTGAGTGGAATTGCCACAGTGTTATTAGTGATGGTGCTGTGAGTTCAGTGGAATTGGCACAGTGTTAACAGTGATACTGATGTCAGTTGAGTGGAATTGGCACAGTGTTATTAGTGATGGTGCTGTGAGTTGAGTGGAATTGGCACAGTGTTAACAGTGATACTGATGTCAGTTGAGTGGAATTGGCACAGTGTTAACAGCGATACTGATGTCAGTTGAGTGGAATTGGCAGAGTGTTAACAGTGATACTGATGTCAGTTGAGTGGAATTGGCACAGTGTTAACAGTGATACTGATGTCATTTGAGTGGAATTGCCACAGTGTTATTAGTGATGGTGCTGTGAGTTGAGTGGAATTGGCACAGTGTTATTAGTGATGGTGCTGTGAGTTGAGTGGAATTGGCACAGTGTTAACAGTGATACTGATGTCAGTTGAGTGGAATTGGCACAGTGTTAACAGTGATACTGATGTCAGTTGAGTGGAATTGCCACAGTGTTATTAGTGATGGTGCTGTGAGTTGAGTGGAATTGGCACAGTGTTAACAGTGATACTGATGTCAGTTGAGTGGAATTGGTACAGTGTTATTAGTGATGGTGCTGTGAGTTGAGTGGAATTGGCACAGTGTTAACAGTGATACTGATGTCAGTTGAGTGGAATTGGCACAGTGTTAACAGTGATACTGATGTCATTTGAGTGGAATTGCCACAGTGTTATTAGTGATGGTGCTGTGAGTTGAGTGGAATTGGCACAGTGTTATTAGTGATGGTGCTGTGAGTTGAGTGGAATTGGCACAGTGTTAACAGTGATACTGATGTCAGTTGAGTGGAATTGGCACAGTGTTAACAGTGATACTGATGTCAGTTGAGTGGAATTGGCACAGTGTTATTAGTGATGGTGCTGTGAGTTGAGTGGAATTGGCACAGTGTTAACAGTGATACTGATGTCAGTTGAGTGGAATTGGCACAGTGTTAACAGCGATACTGATGTCAGTTGAGTGGAATTGGCACAGTGTTAACAGCGATACTGATGTCAGTTGAGTGGAATTGGCACAGTGTTAACGGTGATACTGATGTCAGTTGAGTGGAATTGGCACAGTGTTAACAGTGATACTGATGTCAGTTGAGTGGAATTGGCACAGTGTTAACAGTGATACTGATGTCAGTTGAGTGGAATTGGCACAGTGTTAACAGCGATACTGATGTCAGTTGAGTGGAATTGGCACAGTGTTAACAGCGATACTGATGTCAGTTGAGTGGACTTGGCACAGTGTTAACAGCAATACTGATGTCAGTTGAGTGGAATTGGCAGTGTTAACAGTGATACTGATGTCAGTTGAGTGGAATTGGCACAGTGTTAACAGCGATACTGATGTCAGTTGAGTGGACTTGGCACAGTGTTAACAGCAATACTGATGTCAGTTGAGTGGAATTGGCAGTGTTAACAGTGATGCTGATGTCAGTTGAGTGGAATTGGCACAGTGTTGACAGTGATACTGATGTCAGTTGAGTGGAATTGGCACAGTGTTATTAGTGATGGTGCTGTGAGTTGAGTGGAATTGGCACAGTGTTATTAGTGATGGTGCTGTGAGTTGAGTGGAATTGGCACAGTGTTAACAGTGATACTGATGTCAGTTGAGTGGAATTGGCACAGTGTTAACAGTGATACTGATGTCAGTTGAGTGGAATTGGCACAGTGTTAACAGCGATACTGATGTCAGTTGAGTGGAATAAGTAATGAAGGCAAAGGATTGCAGATGTTCAGGTCCAGTGTGATATGAAAAGAAAATTGTACATACATTATTTCATTAATATGAAATAGTATCGTGGCAGAAACATGTTACAGTATATTTAGAAGGCAGACTATGAACCTTTTGGTGTCTGTGACAGGGTGGGTATGGGGTAGGTACAGGATTTTTAGCTTCAGTTTAGGTGGTAGATGTGTTGTAACTAGATAAACAGGAAAGATTTAATATTTCTTCTGGTCAACAGATAAAACACTAATTTGGGAATATCCACCTTAAGGAATACTCACCTTGAGTAAAAGTAGGTGAAAATGACCTACTTTTTGTGTTACAGTGATTTTAAGTTTTTATATTTTTCCCCTTGGCCCTGACACCTGCATGTTCAGTATTAATTTTGAGATTACATTCACTTCCAGGATTGATATTATTTATATCTGACAGAATTTAGTGACAGATTTTCTACCCCAGTTCAAAATTTGACTTGTACCTCATTTTTAAAATTGTTTTCCTATGTCAAAACAAATTACACTGATGTACTTACTTATCTTTTGCCAATCAAATGATACCTCAATTTCTTGTTTTAATGATGAAATATATGACCAGAGTGGTTTGTACCATGAATTAACTTCTCTGGCCCACTCAATAAATCGAATTTATGATCTTACACCATGTACAGGGAATATCGTTTTTCATAATAGTAGGAAACGTGATATCTGGTGGGCTAGGTAGGGAGTTTCCAATCCTCTTAAACATGATATCTGGTGGGCTAGGTAGGGAGTTTCCAATCCTCTTAAATGTTATTCTTAGGTTTTATACAACTGTATCTCCTTTAATACAGTGACTGTTGTCATTATTTCAGTGTGGCCTGTGGCATTCAGTGCACATTGATGACCTAAGGGCACAAAGCAGTGACATGCCCACCATACAGGGCATGATGGGAGTATCCATAGCAACATTGATGGAGAGGGCAATTTCTAGTCCAGCATCAGGAAATGTTGCCTTGGAAATGGATAGGATGAGTCATCCTGATGTTCCAGAGGAGTTGTATGTATAGAATGGCACTTCATTTTCATATACAGCAGATTTTGTATTGAAAGACCACCACTTCTATAAAAAAAATAATGGTCCTTCATGACATGTCTTAACATTGTATAATTGCTAAAAATCTGTTCATCGAGAACATGGTCTCTCAAGACAGTGGTCTCATAGCTGTGTTCTCTGAAGACAGGTTTTATAGCAAATATTTTTCAAGTTTTAACTGTTTTGTTTAAATTAATATTGTAAATTTTATTTCTTTTGTTATGGTAGTTTGATGTCATATACTTAGCCCTTTGTTAGATAAAATATGTAACAATGTGATATTGTTATTCATCCATCGTTTCAGAACTCATATTTTTAACTCCTAACCATGTACTTTATGATACCATCCAAACTGAAAGATATTCGTTCATAGTATTCTTTCCATATAAAGCATATTTATGATCTGTTACTGGGAACCAATTCAGGAAAACAAAACTGAAGTCATTCTTCACTTGAAAACCAAAAGTGTAGATATAACTCAAGTTTTACAAAATGAAAGGTAAAAAGTTTGTGAGGTATCAGGTTTATTTCATATCCTGAGCAACATTTTTAGCTTAACTCTTTGAAGTAAAAGAGTATGTCTGTTATCCTTCTCCTGGCATTAATGTTGGCATGGCATCTGCACAGAAAAAAAGTATCTACATATATACAGCTCACTGCATCTCAACCATTTTTTCTTCCTTTATTGTAGGTATCAGTTTGGAGTGGGTTACATATGAACCTATTCCCAGGGGAAAGTAGACACACACACACACACACACACACATATATATATATGGAATTATGAAACTTGGTGAGAGGATATATCTTGTAATTGCAATGCCAGTAGCTGGTAAAATAAAGTAACATTTCCATTGGTCAGAATGTTACCACGTGATCAAAATGAATTGCATTTATTTCTGTATGAACTGTAAGAAGAACTACTTTTCTAAGAATACCCACTTCTATAAATAGATATCATGTGTACAGCATAAGATAAACACTGCCAGTGAAGGCAGACACGAAGTAAGCATTAAAGGAAAAGAACATAATAACAATTTTTAAAAAAAATAATTGAATTAATTTGGCCTCCATTGGTTGAAGGACTGGTATTATGATGACCTTATTATGATCAAGCAGGAAAATCCCAAGTGCTATAAATAGTTACATAACAGAAAACCCCAAACATGTATTACTACGCTCAATTAAGATTTGTTTTTTAATGATGCAAACAAAATATCATAACGAATGATTGAAATTTCAATTATAAGAGTTTAACGTTTTTTCTGAGTTTATGTTGATATAAACTGTCAGTTGCTGACTCACACGGCTTAAATAATGCCCTTTGGGCCATATTTGCTGTTTTGACTCAGAATCTGACAGTTTATACCATGATAAACTCAGAAAAAACAACGTTAAACTCTTAAATAAATGCTACACCCACATCACAAAAGTAGAAAAACTAGCTATGGTTTGCATTTGTTTGAAGTTTATTTCTTAAGCTCTTTCCATCATTATCCAGACTGATTTTTCTGGGAGAAAATTCCAAAACTTTTTCAGATATTTCTATGAAATTTGATACATATATTAGACTATTTCAGCAGATGTGCTTTGTGCTATTAACTTTTCTTTACTTTGAATATTTATGTTTTCATCTATTTCCATTCAACTATTTTTCATACTTTGTTTCTGAAATAGAACTCTATAACCATTCAATAGCTGACTTTGACACTAGCTACACTTGTTAGACAAGTGACTTCGATGTGCCTTTTGCTATTCACATTTCTTCAGTTTCATTATTTTATTACATTTGGTCCATTTATTTGTCAATTCACCCATCCATTATCCACATTTTCATTCCCAGGACAAATCTTCACAAAAATTTAAGATACCGCTGTGAAATTGGAACACTTATTAGACTTGTGATTTAGATGCGTCTTTTGTTATTCATAATTCTTAAATTTCAGTATTTGTTACATTTTCATTTGTTTGTTGATCCATCCATCACATTTTATTTACAGAGCAGAACACCAAAAGCATTTAGGATGTCTCTATAAAACTTGGTACATATTGATATTCTAGCATTGTGATCCTCGTGTGCTTTTATTTGCTTTCATTGTTCTTCATTTTCAATATTTTTAATTTTTTTAAAAGTCCATTTGTCTTTTCATTTATCAATTCATTATCCATTCTTTCATTTCTGTGCCAAAACTCCTTAACCCATTAAGATCTCTCTATGAATTGTTTTGCTTCTAGTGGCTCTCAATATTCTTCACTTTCAATGTTTTTAAGATTTTTATCCACACTTCTCTTTTCAGAGCAAAACTACAAAATTTAAAATATGTTTTTCTTTGCAAATATAGATATGCCTTTTGCTGAATTCTTAAGTTTGAATATTATGTTTTTGTCCTGTGGAATAGCTATCCATCCATACATCATTCACACCTTCATTTCTAAAGCAAAACTCACGAACTATTTAATACATCTCAATGACTACATATATATATTTAACTCATATACAAATTTATGATCATTGATGGGACTGTCATGAAGTGCAGTTGAAATAACTTGTGTACAAATATATGATCACTGATGGGACTATACATCATGATGTACAGCAGAAATAACTCCAGTTCAATTATATGATCATTGATGGGACTCTCTCATGAAGTACAGTAGAAATAACTGATGTACAAGTAATCATTGATGGGATTGTATCACGAAGTACTTTTAGAAATAACTAACATACAAATATATGATCATAGAAGGGACTGCATCATGTTGTACAATAGAAATAACTCGTGTACAACTATATGATCATTGATGGGAATAGATCATGAAGTATAGTAAAAATAACTCATACAAATATATGATCATTGATGGGACTATACATCATGAAGTACGGTAGAAATAACTCAAATATATGATCATTATTGGAATTATTGGGATTACGTCATGAAGTACAGTAGAAATAACTTGCATTTAAGTATATAATCATTGGTGGGAATACATCATGAAGTACAGTATAAATAACTCACGAATATAATGATCATTGATGGGAATAGATCATGAAGTAATGTAGAAATAACTCAACTACAATTATATGATTATTGATCGGATTACATCTTGAAGTACAGTATAAATAACTCACAAGTATATGATCATTGATGGGAATACATCATGAAGTACAGTAGAAATAACTCACAAGTATATGATATTGATGGGAATAGATCATGAAGTAACATTAAATAACTCACAAGTATATGATCATTGATGGGATTACATCATGAAGTACAGTATAAATAACTCACAAGTATATGATATTGATGGAACTACATCATGAAGTGCAGTAGAAATAAATGAGACTCTTGCATAACATGTACTGACATATACTTGTATTCAGAATTGTAGCTGGATGAGGTGCAAAGGCTATGTGGTGTTAATTAAGGTTTCAATTTCATCCATTTAATATACCCAGGATGAAAATCTGACATGCTGCAAGATTCTTTGATTTCTTTTGGAATATTATTCTGTATAATGATCCCAGAGTATTTTAAACTGTTTTTAAATAATTCTTTCTTTGGATTTGGGATTAGGACATTTTTTGGCTGTCATTGATCAATATTTGGGTTTGCTGGTTTCTCAGCATTTAAAATTATTTCTCAAGTAAACTATGGCAGACTTGACTGAAACTTTATACTTCATTTTGGCATTCTGTAGGTGAAGTCATTCTTAAAAAGGAAGGATGTATATAATTTATCCATGGTCTCTATAATGTTTCCAGGTTGCCTATCTAGAATTATTCTACAGGCTTATCTTTGCAGTGCAGATATTTTCTTAATATTAACATCAGAAACATTTTCCCATATGATGTTACAATAGTCAAAATTAGACTGAATGTTTCTCTTGTAAAAGTGACACAGTACTGTGTTGAATGAAATACTTTATTTTCTTAATAGTCAAAGAAAGTAATTTGTTTTCTTTGAAATTAGATTTATATGACCAGACCAAAGCAAACTACTGTCAACAAGAATACCAAGAATGTTGTTCTTGGAAGCCACTTTCATTTTTGTCATTATTACAGAGAAGGTTCAAGCATCTGTCTTTAATTTTGCCCTTTTTGCTGTTTTTGTTAATGAAACCTTTGTTTATTTCTGTATTTACAGCCATGCCATTTTCTTTGTACCATATTTTAAACTTGTTTAGTGCCATTTGAAGATTATTTTCTAGCTAGTTTTGCAGCTGTGTTCATCAGTGATAGATAAAAGTAATGACCATTGACAGTTTTATTATTTACCTTTATAACACAAAAACCATTCAACATATTCTGATGCAATTTGTGAGAACATTTCTCTCATACACATGCATATGCCTTTTATGAGTTTAGTCGCATGGACCATCGGATACTTTCAGTAGAAGTCTTTACATAAAGCGGGGGCTGGGAAGCTGTGTCATTTCTAGATGACTTGCATATCCCTGCTAACTATCAGGTCTCTACAATCATGCATCTCTTTCTGTTTTTTTTTTTTTTTGCGGACAGTTTCTAAATTTGGTCTAAATCAATGATGGCTTGCACTTGGGATAAGAAAGAATTTTGGGCTCCAAAGGTCTAAGGTCAAGATAAGAGTGACACAAAGATGAAAAATATCTTAGGCACAGTGATTTCTGTTCTCAAGTACTTATTATATTGATGAAACCTGGAGGGGGGCTTGTACTAACAATACAAAAGAAAACAGTTTATTTTGGGTTAAGTATGGTTTCTACATGTACAGTAAGTTTAATTCTAGACCAAACATGGTGAATAAAGGTCCTGCATTTTGAACTCGTAAATGCCAGTTTTGGTGTCAAAAGTCATGGTCACTGTTAAGCAAAAAAAAGGAAAACATTTCTTTACAAATTAACTAATGAAAAACCTCATAATGATGGCAGATTTCATCATCTATCAATTGTTGTTGGGTATTTTTTAGGAAGTAAATAGGCTGCAGATGTTGGGCAAGAGGAATTAATCATCCAGGTCACAATCACCAAATATAATAAAATTAATTGGTTTCTATATGATAACTTGTGCTGTTGATTTGAGGGTTAAAACAAGTAAAAAGTCAAGGAGACTGTAACTGAAAGAAGAGCTCTTTGCCTGTATAATTTTAGTTCTCAGCAACCTACTTTGCTCCAAATATTTGTCGAGCTTGCACTTAAGGTATAGAAGAGGCTAAACAGTAAGGATTATTTTGATTAAAAGAAAAAGGGGTATTGCAGAATTACTTTAGCTCTAGAATAAGTTCTCTGACTGAGCTTTGTTGATGGCTTGCACTTATTGTAATTAAAAAGAAGATTCTGAGGTGTACAGGTAAGAGGTTACAGTCATGGTAAGTCAAAGTGGAAATAATGACTTTTGCGCAGTAACTTTATTTAAGACTGCATAACTCAACCAAATTAACCAAGGTGTGCAGACAAGTTGGTTAATTATATCCAGAATGAACTATGATGTGCTTACATAGACAGTTAAACATGGGTCAGGCATATAAAGTGCCAGTCATAGTATTCTTGTTGGATATTAATTTGAATTGTTTGCATGGACTAGTTATGTACCTTCAGGTGTAGGGACTAGAAGGTGGTATTGGTGCTAGGAAGCAAGCATTGAGGCAATGGAACACAGTATAGTTAGGAAGTAGGTATTGCTTTGCAAAAGATTTCTTATTTGTATTTGATGTGATTCTTGTAGACAAAAGGAAGATATGGCACTTATGAGAGAAAAAGGGAATCCTCAGCACATGCTGGATTATGACCAAGATCATCAGCCATATAGTAAACCTTCAAGTGACTTTGAATTTGGCCAGGGTAGCCAGCTGCATGATATTGTTCTACATCCTGATCCACTCAAAAGACAGGATAGTTCTCAATCAGTTGCCAGCTTCAGACTGAATGCCCGCAGTTTGATTATGTCCTGTGTCATGTCTGCCCTTGCCATGGTTAAGGACAGAGAGGAAGCCACTGAGAGATCAACAAAAAGAATTACTTTGGTGCTGAAGTTATTGAATGAAACATCTACTGAAGGTTAGTTGCACAGAAAATCTAATATCTGATATTTATGAAGAATTACTGTTGAGTCATTGTCATCCCACTTATTTGTGCTTTAAATTTTTAAAAATTGATTTGGTTAATTTTCATTTTCATTATTCCCCAATTTCAAATAGCATGCAATATGTAGGATTCACTTTGTCATTCATTCTCTACATTCATTCTCCTATCCATGCTGTTTATTCACCTGTACATCCTTCTGTCCTTTCTGCCAAGATGGTAAATGCTAACATTAGAAAGTTTGCTGATATCACAATTGCAATGTTAGTGCTTTGTTGAGTGAAGGTGTGTCTTATACTTTAACTGGGTTACTGTGACATATAGATTTCAGGTACATTTCATGTTGCTTAAATATTAATGTCCTAACTACATTTCTAATATCTTCTCACATATTGCAAACATTTATATCACTGTGTGCCCAGTTGTTGTTACCTGCTGTTAGAGTTCATTTAATGTTGCTAGATAAACAACAAACTATAGTTCCAATAAAACTTTTCCTACTGTCTCTAATGTTGCCATTTTTGCACATCTTGTGACAACTTTGTGTGTATCAAAACCAGCTCACTATGACCTACTTTCAGTTTTTTTCTCAAGCTTTGCACAGGTCTAGGAAATCTGTAAACTTTCATTTTTCAGTAAAGTCCTTGGAATGTTAAAGTTAGGGAAGAATTACATTTTTGTTGAATGTCGAGAAATTAGTGTAACCTCAATCGATGAAGTTTTGACATGGATATGCAAGTTAAAAGAAATACTTTAGTGCCAAATATTTTGAATAACTCCTTTAGACCATTGATTACTTTCACTTAATTAAATGTCAGAAGTTAAGAAAATGAGAGCAACATATTACACTGTGCTTGATGATAAAGACTCTCACAATGAATGATATTATTAGTTTTTGGGTCAAATAATTACTGGCTGGTTGTTCTTGGCTGCATTTTTACTACAGTTTACTCTTGTTATTTATGTATTTCAGCTGAGTGTGTGGTACAAGTATTGTTTTTAACTTTAAAAACATTATTAAAATATACACTGTTAGATTCCTGCATTTTTTACATGCAGATAGTTTTGCGTGAAGAATCTTACTTTGAACATATATTATTTGCAAGAATCTGCATAGTTTATATCTATTTAATTGGAATTCTATGCCATATTAGTCATTTAAACTTTCTGTTTTTAGGATTAAGATGTAGTTTCTCAGTACAGTCCATACTGATTTAATGTTTGTGCAGTAGTAACAGACCTGCGAACCCTTACAATTTCACCATGAGTCTTACAAAAATCCAGATAACTAGTTCATCCGTGTTTGATTTGGATCTGGGATTTATATTAGAATTAGTGGAATTAATCAGGGAACCAGACTATCTTTACTGTAGTATCTTAGATGCTTTAAACTGCACATATTGTTTTCTAGCAAAGCATCTGCATGATTAAACTGTTGATTAGAGTAATTTAAAAAAAAGAAATTGCATCCAGCAAGTGATGCATGTTTAA